>WOVY01000543.1:0-166809 GCA_013436015.1 Rhipicephalus annulatus
CTGATACCGTGCCCAGCATTCTGTCTGTGTGGCTGTACTACTGTTTCAACTTGCAACGCGCGGAGGGAAGCTGTGTTTCCGACGCCAGCATCACCTTTCAAACTACGAAAGTTGACTGCGACACTGGCCCCCCCCCCTGCCCCGTTGGATCGTCATCTGTTCAGACAGTAACAAAAGGACCAAGCGCATCGTCTGCTCTTTCACATGGCAGCAAGGGCGGCAGCAGGCTTCACGTGTGCTCGCAGACTCTGCACATCTTTTAAAGCAGGCATTGCTGATACCGTGCCCAGCATTCTGTCTGTCGTGGCTGTACTACTATTTCGACTTGCAACGCCGCGGTTGGGAAAGATGTGTTTCCGACGCCAGCATCACCTTTCGAGCTACGAAAGTTGACTGCGACACTGCCCCCCCCCCCTGCCCCGTTGGATCGTCATCTGTTCAGACAGTACAAAAGCACCGGGCGCACCGTCTGCTCTTTCATTTAGTAGCAAGGGCGGTAGCAGGCTTTATGTGGGTTCGCAGACTCCGCCGCATCTTTCTACGCAGACATTACTGATACCGTGCCCAGCATTCTGTCTGTCGTGGCTGTATACTGTTTCAACTTGCAACGCCGCGGATGGGAAGATGTGTTTCCGACGCCAGCATCACCTTTCAAGCTACGAAAGTTGACTGCGACACTGCCCCCCCCTGCCCCGTTGGATCGTCATCTGTTCAGACAGTACAAAAGCACCGGGCGCATCGTCTGCTCTTTCACATGGCAGCAAGGGCGGCAGCAGGCTTCACGTCTTGCTCGCAGAATCTGCACATCTTTTAAAGCAGGCATTGCAGATACCGTGCCCAGCATTCTGTCTGTCGTGGCTGTACTACTATTTCAACTTGCAACGCCGCGGTGGGAAAGATGTGTTTCCGACGCCAGCATCACCTTTCGAGCTACGAAAGTTGACTGCGACACTGCCCCCCCCCCCCCTGCCCCGTTGGATCGTCATCTGTTTCAGACAGTACAAAAGCACCGGGCGCACCGTCTGCTCTTTCATTTAGTAGCAAGGGCGGTAGCAGGCTTTTATGTGGGTTCGCAGACTCCGCGCATCTTTCACGCAGACATTACTGATACCGTGCCCAGCATTCTGTCTGTCGTGGCTGTACTACTGTTTCAACTTGCAACGCCGCGGATGGGAAAGATGTGTTTCCGACGCCAGCATCACCTTTCAAGCTACGAAAGTTGACTGCGACACTGCCCCCCCCCCCCCTGCCCCGTTGGATCGTCATCTGTTCAGACAGTACAAAGCACCGGGCGCACCGTCTGCTCTTTCACATGGCAGCAAGGGCGGCAGCAGGCTTCACGTCTGCTCGCAGAATCTGCACATCTTTTAAAGCAGGCATTGCAGATACCGTGCCCAGCATTCTGTCTGTCGTGGCTGTACTACTATTTCAACTTGCAACGCCGCGGATGGGAAAGATGTGTTTCCGACGCCAGCATCACCTTTCGAGCTACGAAAGTTGACTGCGACACTGCCACCCCCCCTGCTCCGTTGGATCGTCATCTGTTCAGACAGTACAAAAGCAACCGGGCGCACCGTCTGCTCTTTCATTTAGTAGCAAGGGCGGTAGCAGGCTTTTTATGTGTGTTCGCAGACTCTGCGCATCTTTTACGCAGGCATTACTGATACCGTGCCCAGCATTCTGTCTGTCGTGGCTGTACTACTGTTTCAACTGGAAACGCCTCAGATGGGAAAGCTGTGTTTCCGACGCCAGCATCACCTTTCAAACTGCGAAAGTTGACTGCGACACTGCCCCCCCCCCCTCCCCGTTGGATCGTCATCTGTTCAGACAGTACAAAAGGACCAAGCGCACCGTCTGCTCTTTCACATGGCCGCAAGGGCGGCAGCAGGCTTCACGTGTGCTCGCAGAATCTGCACATCTTTTAAAGCAGGCATTGCTGATACCGTGCCCAGCATTCTGTCTGTCGTGGCTGTGCTACTATTTCAACTTGCAACGCCGCGGATGGGAAAGATGTGTTTCCGACGCCAGCATCACCTTTCGAGCTACGAAAGTTGACTGCGACACTGCCACCCCCCCTGCTCCGTTGGATCGTCATCTGTTCAGACAGTACAAAAGCACCGGGCGCACCGTCTGCTCTTTCATTTAGTAGCAAGGGCGGTAGCAGGCTTTTATGTGTGTTCGCAGACTCTGCGCATCTTTTACGCAGGCATTACTGATACCGTGCCCAGCATTCTGTCTGTCGTGGCTGTACTACTGTTTCAACTTGCAACGCCGCGGATGGGAAAGATGTGTTTCCGACGCCAGCATCACCTTTCAAGTTACGAAAGTTGACTGCGACACTGCCCCCCCCCTGCCCCGTTGGATCATCATCTGTTCAGACAGTACAAAAGCACCGGGCGCACCGTCTGCTCTTTCATTTAGTAGCAAGGGCGGTAGCAGGTTTTTATGTGTGTTCGCAGACTCTGCGCATCTTTTACGCAGGCATTGCTGATACCGTGCTCAGCATTCTGTCTGTCGTGGCTCTACTACTGTTTCAACTTGCAACGCCGCGAATGGGAAAGCTGTGTTTCCGACGCCAGCATCACCTTTCAAACTACGAAAGTTGACTGCGACACTGCCCCCTCCCTGCCCCGTTGGATCGTCATCTGTTCCGACAGTACAAAAGGACCAAGCGCATCGTCTGCTGTTTCACATGGCAGCATGGGCGGCAGCAGGCTTCACGTGTGCTCGCAGATTCTGCACATCTTTTAAAGCAGGCATTGCTGATACCGTGCCTAGCATTCTGTCTGTCGTGGCTGTACTAGCGTTTCAACTTGCAACGCCGCGGTTAGGAAAGCTGTGTTCCGACGCTAGCATCCCCTTTCATGCTACGAAAGTTGACTGCGACACTGCCCCCCTCCCTCTTCCCCCTTGCCCCTTGGATCGCCTTCTGTTCAGACAGTACAAAAGCACCGAGCGCACCGTCTGCTTTTTCACTTGGTAGCAAGGGCGGCAGCAGGCTTCACGTGTGCTCGCAGACTCTGCGCATCATTTTCCCAGTCATTGGTGATACCGTGCCCAGCATTCTGGCTGTCGTGGCTGTACTACCATTTAAACTTGCAACGCCGCGGATGGAAAAGCTGTGTTTCCGACGCTAACATCACCTTTCAAGCTACGAAAGTTGACTGTGACACTGTCCCCCCCTGCCCCGTTGGATCGTCATCTAATCAGACAGTACAAAAGCACCGAGCACACCGTCTGCTCTTTCACTTGGCAGCAAGGGCGGCAGCAGGCTTCGCGTGTGCTCGCAGACTCTGCGCATCATTTTCCCAGTCATTGGTGATACCGTGCCCACCATTCTGGCTGTCGTGGCTGTGCTACTGTTTCAACTTGCAATGCCACGGATGGGAAAGATGTGTTTCCGACGCCAGCATCACCTTTCGAGCTACGAAAGTTGACTGCGACACTGCCCCCCCCTGCCCCGTAGGATAGTCATATAATCAGACAGAACAAAAGCACCGTCTGCTCTTTCACTTGGCAACAAGGGCGGCAACAGGCTTCACTTGTGCTGGCAGACTGCGCATTTTTACGCAGGCATTGCTGATACCGTGCCCAGCATTCTGGCTGTCGTGGCTGTACTACCATTTCAACTTGCAACGCCGTGGAGGGGATAGCTGTGTTTCCGACGCCAGCATCAAATTTCAAGCTACGATAGCTGACTGCGACACTGCCCGCCACCTTGCCCCGTTGGATCGTCATCTGTTCAGACAGTACAAAAGCACCGAGCGCACCGTCTGCTGTTTCACTTGGCAGCAAGGGCGGCAGCAGGCTTCACGTGTGCTCGCAGACTCTGCGCATCCTTTACGTAGGCATTGCTGATACCGTGCCCATCATTCTGTCTGTCATGGCTGTACTACCGTTTCAACTTGCAACGCCGCAGATGAAAAAGCTGTGTTTCCGACGCCAGCATCACCTTTCAAGCTACGAAAACTGACTGCAACACTGCCTCTTCCCCCTGCCCCGTTGGATCATCTGTTCAGACTGTACAAAAGCACCGAGCCCACCGTCTGCTCTTTCATTTAGTAGCAAGGGCGGTAGCAGGCTTTTATGTGGGTTCGCAGACTCTGCGCATCTTTCACGCAGGCATTACTGATACCGTGCCCAGCATTCTGTCTGTCGTGGCTGTACTACTGTTTCAACTTGCAACGCCGCGGATGGGAAAGATGTGTTTCCGACGTCAGCATCACCTTTCAAGCTACGAAAGTTGACTGCGACACTGCCCCCCCCCTGCCCCGTTGGATCGTCATCTGTTCAGACAGTACAAAAGCACCGGGCGCACCGTCTGCTCTTTCACATGGCAGCAAGGGCGGCAGCAGGCTTCACGTGTGCTCGCAGAATCTGCACATCTTTTAAAGCAGGCATTGCTGATACCGTGCCCAGCATTCTGTCTGTCGTGGCTGTACTACTATTTCAACTTGCAACGCCGCAGATGGGAAAGATGTGTTTCCGACGCCAGCATCACCTTTCGAGCTACGAAAGTTGACTGCGACACTTCCACCCCCCCTGCTCCGTTGGATCGTCATCTGTTCAGACAGTACAAAAGCACCGGGCGCACCGTCTGCTCTTTCATTTAGTAGCAAGGGCGGTAGCAGGCTTTTATGTGTGTTCGCAGACTCTGCGCATCTTTTACGCAGGCATTACTGATACCGTGCCCAGCATTCTGTCTGTCGTGGCTGTACTACTGTTTCAACTGGAAACGCCTCAGATGGGAAAGCTGTGTTTCCGACGCCAGCATCACCTTTTCAAACTGCGAAAGTTGACTGCGACACTGCCCCCCCCTCCCCGTTGGATCGTCATCTGTTCAGACAGTACAAAAGGACCAAGCGCACCGTCTGCTCTTTCACATGGCAGCAAGGGCGGCAGCAGGCTTCACGTGTGCTCGCAGAATCTGCACATCTTTTAAAGCAGGCATTGCTGATACCGTGCCCAGCATTCTGTCTGTCGTGGCTGTACTACTATTTCAACTTGCAACGCCGCGGATGGGAAAGATGTGTTTCCGACGCCAGCATCACCTTTCGAGCTACGAAAGTTGACTGCGACACTGCCACCCCCCCTGCTCCGTTGGATCGTCATCTGTTCAGACAGTACAAAAGCACCAGGCGCACCGTCTGCTCTTTCACATGGCAGCATGGGCGGCAGCAGGCTTCACGTGTGCTCGCAGATTCTGCACATCTTTTAAAGCAGGCATTGCTGATACCGTGCCTAGCATTCTGTCTGTCGTGGCTGTACTAGCGTTTCAACTTGCTACGCCGCGGTTAGGAAAGCTGTGTTCCGACGCTAGCATCCCCTTTCATGCTACGAAAGTTGACTGCGACACTGCCCCCCTCCCTCTTCCCCCTTGCCCCTTGGATCGCCTTGTGTTCAGACAGTACAAAAGCACCGAGCGCACCGTCTGCTTTTTCACTTGGTAGCAAGGGCGGCAGCAGGCTTCACGTGTGCTCGCAGACTCTGCGCATCATTTTCCCAGTCATTGGTGATACCGTGCCCAGCATTCTGGCTGTCGTGGCTGTACTACCATTTAAACTTGCAACGCCGCGGATGGAAAAGCTGTGTTTCCGACGCTAACATCACCTTTCAAGCTACGAAAGTTGACTGTGACACTGCCCCCCCCCCCTGCCCCGTTGGATCGTCATCTAATCAGACAGTACAAAAGCACCGAGCACACCGTCTGCTCTTTCACTTGGCAGCAAGGGCGGCAGCAGGCTTCACGTGTGCTCGCAGACTCTGCGCATCATTTTCCCAGTACTGGGTGATACCGTGCTCAGCATTCTAGCTGTCGTGGCTGTACTACCGTTTAAACTTGCAACGCCGTGGATGGCAAAGCTGTGTTTCCGACGCTAGCATCACCTTTCAAGCTACGAAAGTTGACTGCGACACTGCCCCCCCCCCCCTGCCCCGTAAGATAGTCGTCTAATTAGACAGAACAAAAGCACCGTCTGCTCTTTCACTTGGCAGCAAGGGCGGCAACAGGCTTCACTTGTGCTGGCAGACTCTGCGCATTTTTACGCAGGCATTGCTGATACCGTGCACAGCATTCTGGCTGTCGTGGCTGTACTACCATTTCAACTTGCAACGCCGTAGAGGGGAAAGCTGTGTTTCCGACGCCAGCATCAAATTTCAAGCTACGAAAATTGACTGCGACACTGCCCCCATCCCCCTGCTTCATTGTATCGTCATCTGTTCGGACAGTACAAAAGCACCGTCTGCTGTTTCACTTGGCAGCAAGGGCGGCAGCAGGCTTCACGTGTGCTCGCAGACTCTGCGCATCTTTTACGCAGGCATTGCTGATACCATGCTCAGCATTCTGTCTGTCGTGGCTGTACTACTGTTTCAACTTGCAACGCCGAGGATGAGAAAGCTGTGTTTTCGACGCCAGCATCACCTTTCAAACTACGAAAGTTGACTGCAACACTGCCCCCCATTCCGCGTTGGATCGTCATTTGTTCAGACAGTACAAAAGGACCGAGTGCACCATCTGCTCTTTCACATGGCAGCAAAGGCGGCAGCAGGCTTCACGTGTGCTCGCAGACTCTGCGCATCTTTTAGGCAGGCATTACTGATACCGTGCCCAGCATTTTGTCTGTCGTGGCTGTGCTAGCGCTTCAACTTGAAACGCCGCGAATGGAAAAGCTGTGTTTCCGACGCCAGCATCACCTTTCAAGCTACGAAAGTTGGCTGCGACACTGCCCCCCCCCCCTGCCCCGTGGGATCGTCATCCGTTCAGACAGTACAAAAGGACCGAGCGCACCGTATGATCATGATGTTATATGGTGTTTTTTGGCGCAAGGGCCATTTGATGGCCAAAGAGCGCCAGTTCATGAGACAGGAATGTGGACAATGGTTGTGATTAGCGGCTGTATAAGGGCCATAAAATTTCTCGCAGTAAAGCGGGTAAAAACATACAAGTATTAAAATCATGACTATGCCGTGAAAGGTGTGCTTGGTGTGAATAGGTGACAAAAGTTGGTGATAATGAAACACGATGGTGGACATGTATGGCATTAGCACAAGTACCTCACACGTTAGTACCCTTGCGTGCAAGGGCCGTGAGGCAAGTGCTTTCCTGTGTAGCCACCGCAGCAAAAACCTCTCTAGAGAGGTCGTGCTACGGTATGCCCGGGTATATGATATGAAAATTACGAATTTCTTTTAAAAACGCTAACAATGATTTATGACTATAAAGCGGTTCCCTACCAACAATAATTGCAGGGTGTAAAGGTATATGTTGTCGGTAGGGTAATGAAAAATGTTGTTTTCTTAGGGTTTCTAAGTGTTTACACTGGATTAGTATGTGAAGGAGTGTTAATGTTTCACCACATTTGTCACACAATGGTGGATCGTCACCAGACAAAAGATGTGTGTGTGTTGCGTATGTGTGTCCTATCCTGAGTCTCGTTAGTATTACCTCTGTATATCGCGATTTTGATACTGGCAGCCAATGACCGAGGTGTGGCTTAATAATGTGTAGTTTGTTTTGTGTGTGTGTATCCCACTTGCTCTGCCAGTAGTCCCTGATGTTTCGTTTGAGATTCGGCTTAAGATCAAGGGCCGGGATTAATATGGGTGTAGTGGCGGTGCCCTCGTGGACGGATGCAGCAAGCTGATCCGCCATCACGTTGCCTTGAATCTCACAATGCCCTGGCACCCAGCACACTACAACATGTTGGTTGAGTGTGTAAAGTGTGCATAAAATGGAGTAAAGTGAGATGAGGACAGGGTTTTTTTGTTTTTTAAGACTGTGCAGAGCCGTTACCACACTAAGGGAGTCTGTATAAATTACTGCTTTTTGTATTTGTAATTGTTTGATGTGTTTAGCTGCCACAAGTATCGCGTAAGCTTCCGCCGTGAAGATACTTGTGCCTGGATGTAGAGGGCCAGCATCCGAAAAGGAAGGGCCGACAGCAGCGTAGGACACAGAGGAGTTAGACTTAGAGGCATTTGTAAAGAACTCAGATACGTGTGTATTTGTGTTGAAGTTCCAGAAAGTATGTTCGAATATGGGCAATAGGCGCGTGTTTAGTAACTTCTAGGAAAGACACATCGCAATCTATAGTCTGCCACTGCCACGGTGGCAGGTACGCAACAGGAGCCATTAAACTTTGTTAGAGTGACACTCCAGTGTTGATTGATTGATTGATTTGTGGGGTTTAGCGTCCCAAAACCACTTCGGATTATGAGAGACGCCGTAGTGGAGGGCTCCGGAAATTTTGACCACCTGGGGTTCTTTAACGTGCACTCAAATCTGAGTACACGGGCCTACAACATTTCCGCCTCCATCGGAACACTCCAGTGTCCTCAGCTAGACCCTTCATACGAACTGAGAAGGGCTGCCTCATTGAAGGCCTGTTTTGAAACAGAATGGAGCTCGACAAATCATTAATAGTAGAGTATGAGGGGTGCCTCTTGTCTGCTTTCACCTTAAGGAAATATACAAAGGACATGTAAGTTCTTTGCAGATGAAGCGACCACTCATTTGACTCAACGTAAAGGCTTTCTACGGGGCTGGTGCGAAAAGCACCCGTAGAAAGGCGGATGCCCAAATGGTGCACGGGATCCAGGATCTTCAAAGCACTTTGAGTCGCAGACTGATAAACAATAGCCCCATAATCTACGCGGGTGCGAATGATGCTTCTATACAGGTTCATGAGGCATTTCCTGTCACTACCCCACGTAGTACGTGACAATACTTTTATAACATTCATGGCTTTTAAACATTTTGTTTTTAAATACTTTATGTGTGGTACGAAGGTCAACTTGTTGTCCAAGATTAAGCCTAAGAATTTATGCTCCGCATTCACAGACAGACGTTGGCCGTTCAGTTCAATGTCGGGTTCTGAGTGCATGCCTCTCTTTCGGGAGAACAAGACACACGTGCTTTTTCCTGGGTTCAGCCGGAATCCGTTTTCCTCTGCCCATTTGGAGACCTTGTTTAAACCTAACTGAACCTTCCGCTCGCACATTGCCAAGTTGCATGACTTAAAGCCAAGCTGGACGTCATCGACATATGTGGAATAGAACAAGTTGCGGGGGATGGACAGGTGCAAGGAATTCATTTTTATAATGAAAAGTGTACAACTAAGTACACCACTTTGCGGTATTCCCGTTTCTTGCACAAATGTTTGCGAGAGAATACTGCCCACACGGACGCGGAATTTCCGATTGGACAAGTAACTCTCGATTATGGAAAGCATTCTACCACGCACACCTAGGTGAGACAAGTCCATTATTATGCCAAAACGCCATGTTGTGTCGTAGGCCTTCTCGATATCGAGAAACACTGAGAGGAAGTATTGTTTGTGGACGAAAGCGTCTCGGATCTGTGCCTCGATACGCACCAGATGGTCGGTGGTTGATCTACCCTCCCGAAACCCACACTGAAATTGGTCGAGCAGAGTGTGTGTTTCAAGGAAATGTAAAAGTCAGCGGTTTATCATTTTTTCAAAAAGTTTACAAAGGCAGCTGGTTAGTGCAGTGGGCCTATAACTTGAAACTGAGGAAGGGTCCTTGCCCTGTTTCAAAATAGGGATAACAATGGCCTCTTTCCAGGAAGCACAGATGGTGCCTGAAAGCCAGATAGCATTGTATAGAGAGAGTAAAGTTTTTCGCGTTTTGAGCGGCAGGTTTTTCAACATTTCATATGTGACACGGTCGTAGCCTGGAGCGAAATTATTGCAAGAGTTAAGAGATGTTTGTAGCTCAGCTAAGTTGAAAGGTTGGTTGTATTCCTCGTAATTTGTGCACTTGGATTCTAGTTTCTGCTTTTCCATCTTTGCTTTGTGTCTTTGGAAAGCTTCAGTGTAGTGTTACGAGCTAGACACCTGCTCGTAGTGTGCACCGAGGAAGTTCGCTTGATCTTCCAGGCTATCACCCTGTGTGTTTACGAGTGGGAGTGAGTGTACTTGTCTTCCTGCTACCCTAAGAACCATGTTTCAGACTTTAGCCTCTTGTGTATATGAATTTATCCCTGATAAAAACTTGTGCCAGCTTTCTTTTCTGGCCTGCCGACGCGTTCTCCTGCCTCGAGATTTTATTTTCTTAAAGCTCTCAAGGTTTTCCGCTGTCGGCGAGTTCCGCAGCAACCTCCATGCCCTGTTCTGTTCCTTTCGTGCATTCTGACACTCAGTGTTCCACCACGGAACGTGTCGTTTGCCGAGCAGTCCAGATGTTTGTGGAATGCACTTGGTTGCTGCGTCAGTAAGAAAAGCCGTGAAATACTGCACAGCTTCATCTATGCCTAACCCGCATATGTCAGTCCAATTCAGGTGAGTAAGCTTTTGAAATTGTTCCCAGTTGGCTTTGTTTACTAGCCATTTGGGAACATGTGGGGGACATTCATTTAATATTGGTGTACTCAAAACTAAAGGGAAGTGGTCACTTCCGTATGGATTATTTATGACTTTCCAATGAAGTAATGGTACAAGTGAAGGAGATGCGATACTGAGGTCTATGGAAGAGTAAGTTTTGTTGGCAAGGTTATAGTATGTTGCTTCTTTCCTATTCAACAGACACGCACCCGATGAAATGAGGAATTGTTCAATGAGACGACCTCGTGCATCACAGCGAGAGTCACCCCACAGACCATTATGTGCGTTCAGGTCCCCAAGGACCAGATAAGGTTCAGGTAGTTCGTCTATTAAAGACTGTAATTGAAGTTTTTCGAGACGGTGGTGCGGAGGTATGTACAAAGAGCAGACAGTGACAAGTTTGTTTAGAATGACTGCTCGGACAGCCACCGCCTCGAGGGAAGTTTTAAGGGGTAATTGTGTGCATGCTATACCTTGACTTACTATAACCGCTACACCACCGGATGGTATAGCATGGCATCATCTCTATCCTTTCGGAAGATTATGTAGTTACGTAAAAAGTTTGTGTTAGTTCGTTTTAAGTGTGTCTCTTGTACACACAGCACTCTTGGATTGTGTTCATGGAGGAGTTCTTGTAAGACATCGAGGTTTCGAAGAAGGCATCGGATGTTCCACTGTAATATTTCTGTCTGCATATTTAAACAAGAGAGATGCTGCTGTGTGTACAAAGAGTATCCTGTGTTGGAGTGAGCTCGTTAATTCAGGTGGCAGGACGGTTGTCCGGCCCCGTTATTGGTTTTTTATTTTTCTTGGCCGCGCTCCAAGGAGGCGCCCCGCTCTTTTGGTACCAAGGGTACCGTTGTATCCATTGCCTCCTCAAAGGCACTGGGTGCCCGCACATGCGAGCTCGTGGTTCGGATTTTAGGCCTCGCCTGGTGAGGGGAGCCCTTGAGACCAGAGGACCCTGGAGTCTCCAGCCTCAATTCGCTAGGAGGCGGAGTAGCCTGAACTACTGCCGCCTTGGGAGCAGGTGCCACAGCCGTCGGCTCGCTCTGCGCTGGCCGAAGGAGTGGCGAAGGCTGGTGCGGCGTTGCCCCCTGACGCGCCGCAACAGCATATGTAGCGTAATAAAATGGCGAAACTCTTCGTCTTGCTTCCTTGAATGTGATATTTTCTTTGATTTTCAGTGTGATGATTTCCTTTTCTTTTTTCCAAAATGAGCGAGACCGTGAGTATGCGGCATGATTTTCACCACAGTTCACACAGTGTGATGGTTCTTCGCAATTGTCAGAATTGTGGCCTGACACTCCACATTGTGCACAAGTTTTGTGACCACGACAGGTTTGTGAGCCGTGGCCATACTTCTGGCATTTAAAACAACGACGTGCGTTAGGTATGTATGGTCTGATCGACGTCTTTGTGTAGCCTGTTTGAATACTTTCTGGGAGATTACTGGAAGCGAACGTGAGTATTAGGTGTTTTGTTGGTGTTGCCTTGTTGTCTCTTCTAATGGTGATCCTTTGTACATTGGTCACATTCTGACTCTTCCAACCCTCCAGAAGTTCCTCTTCAGTCAAGCTGAGCAAATCAGCATCAGATACTACTCCACGGGTTGTGTTCATGGATCTGTGTGGCGTTACAGTGATGGAAGTGTCACCAAAAGTTGAAAGATTCTGTAGCTTTTCGAACTGTTCTTTTCCTCGGACTTCAAGGAGGTCTCCGCTGGCCATTTTGGTAACTTTGTACCCGGCTCCAAGAGTTTCTGTGAGACATCTGGCTACTACAAAGGGGGATACAGTTCTGTCTTGCTTGCTGCTTATCTCACTATGTATAACATGAAAATGGGGGAAGTTTTCAGTTGATCGGTTGAAAAATCCTAAGTCTTCGGTGCGTATGCGCTTTAAGGCGGTACGATCATTTAACAAGGGAAACGCTCTATGCATTCCAGTTTAATTTTCTTCAGAAGCGTTGGCGGCCACCCACCACGGAGCCCAACGAGGGGATGCTACATGTTTGCGGGTGCTAAAAACCTGCAGACGCCAGCCGTACAACGCTACTATAACCCAATGCGCCTAGACCAAGGTAGGCTATTTGCACAGGGTTAACCCTAGCCGCCAGGAAGTTTGGAAGTAAACAGAAGAGAGGAGAAGACAGGACAGATAAAAAGTGAGAGATAAGGACGAAGATGTAGGGAGAGAGAGATAGGAAAAGGTGACTGCCGATTTCCCCTGGGTGGGTCAGCCCAGGGGTGCCGTCTACGTGAAGCCGGGGCCAAAGGGGTGTGTTGCCTCTGCCGGGGGGCCTTAAAGGTCCAATCACCCAGCGTCGGCTCAACCCCCAGGATCCCCTTTTCCCCGGACACGGCAAAGCCACGCACGGCTAGGCGTGGGAGGGAGTAGAAACTCCCCCGTTAGCTCGGGTCCGTGGTGTCGCTACACACCAAACGCCTTGCGCAGGCGCCCCTGCGGGGAGCGCACCGTCTGCTCTTTCACTTGGCAGCAAGGGCGGCAGCAGGCTTGACGTGTGCTCGCAGATTCTGCGCATCTTTTACGGAGGCATTGCTGATACCGTGCGCAGCATTCTGGTTGTCGTGGCTGTACTACCGTTTCAAGTTGCAACGCCGCGGATGGGAAAGCTGTGTTTCCAACGCTAGCATCACCTTTCAAGCAACAAAAATGGACTGCGACACTGCCCCCAACCCCCTGCCCCGTTGTATCATCATCTGTTCGGACAGTACAAAAGCACCGAGCGCACCGTCTGCTCTTTCACTTGGCAGCAAGGGCGGCAGCAGGCTTCACGTGTGCTCGCAAACTCTGCGCATCTTTTACGCAGGCATTACTGATACCGTGCCCAGCATTCTGTCTGTAGTGGCTGTACTAGCGCTTCAACTTGAAACGCCGCGAATGGGAAAGCTGTGTTTCCGACGCCAGCATCACCTTTCAAGCTACGAAAGTTGGCTGCGACACTGCCCCCCCCCCCCTGTCCCGTTGGATCGTCATCTGTTCAGACAGTACAAAAGGACCGAGCGCACCGGCTGATGATGATGATGATATATGGTGTTTTTTGGCGCAAGGGCTATTTGATGGCCAAAGAGCGCCAGTTCATGAGACAGGAATGTGGACAATGGTTGTGATTAGCGGCTGTATAAGGGCCATAAAATTCCTCGCAGTAAAGCGGGTAAAAACATACAAGTAATAAAATCATGACTATGCCGTGAAAGGTGTGCATGGTGTGAATAGGTGACAAAAGTTGGTGATAATGAAAAACGATGGTGGACATGTATGGCATTAGCACAAGTACCTCACACGTTAGTACCCTTGCGTGCAAGGGCCGTGAGGCAAGTGCTTTCCTGTGTAGCCACCGCAGCGAAAACCTCTCTAGAGAGGTCGTGCTACGGTATGCCCGGGTATATGATATGAAAATTACGAATTTCTTTTAAAAACGCTAACAATGATTTATGACTATAAAGCGGTTCCCTACCAACGAACATTGCAGGGTGTAAAGGTATATGTTTTCGGTAGGGTAATGAAAAATGTTGTTTTCTTAGGGTTTCTAAGTGTTTACACTGGATTAGTATGTGAAGGAGTGTTAATGTTTCACCACATTTGTCACACAATGGTGGATCGTCACCAGACAAAAGATGTATGTGTGTTGCGTATGTGCGTCCTATCCTGAGTCTCGTTAGTATTACCTCTGTATATCGCGATTTTGATACTGGCAGCCAATGACCGAGGTTTGGCTTAATAATGTGTAGTTTGTTATGTGTGTGTGTATCCCACTTGCTCGTCCAGTAGTCCCTGATGTTTCGTTTGAGAGACGGCTTAAGATCAAGGGCCGGGATTAATATGGGTGCAGTGGCGGTGCCCTCGTGGACGGATGCAGCAAGCTGATCCGCCATCACGTTGCCTTGAATCTCACGATGCCCTGGCACCCAGCACACTACAACATGTTGGTTGAGTGTGTAAAGTGTGCATAAAATGGAGGAAAGTAAGATGAGCACAGGGTTTTTTTGTTTTTTAAGACTGTGCAAAGCCGTTACCACACTAAGGGAGTCTGTATAAATTACTGCTTTTTGTATTTGTAATTGTTTGATGTGTTTAGCTGCCACAAGTATCGCGTAAGCTTCCGCCGTGAAGATACTTGTGCATGGATGTAGAGGGCCAGCATCCGAAAAGGAAGGGCCGACAGCAGCGTAGGACACAGAGGAGTTAGACTTAGAGGCATCTGTAAAGAACTCAGGACGTGTGTATTTGGGTTGAAGTTCCAGAAAGTATGTTCGAATATGGGCAATAGGCGCGTGTTTAGTAACTTCTAGGAAATACACATCGCAATCTATAGTCTGCCACTGCCACGGTGGCAGGTACGCAACAGGAGCCATTAAACTGTGTTCGAGTGACACTCCAGTGTCCTCAGCTAGACTCTTCAGACGAACTGAGAAGGGCTGCCTCAATGAAGGCCTCTTTTGAAACAGAATGGAGCTCGACAAATCATTAATAGTAGAGTATGAGGGGTGCCTCTTGTCTGCTTTCACGTTAAGGAAATATACAAAGGACATGTAAGTTCTTTGCAGATGAAGCTACCACTCATTTGACTCAACGTAAAGGCTTTCTAGGGGGCTGGTGCGAAAAGCACCCGTAGAAAGGCGGATGCCCAAATGGGGCACGGGATCCAGCATCTTCAAAGCACTTTGAGACGCAGACTGATAAACAATAGCCCCTTAATCTAAGCGGGTGCGAAAGATGCTTCTATACAGGTTCATGAGCATTTCCTGTCACTACCCCACGTAGTACGTGACAATACTTTTATAACATTCATGGCTTTTAAACATTTTGTTTTTAAATACTTTATGTGTGGTACGAAGGTCAACTTGTTGTCCAAGATTAAGCCTAAGAATTTATGCTCGGCATTCACAGACAGACGTTGGCCGTTCAGTTCAATGTCGGGTTCTGAGTGCATGCCTCTCTTTCGGGAGAACAAGACACACGTGCTTTTTCCTGGGTTCAGCCGGAATCCGTTTTCCTCTGCCCATTTGGAGACCTTGTTTAAACCTAACTGAACCTTCCGCTCACACATTGCCAAGTTGCATGACTTAAAGCCAAGCTGGACGTCATCGACATATGTGGAATAGAACAAGTTGCGGGGGATGGACCGGTGCAAGGAATTCATTTTATAATGAAAAGTGTACAACTAAGTACACCACCTTGCGGTACTCCCGTTTCTTGCACAAATGTTTGCGAGAGAATACTGCCCACACGGACGCGGAATTTCCGATTGGACAAGTAACTCTGGATTATGGAAAGCATTCTACCACGCACACCTAGGTGAGACAAGTCCATTATTATGCCAAAACGCCATGTTGTGTCGTAGGCCTTCTCGATATCGAGAAACACTGAGAGGAAGTATTGTTTGTGGACGAAAGCGTCTCGGATCTGTGCCTCGATACGCACCAGATGGTCGGTGGTTGATCTACCCTCCCGAAACCCACACTGAAATTGGTCGAGCTAGATTGTGTGTTTCAAGGAAATGTAAAAGTCAGGCGGTTTATCATTTTTTCAAAAAGTTTACAAAGGCAGCTGGTTAGTGCAGTGGGCCTATAACTTGAAACTGAGGAAGGGTCCTTGCCCTGTTTGAAAATAGGGATAACAATGGCCTGTTTCCAGGAAGCAGGGATGGTGCCTGAAAGCCAGATAGCATTGTATAGAGAGAGTGAAGTTTTTCGCGTTTTGAGCGGCAGGTTTTTCAACATTTCATATGTGACACGGTCGTAGCCTGGAGCGGAAATTATTGCAAGAGTTTAGAGATGTTTGTTAGCTCAGCTAAGTTGAAAGGTTGGTTGTATTCCTCGTAATTTGTGCACTTGGATTCTAGTTTCTGCTTTTTCATCTTTGCTTTGTGTCTTTGGAAAGCTTCAGTGTAGTGTGACGAGCTAGACACCTGCTCGTAGTGTGCACCGAGGAAGTTCGCTTGATCTTCCAGGCTATCACCCTGTGTGGTTACGAGTGGGAGTGAGTGTACTTGTCTTCCTGCTACCCTACGAACCATGTTCCAGACTTTAGCCTCTTGTGTATATGAATTTATCCCTGATAAAAACTTGTGCCAGCTTTCTTTTCTGGCCCGCCGACGCGTTTCTTGAAGCTCTCAAGGTTTTCCGCTGTCGGCGAGTTCCGCAGCAACCTCCATGCCCTGTTCTGTTCCTTTCGTGCATTCTGACACTCAGTGTTCCACCACGGAACGTGTCATTTGCCGAGCAGTCCAGATGTTTGTGGAATGCACTTGGTTGCTGCGTCAGTAAGAAAAGCCGTGAAATACTGCACAGCTTCATCTATGCCTAACCCGCATATGTCAGTCCAATTCAGGTGAGTAAGCTTTTGAAATTGTTCCCAGTTGGCTTTGTTTACCAGCCATTTGGGAACATGTGGGGGACATTCATTTAATATTGGTGTACTCAAAACTAAAGAGAAGTGGTCACTTCCGTATGGATTATTTAGGACTTTCCAATGAAGTAATGGTACAAGTGAAGAAGATGCGATACTGAGGTCTATGGAAGAGTAAGTTTTGTTGGCAAGGTTATAGTACGTTGCTTCTTTCCTATTCAACAGACACGCACCCGAATAAATGAGGAATTGTTCAATGAGACGACCTCGCGCATCACAGCGAGAGTCACCCCACAGACTATTATGTGCGTTCAGGTCCCCAAGGACCAGATAAGGTTCAGGTAGTTCGTCTATTAAAGACTGGAATTGAAGTTTTTAGAGACGGTGGTGCGGAGGTATGTACAAAGAGCAGACAGTGACAAGTTTGTTTAGAATGACTGCTCGGACAGCCACCGCCTCGAGGGAAGTTTGAAGGGGTAATTGTGTGCATGCTATACCTTGACTTACTATAACCGCTACACCACCGGATGGTAGCATGGCATCATCTCTATCCTTTCGGAAGATTATGTAGTTACGTAAAAAGTTTGTGTTAGTTCGTTTTAAGTGTGTCTCTTGTACACACAGCACTCTTGGATTGTGTTCATGGAGGAGTTCTCGTAAGTCATCGAGGTTTCGAAGAAGGCCTCGGATGTTCCACTGTAATATTTCTGTCTGCATATTGCCACGTTCCATTTCCCAAGTTTTTGTTATCGTCCCAAAACACCACACGATTCTTAGCGCAAACCGCGCCTGCAGTTTTCTAGAAGGTTCCGGACTGTAGTAGATCATTTCGATAAGATCACGCCCACTGTGCGAACGGTACAGATTGTTCTGGAAGCTACGCCACCGCCAGCGATAACGCTAGAACATTCGACGGCAAGAGTATAAATGCCGACGCGCTTCGCCGCTTGTCACTTGTTGATCGAAGGCCGACGCTCCGTTCGCCGCTATCAGTCCGAGACTGCTATCTGTGCGAGACTGCTGCTGTAATTGGACTTTCCGTTTACCGGGCACAGGTTCGCCCAAATAAACAGTTAAACCCTAACACGAAGTCTCCTGTCTTCGGCCACGTCACGACCCCGTGACAATATTTAAACAAGAGAGATGCTGCTGTGTGTACAAAGAGTATGCTGTGTTGGAGTGAGCTTGTTAATTCAGGTGGCAGGACGGTTGTCCGGCCCCGTTATTGGTTTTTTATTTTTCTTGGCGCGCTCCAAGGAGGCGCCCCGCTCTTTTGGTACCAAGGGTACCGTTGTATCCATTGCCTCCTCAAAGGCACTGGGTGCCCGCACATGCGAGCTCGTGGTCCGGATTTTAGGCCTCGCCTGGTGAGGGGAGGCCTTGAGACCAGAGGACCCTGGAGTCTCCGGCCTCAATTCGCTAGGAGGCGGAGTAGCCTGAACTACTGCCGCCTTGGGGGCAGGTGCCACAGCCGTCGGCTCGCTCTGCGCTGGCCGAAGGAGTGGCGAAAGCTGGTGCGGCGTTGCCCCCTGACGCGCCGCATCAGCATATGTAGCGTAATAAAATGGCGACACTCTTCGTCTTGCTTCCTTGAATGTGATGTTTTCTTTGATTTTCAGTGTGATGATTTCCTTTTATTTTTTCCAAAATGAGCAAGACCGTGAGTATGCGGCATGATTTCCACCACAGTTCACACAGTGTGATGGTTCTTCGCAATTGTCAGAATTGTGGCCTGACACTCCACATTGTGCACAAGTTTGGTGACCACGACAGCTTTGTGAGCCGTGGCCATACTTCTGGCATTTAAAACAACGACGTGGATTAGGTATGTATGGTCTGATCGACGTCTTTGTGTAGCCTGTTTGAATACTTTCTGGGAGATTACTGAAAGCGAACGTGAGTATTAGGTGTTTTGTTGGTGTTGCCTTGTTGTCTCTTCTAATGGTGATCCTTTGTACATTGGTCACATTCTGACTCTTCCAACCCTCCAGAAGTTCCTCTTCAGTCAAGCTGAGCAAATCAGCATTAGATACTACTCCACGGGTTGTGTTCATGGATCCGTGTGGCGTTACAGTGATGGGAGTGTCACCAAAAGTTGAAAGATTCTGTAGCTTTTCGAACTGTTCTTTTCCTCGGACTTCAAGGAGGAGGTCTCCGCTGGCCATTTTGGTAACTTTGTACCCGGCTCCAAGAGTTTCTGTGAGACATCTGGCTACTACAAAGAGGGATACAGTTCTGGCTTGCTTGCTGCTTTTCTCACTATGCATAAGATGAAAGTGGGGGAAGTTTTCAGTTGATCGGTTGAAAAATCCTAAGTCTTCGGTGCGTATGCGCTTTAAGGCGGTACGATCATTTAACAAGGGAAACGCTCTATGCATTCCAGTTTAATTTTCTTCAGAAGCGTTGGCGGCCACCCACCACGGAGCCCAACGAGGGGACGCTACAAGTTTGCGGGTGCTAAAACCTGCAGACGCCAGCCGTACAACGCTACTATAACCCAATGCGCCTAGACCAAGGTAGGCTATTTGCACAGGGTTAACCCTAGCCGCCAGGAAGTTTGGAAGTAAACAGATGAGAGGAGAAGACAGGACAGATAAAAAGTGAGAGATAAAGACGAAGATGTAGGGAGAGAGAGATAGAAAAAGGCGACTGCCGATTTCCCCTGGGTGGGTCAGCCGAGGGGTGCCGTCTACGTGAAGCCGGAGCCAAAGGGGTGTGTTGCCTCTTCCGGGGGGCCTTAAAGGTCCAATCACCTAGCGTCGGCTCAACCCCCAGGATCCCCTTTTCCCCAGACACGGCAAAGCCACGCACGGCTAGGCGTGGGAGGGAGTAGAAACTCCCCCGTTAGCTCGGGTCCGTGGTGTCGCTACACACCAAACGCCTTGCGCAGGCGCCCCTGCGGGGAGCGCACCGTCTGCTCTTTCACTTGGCAGCAAGGGCGGCAGCAGGCTTGACGTGTGCTCGCAGACTCTGCGCATCTTTTACGGAGGCATTGCTGATACCGTGCGCAGCATTCTGGTTGTCGTCGCTGTACTACCGTTTCAAGTTGCAACGCCGCGGATGTGAAAGCTGTGTTTCCGACGCCAGCATCACTTTTCAAGCTACGAAAGTTGACTGCGACACTGCCCCCAACCCCCTGCCCCGTTGTATCATCATTTGTTCGGACAGTACAAAAGCACCGAGCGCACCGTCTGCTCTTTCACCTGGCAGCAAGGGCGGCAGCAGGCTTCACGTGTGCTCGCAGACTCCGTATATCTTTTACGCAGGCATTGCTGATACCGTGCCCAGCGTTCTGGCTGTGGTGGCTGTACTACCGTTTCAACTTGTAACGCCGCGGATGGGAAAGCTGTGTTTCCAACGCTAGCATCACCTTTCAAGCAACAAAAATTGACTGAGACACTGCCCCCATTCCCCTGCCCCGTTGTATCATCATCTGTTCGGACAGTACAGAAGCACCGAGCGCACCGTCTGCTCTTTCACTTGACAGCAAGGGCGGCAGCAGGCTTCACGTGTGCTCGCAGACTCTGCGCATCTATTACGCAGGCATCGCTGATACCGTGCCTAGCATTCTGTCTGTCGTGGCTGTACTAGCGCTTCAACTTGCAACGCCGCGGATAGGAAAGCTGTGTTCCGACGCTAGAATCCCCTTTCGATGCTACGAAAGTTGACTGCGACACTGCCCCCCCCCCCTGCCCCGTTGGATCGTCATTTAATCAGACAGTACAAAAGCACCGAGCACACCGTCTGCTCTTTCACTTGGCAGCAAGGGCGGCAGCAGGCTTCACGTGTGCTCGCAGACTCTGCGCATCTTTTTCGCAGTCATTGGTGATACCGTGCTCAGCATTCTAGCTGTCGTGGCTGTACTACCGTTTAAACTTGCAACGCCGTGGATGGCAAAGCTGTGTTTCCAACGCTAGCATCACCTTTCAAGCTACGAAAGTTGACTGCGACACTGCCCCCCCCCCCCTGCCCCGTTGGATAGTCATCTAATCAGACAGAACAAAAGCACCGTCTGCTCTTTCACTTGGCAGCAAGGGCAGCAACAGGCTTCACTTGTGCTGGCAGACTCTGCGCATTTTTACGCAGGCATTGCTGATACCGTGCCCAGCATTCTGGCTGTCGTGGCTGTACTACCATTTCAACTTGCAACGCCGTGGAGGGGAAAGCTGTGTTTCCGACGCCAGCATCACCTTTCAAGCTACGAAAGCTGACTGCGACACTGCCCGCCCCCTTGCCCCGTTGGATCGTCATCTGTTCAGACAGTACAAAAGCACCGAGCGCACCGTCTGCTGTTTCACTTGGCAGCAAGGGCGGCAGCAGGCTTCACGTGTGCTCGCAGACTCTGCGCATCTTTTACGTAGGCATTGCTGATACCGTGCCCAGCATTCTGTCTGTCATGGCTGTACTACCGTTTCAACTTGCAACGCCGCAGATGAAAAAGCTGTGTTTCCGACGCCAGCATCACCTTTCAAGCTACGAAAACTGACTGCAACACTGCTCCCCCGCTGCCCCGTTGGATCGTCATCTGTTCAGACTGTACAAAAGCACCGAGCCCACCGTCTGCTCTTTCACTAGGCAGCAAAGGGCGGCAGCAGGCTTCTCGTGTGCTCGCAGACTGCGCATCTTTTACGCAGGCATTGCTGATACCGTGCCCAGCATTCTGGCGGTCGTGGGTGTACTACCGTTTCAACTTACAACCCCGCGGATGGGAAAGCTGTGTTTCGATGCCAGCATCACCTTTCAAGCTACGAAAGTTGACTGCGACACTGCTCCCATCCCCCTGCCTCATTGTATCGTCATCTGTTCGGACAGTACAAAAGCACCGTCTGCTGTTTCACTTGGCAGCAAGGGCGGCAGCAGGCTTCACGTGTGCTCGCAGACTCTGCGCATCTTTTACGCAGGCATTGCTGATACCATGCTCAGCATTCTGTCTGTCATGGCTGTACTACTGTTTCAACTTGCAACGCCGAGGATGGGAAAGCTATGTTTTCCGACGCCAGCATCACCTTTCAAACTACGAAAGTTGACTGCAACACTGCCCGCCCCCATTCCACGTTGGATCGTCATTTGTTCAGACGGTACAAAAGGACCGAGTGCACCGTCTGCTCTTTCACATGGCAGCAAGGGCGGCAGCAGGCTTCACGTGTGCTCGCAGACTCTGCGCATCTTTTAGGCAGGCATTGCTGATACCGTGCCCAGCATTCTGTCTGTCGTGGCTGTTCTACCTGTTTCAACTTGGAACGCCACGGATGGAAAAGCTGTGTTTCCGACGCCAGCATCACCTTTCAAGCTACGAATGTTGACTGCGAACACTGCCACCCCCCTGCCTCGTTGTATCGTCATCTGTTCGGACAGTACAAAAGCACCGATCCCACCGTCTGCTCTTTCATTTAGTAGCAAGGGCGGCAGCAGGCTTCATGTGTGCTCGCAGACTCTGCGCATCTTTTACGCAGGCATTACTGATACCGTGCCCAGCATTCTGTCTGTCGTGGCTGTACTACTGTTTCAACTTGCAACGCCGCAGGATGGGAAAGCTGTGTTTCCGACTGCCAGCATCACCTTTCAAGCTACGAAAGTTGACTGCGACACTGCTCCCATCCCCTGCCTCATTGTATCGTCATCTCTTCAGACTAGTACAAAACCGAGCCCACCGTCTGCTCTTTCAGTTGGCAGCAAGGGCGGCAGCAGGCTTACGTGTGCTCGCAGACTCTGCGCATCTTTTACGCAGTCATTGCTGATACCATTGCTCAGCATTCTAGCTGTACAGTGTCTGTACTACTGTTTCAACTTGCAACGCATCGAGGATGGGAAAGCTATGTTTCGACGCCAGAATCACCTTTCAAAGCTATCGAAAGTTGACTGCGAACACTGCCCCCCCCCCCCCTTCCACGTTGTATCGTCATCTGTTCAGGACAGTACAAAGGCACCGAGTGCACCGTCTGCTCTTTCACTTGGCAGCAAGGGCGGCAGGCAGGCTTCACGTGTGCTCGCAGACTCTGCGCATCTTTTAGGCAGGCATTGCTGATACCTGTGCCCAGCATTCTGTCTGTCGTGGCTGTACTAGTGCTTCAACTTGCAACGCCGAGGATGGGAAAGCTGTGTTTCCGACGCCAGCATCACCTATCAAACTACGAAAGTTGACTGCAACACTGCCCCCCCCATTCCCCGTTGTATCGTCATCTGTTCAGACAGTACAAATGCACCGAGCGCACCGTCTGCTCTTTCACTTGGCAGCAAGGGCGGCAGCAAGCTTAACGTGTGCTCGTAGACTCTGCGCTTCTTTTACGCAGGCATTGCTGATACCGTTCGCAGCATTCTGGCTGTCGTGGCTGTACTACCGTTTCAACTTGCAACGCCGAGGATGGGAAAGCTGTGTTTCCGACGCCAGCATCACCTTTCAAACTACGAAAGTTAACTGCAACACTGCCCCCCCATTCCCCGTTGGATCGTCATCTGTTCAGACAGTACAAATGCACCGAGCGCACCGTCTGCTCTTTCACTTGGCAGCAAGGGCGGAAGCAGGCTTCACGTGTGCTCGCAGACTCTGCGCATCTTTTACGCAGGCATTTCTGATACCTTGCCCAGCATTCTAGCTGTCATGTCTGTACTACCTTTTCGACTTGCAACGCATCCGATGGGAAAGCTGTGCTTCCGATGCCAGCATCACCTTTCAAGCGACGAAATTTGACTGCGACACTGCCCCCCCCCCTGCCCCGTTGTATCGTCATCTGTTCGGAAAGTACAAATGCACCGAGCCCACCGTCTGCTCTTTCACTTGGCAGCAAAAGCAGCAGCAGGCTTCACGTGTGCTCGCAGACTCTGCGCATCTTTTACACAGGCATTGCTGATACCGTGCCCAGCATTCTGGCTGTCGTGGCTGTTCTACCGTTTCAACTTGCAACGCCGCGGAGGGGAAAGCTGTGTTTCCAACGCCAGCATCACCTTTCAAGCTACGAAAGTTGACTGCGACACTGCCCCCATCCCCCTGCCTCATTGTATCGTCATCTGTTCGGACAGTACAAAAGCACCGTCTGCTGTTTCACTTGGCAGCAAGGGCGGCAGCAGGCTTCACGTGTGCTCGCAGACTCTGCGCATCTTTTAAAGCAGGCATTGCTGATACCGTGCCCAGCATTCTGTCTGTCGTGGCTGTACTACTGTTTCAACTTGCAACGCCGCGCATGGGAAAGATGTGTTTCCGACGCCAGCATCACCTTTCAAGCTACGAAAGTTGACTGCGACACTGCCCGCCCCCTTGCCCCGTTGGATCGTCATCTGTTCAGACAGTACAAAAGCACCGAGCGCACCGTCTGCTGTTTCACTTGGCAGCAAGGGCGGCAGCAGGCTTCACGTGTGCTCGCAGACTCTGCGCATCTTTTACGTAGGCATTGCTGATACCGTGCCAAGCATTCTGTCTGTCATGGCTGTACTACCGTTTCAACTTGCAACGCCGCAGATGAAAAAGCTGTGTTTCCGACGCCAGCATCACCTTTCGAGCTACGAAAACTGACTGCAACACTGCCCCCCGCTGCCCCGTTGGATCGTCATCTGTTCAGACTGTACAAAAGCACCGATCCCACCGTCTGCTCTTTCACTGGGCAGCAAGGGCGGCAGCAGGCTTCTCGTGTGCTCGCAGACTGCGCATCTTTTACGCAGGCATTGCTGATACCGTGCCCAGCATTCTGGCGGTCGTGGGTGTACTACCGTTTCAACTTGCAACGCCGCAGATGGGAAAGCTGTGTTTTCGATGCCAGCATCACCTTTCAAGCTACGAAAGTTGACTGCGACACTGCTCCCATCCCCCTGCCTCATTGTATCGTCATCTGTTCGGACAGTACAAAAGCACCGTCTGCTGTTTCCTTGGCAGCAAGGGCGGCAGCAGGCTTCACGTGTGCTCGCAGACTCTGCGCATCTTTTACGCAGTCATTGCTGATACCATGCTCAGCATTCTGTCTGACGTGGCTGTACTACTGTTTCAACTTGCAACGCCGAGGATGGGAAAGCTATGTTTTCGACGCCAGCATCACCTTTCAAACTATGAAAGTTGACTGCAACACTGCCCTCCCCATTCCACGTTGGATCGTCATTTGTTCAGACAGTACAAAAGGACCGAGTGCACCGTCTGCTCTTTCACATGGCAGCAAGGGCGGCAGCAGGCTTCACGTGTGCTCGCAGACTCTGCGCATCTTTTAGGCAGGCATTGCTGATACCGTGCCCAGCATTCTGTCTGTCGTGGCTGTTCTACTGTTTCAACTTGGAACGCCGCGGATGGGAAAGCTGTGTTTCCGACGCCAGCATCACCTTTCAAGCTACGAAAGTTGACTGCGACACTGCCACCCCCCTCTGCTTCGTTGTATCTTCATCTGTTCGGACAGTACAAAAGCACCGAGCCCACCGTCTGCTCTTTCATTTAGTAGCAAGGGCGGCAGAAGGCTTCACGTGTGCTCGCAGACTCTGCGCATCTTTTACGCAGGCATTGGTGATACCGTGCGCAGCATTCTGGCTGTCGTGGCTGTACTACCGTTTCAACTTGCAACGCCGAGGATGGGAAAGCTGTGTTTCCGACGCCAGCATCACCTTTCAAACTACGAAAGTTGACTGCAACACTGCCCCCCCATTCCCCGTTGGATCGTCATCTGTTCAGACAGTACAAATGCACCGAGCGCACCGTCTGCTCTTTCACTTGGCAGCAAGGGCGGAAGCAGGCTTCACGTGTGCTCGCAGACTCTGCGCATCTTTTACGCAGGCATTTCTGATACCTTGCCCAGCATTCTAGCTGTCATGTCTGTACTACCTTTTCGACTTGCAACGCATCCGATGGGAAAGCTGTGCTTCCGATGCCAGCATCACCTTTCAAGCGACGAAATTTGACTGCGACACTGCCCCCCCCCCCCTGCCCCGTTGTATCGTCATCTGTTCGGGAAGTACAAATGCACCGAGCCCACCGTCTGCTCTTTCACTTGGCAGCAAAAGCAGCAGCAGGCTTCACGTGTGCTCGCAGACTCTGCACATCTTTTACACAGGCATTGCTGATACCGTGCCCAGCATTCTGGCTGTCGTGGCTGTTCTACCGTTTCAACTTGCAACGCCGCGGAGGGGAAAGCTGTGTTTCCAACGCCAGCATCACCTTTCAAGCTACGAACGTTGACTGCGACACTGCCCCCATCCCCCTGCCTCATTGTATCGTCATCTGTTCGGACAGTACAAAAGCACCGTCTGCTGTTTCACTTGGCAGCAAGGGCGGCAGCAGGCTTCACGTGTGCTCGCAGACTCTGCGCATCTTTTAAAGCAGGCATTGCTGATACCGTGCCCAGCATTCTGTCTGTCGTGGCTGTACTACTGTTTCAACTTGCAACGCCGCGCATGGGAAAGATGTGTTTCCGACGCCAGCATCACCTTTCAAGCTACGAAAGTTGACGGCGACACTGCCCGCCCCCTTGCCCCGTTGGATCGTCATCTGTTCAGACAGTACAAAAGCACCGAGCGCACCGTCTGCTGTTTCACTTGGCAGCAAGGGCGGCAGCAGGCTTCACGTGTGCTCGCAGACTCTGCGCATCTTTTACGTAGGCATTGCTGATACCGCGCCCAGCATTCTGTCTGTCATGGCTGTACTACCGTTTCAACTTGCAACGCCGCAGATGAAAAAGCTGTGTTTCCGACGCCAGCATCACCTTTCGAGCTACGAAAACTGACTGCAACACTGCCCCCCGCTGCCCCGTTGGATCGTCATCTGTTCAGACTGTACAAAAGCACCGAGCCCACCGTCTGCTCTTTCACTGGGCAGCAAGGGCGGCAGCAGGCTTCTCGTGTGCTCGCAGACTGCGCATCTTTTACGCAGGCATTGCTGATACTGTGCCCAGCATTCTGGCGGTCGTGGGTGTACTACCGTTTCAACTTGCAACGCCGCAGATGGGAAAGCTGTGTTTTCGATGCCAGCATCACCTTTCAAGCTACGAAAGTTGACTGCGACACTGCTCCCATCCCCCTGCCTCATTGTATCGTCATCTGTTCGGACAGTACAAAAGCACCGTCTGCTGTTTCCTTGGCAGCAGGGGCGGCAGCAGGCTTCACGTGTGCTCGCAGACTCTGCGCATCTTTTACGCAGGCATTGCTGATACCATGCTCAGCATTCTGTCTGACGTGGCTGTACTACTGTTTCAACTTGCAACGCCGAGGATGGGAAAGCTATGTTTTCGACGCCAGCATCACCTTTCAAGCTACGAAAGTTGACTGCGACACTGCCCCCATCGCCCTGCCCCATTGGATCGTCATCTGTTCAGACTGTACAAAAGCACCGAGCCCACCGTCTGCTCTTTCAGTTGGCAGCAAGGGCGGCAGCAGGCTTTACGTGTGCTCGCAGACTCTGCGCATCTTTTACGCAGGCATTGCTGATACCTTGCCCAGCATTCTAGCTGTCATGTCTCTACTACCTTTTCAACTTGCAACGCATCGGATGGGAAAGCTGTGCTTCCAATGCCAGAATCACCTTTCAAGCTACGAAATTTGACTGCGACACTGCCCCCCCCCCTGCCCCGTTGTATCGTCATCTGTTCGGACAGTACAAAGGCACCGAGCGCACCGTCTGCTCTTTCACTTGGCAGCAAGGGCGGCAGAAGGCTTCACGTGTGCTCGCAGACTCTGCGCATCTTTTACGCAGGCATTGCTGATACTGTTCCCAGCATTCTGTCTGTCGTGGCTGTACTAGTGTTTCAACTTGCAACGCCGAGGTATGGGAAAGCTGTGTTTCCGACGCCAGCATCACCTATCAAACTACTAAAGTTGACTGCAACACTGCCCCCCCCCATTCCCCGTTGGATCGTCATCTGTTCAGACAGTACAAATGCACCGAGCGCACCGTCTGCTCTTTCACTTGGCAGCAAGGGCGGCAGCAAGCTTCACGTGTGCTCGTAGACTCTGCGCTTCTTTTACGCAGGCATTGCTGATACCGTGCGCAGCATTCTGGCTGTCGTGGCTTTACTACCGTTTCAACTTGCAACGCCGCGGATAAGAAAGCTGTGTTTCCGACGCCAGCATCACCTTTCAAGCTACGAAAGTTGACTGCGACACTGCCCCCATCCCCCTTCCCCGTTGTATCATCATCTGTTCGGACAGTACAAAAGCACTGAGCGCACCGTCTGCTCTTTCACTTGGCAGCAAGGGCGGCAGCAGGCTTCACGTGTGCTCGCAGACTCTGCGCATCTTTTACGCATGCACAGACAGTCTGTCGCACTTTGCTGCACAGATTGCTAGTGCAATGGCTGCCGCTTCTGCTACGGCCGTGCTTTTCGTACGTATTGTCACCAAAGAAATCGCTTGGCTTCGGTTGGTAACCACTGCAACAAATGCGTTTTGCCTCGTTGGGTATGGGCTGGAGTCTGTATAGTAAGTGTCGGGGTCATTTCGTGGCCGTTCTAGTGCCGCCGCCCCTGCTCGTCTGCGGACGGCATTAACATTGGTGTGCATGTTTCTCGGGATAGGGGCGACATGTGTTCCCTGTCTTCTCTGGGTATGTTGTGCGTATTCTCACCGCAGAACTGTGGTGACAATGGGTAGTGAAGCCTCTTCAGCAATAGTCTGCCTTGCATCATTGAGTTGAGTCTCCCTCTCTGCGCGATCAATACGGTTGTGGCGTGTTCGTCATATGTATTACATACACCCAAGCATCCAAAAAGCTCTGTGTCAGTGCAGTCTGGGAGGCCCAGTAGGCAATAAGGTTGAGTGTGTTGGCCTGCTTTGCTTCACATCTGCGTGTGAGTTGGTACGGGAGAGCATATGCAATGCGGCTAATGATAAAGGCATGTACCAACCTCCTGGTGTATTCTTCCGTCATGCTCTCATTACTGCAAGTGACTCGCTATGGATAGGTGGACGCGCCCTGAACTCGCCGGCGCTCTCTGGAGCGCTGCTGGTTTGGCTACCAAAGACCGCGATGACATCTTATTCCGACTGCGACCACTGCAAAACCTAGCGATCATCAGCACGCCCCAGTCCCATATGGCCGACGTGTTATACAGGGTGCGGGAGCTGAGACTCAGTGAACGTGTTTATCCTATCACCACATACTTTGCGGCTCCGGACAACTCTTGCAAGAGTATTGTTCGTGGCATCGTGCCCGGTACGTTGTCTTCCACGCTAGTAGATTCCTGCAACCCAAATACTTCAAGCACGCATGATGGGTCAGACCTACATTGCGTTGGTCACTTACGAAATATTGAACGTCCCTCACTACGTACGCTTCTACGGGGCCAAACTGCGTTGTTACCCCCATCGCCCCCCATCAGTGGTTTGCAAGATTCGCCTTAATCTTGGCCGTCGGGATGACCATTGCCCTACATCAGACGTTGTCATATGCCCGACGTGCGGCACCAACAACCCCCCCCCCCCAAGTCGCATCTGTGCACTCCCCACTGCAAATCCTGTGACGGACCTCACCCTACGACGGATCCAAACTGCCCTCGGCGTGAGAGGCAAGTGCTACACAAGGCATGAGTGCGGAAAGCCCTTCAGTGACCATACCGTGTCAAGGAAGACAGCCGAGACCCCCGATGAAAACAAAAGTCACGCTCCAAGAGCCGATCCAACTCGCGACGCAAGTCAAATACCCACGCAAAGTCCCGGACCCACTCCCAATCCCGGACTCACCTCAAGTCCCGCTCCTACCCCAAAGTCCCACTCCTGCTCTTGCGACGAATCACAGCGTCCATCAGAGATGCGCGCTCATTCCCCATCTACACGGCAACCCTACAAGAAGGTTTTGCAGAGCAAACCTGTTGGCAAGGAGGTACACGCCTTCTCCGAGCAGCAGCGGGCCCCGGCACGGAACGCAACCAAGGTGGCTTCTCGGGAGGTAGGTCAGGTAGAGGGTCCCCCACAACTTGCTCCGTCCCGCCGATCACTCCACACCACGTCCCCTCAGATCACTAAATCCTCGACCCCTGATCTTCTCGCTGAAATAGCACGCCTACGTCGAGACATGGAGGTGCGTTGCGAACGCCTGCAAAGGCAAATGGACGCGCTGGTAGCAGAAATGGCCAACAGTATGCAGGCTGCACTCGACAGGATAGAACGCCACAAGAAATCCTTCAAATTGAGATGATGGAGCGCGTCCAGTCATGTATAGAACGCATACTCACACGTACCACCGCCGTGCTAACTACCGAGACTATATTTGATCAAATCTCTCGGCCATCAACATCCAATGCGAGTGCACAGCGCTCACACCCTTACACACATCCTCCCGTTTCCTCCCGTGATGAATAGGACGTCTCGTGACTCGCCACAACTATGGTGGTGTGGCAATGGAACTGCAGGGGATCCCGCCAAAAGCGGAATTCCCGGCAGCAGTACGTAGCTGCATCCACTGACACTGGTGATGTTATCTTTTTACGGCTAAAATTAGCAAGTGTGGTGTACATGGTGTGGTTCTTGAGTTAATGAAAGACTATCTAACAAACCACCATCAATATGTTTGCATAAACAAAAGTGCATCCACTTACTTAAACATAACAAGATGAGTACCACAAGGGTCAATTCTTGGTCCTCTATTGTTCATAATTTATATAAGTGACCTGTGTGATAGCCCATGTTCTCCCAAGTTAATAATGTATGCAGATGACGCTAACGTATTCTTTAGCGGCACATCCATTCTAGAGCTTGAACACCATGTTAATAGCTACCTACGAAAGTTGTCCACGTATCTTGGTTTGAATCTTGGTTTGAATAAACTGCAAATAAATGTTAGTAAAACGAAATACATTGTCTTTGCCCCACCTAATAAGCCGCGTAACTATAGTTCAACTGTTTTATTTGAGGGCAAAGAGATAGAGCTAGTCACCATCCAGAAGTTCTTAGGTGTATGGTTTTCTTACCAAAATGGTCACAAATAGAGTTATATTACGCCCTTTTCTACTCTAAAATGACATACGGTATCTTGGTATGGGGTACTACTACACAAACAAACTATCCAAAATGACTAGTTCTGCAAAAGAGTTTTGCGAGCATTCGAGCAATACCATGGTATTATCAGGGACTTGAAAACCAAACCACTCTTTGAAAAATACGCATTACTAAATATAACAAAACTGTATCATTTCAAACTTCTGCAGTCGATTAAACAAAACAAGCCACAGTGTCTACAGAACCCACCGGACAACACTCATTATACTATGCGCCAGCAACGCCGGAAAATCCCAGCCATAAGGACAAGTTATGGCAAGCAACACGTTCAGTATCAAATACTCACAATGTTAAATCGTTTACACGGTCTCATAGATTTCAATTCCGTACCTTCGAACACCATCATCAAGTCCATCCTAATGAACCGTGATACTGAGTATGTTTAATAAAGTTTTTGTACTTGATTTGTTACATCCTATCTATCAATTTGAGTTATGTGTTGTAGTTGCTTTTCTTGTGCTTTATTTCACATTCTGTATTGAAGTTTCTTTTCAGATGACGCTTTTGTGATAAAGTGATTTTTCTAATGTTTTCCTGGAATAGTGTGACAAGACCATGCTAATTTTTGTTGTGTTATGGTTTATTTATTGTGTTATTTATTGATTTCTGTGTGTTATTTGTTGTGTTATATATTTATTTCTGAAAACATATGCGACAGATTGAGCGGCCTGCGTGCCAAACTGTATTTAGGAGCAGAGGCCCCATGTCAGGCTATATGGCCTTTAGCCTCTGCTCCCGATCCTGTAAGAATTTCAGGACAAATAAACTTCAGTTCAATTTAATTCAATTACTTCCGAAGCGATGAAGTGAGGAAAAAAGAATGGATAGTGAAGTTGAGAATCGTCAAGTCGGTCACATCGCTGATGGTGTGCGGCGCGCACTTTATCACTACGGACTACTTCTGCAACAACGGAGGTAGGAAAACGAGAATATTTGATTTTTGTTTGCGTCAAGCCCCAGTTTATGTTCGCCGTTACAGCTCACCTCGTGAGAAACGCATATTTTTACATCTTGGGCTGCATCCAGTATGCCATCACTAGGTCGAGTTCGAGCTGAACAGCTGTAGACAGCGCAGCGGGAACGAGCAGCTCAGGCCATACCATATGCTTAAGAAAAACGTAACTGTTAGTCAAAGAGGCACTTAGCGTCTTGTGAAAGGCACCGAGTGCAAGGACGTAACTGTTTGTAAAAAATAATAACGCACTTGGCGTCTTGTGAAAGACGCACTCTGATACTCTCTGCAGGCGCCATATCGAATCACCCACTGTGCCCCCTACAGGCGACGAAACTTGCAAATTGGCCCTGCCGATCCCATGTGGGCTTCCAAGCATGTTTGTCAGTTCTCCCCGCTCACCATTCGCACGTGTTCGTTAAAAGATGCGCATTTGAACCGCACGCGCAGGTGTTATTTCTGTTCTACGGCTCGTTTTGTACAAATTCTGAGAATTATCTAGGGGAAATACTTAATAACTTATTAGCAACTTTGCTTTCGCGACATCACTTGCATTTCTCGCTATGGCATCTGCTACGCAAGGATCGTAGCATGCAAAAGAGGAGTCTCACCGCGGGACACTGGCTCGCGCATGGTTTGTTTGTCCGAATTATCAGGTCTTTCATTGCGAAAGACAGGGCGTGCAAACACGCACCCAAGAAGGAAGTGAGCACTCCATAACAAAAGGTGACTTCCTTCTTGTGCCCGTGTTCGCGTCTTTCAGAATTGATGCTCACAACAACAGCACGCGGTATCAAAAGCGCAGGAAATGCGGGGTACCAGCAGACGACACAACGCAGCATCCTAAGAGTGACGTGATGACATAGGTGGCGCCACGCTATGTCCTTGAGGCCAATACCAGAAAAAAAGTCGGTAGTGTTTCCTTAGTAAGATGGAAGAGACGCTCAGACCCTCATAATCGAAGAATTGACATAGCTGGACACATTTTCTGTGACAGTACCTACGCCTCGCTCCGGTGGTATAGGGGTTAAGGTAGCATTTTCAATGGAGGTGAACACTCTGTAGGCTCATGTCGTCAGATATGGGTGCGCAATAAGCAACCCCAGAAGGTCGAACTTACAAGAGCCCTCCACCACGCCGTCTCTCCTGACCATATGGTGAAGTTAGGATGTTAAATCCCAATTTTAATCAATCAATTATTGGCTAAGGTACTCGGCTGCTGATCCGCAATAACAGGATTGAATTCCGGCTGCGCCGGCTGCATTTTTGATGGAGGCGAAAATTCTGTACGCCTGCATGCCCAAACTCGAGTGCACGTTAAGGAACCACAGATGGGCGAAATTTCCGGACCCCTCCACTACGGTGTCTCTCATAACCTTATGGTAGTTTTGGGGCGTTAAGCTCCACATATTTATCATTCAATTGGGCGCTAAGGTACTTGACTGCTGACCCGTAAGTCGCAGGATTGAATCCCGGCTGCGGCGGCTGCATTTTTGGTGGAGGCAAAAACGCTGTAGGCCTGTGTGCTCAGAACACTTGGTCAAAATTTTCCGGAGCCCTCTAATACGGCGTCTCTCATAATTATTTTGTTACGTAATTTCGGCTGAGTGTAACAGGGCTTAGTGGGACGTACCCAAAAGGGGTGCCTCAGACTGAGAGTAAAGAAGTGGACGTTGTCGGTGAGCTGTGTTGTGGTTGCGGACCGACTACCCTTATTTTCAACGTAATATTTGGTGGAGGTGCTGATTACTCTTTTGACAACGGAGCTACGCAGTAGACGCCTCTTTAAGTCTGCTACCATGGCTTCGGGTGAGGATACGCCTTCGCCACCTACCTCGGCAACGACAGCAACCCGGCACGTCGCCCTAACGCAACCCCGTTATCCCGGTTCCTTTACAGAAGAGGACAACGCGAATGTGGACAAGTGGCTTAGTATGTACGAGCGCGTCAGCAATCAATATGGCTGGGACGCAACCGTTATGCTTGCAAATGTTATTTCCCATCTTGACAAGACCCCTCACATCTGGTTTGAGACCTACGAGCAGGAAATCACAAGCTAGGAAATGTTTAAACAACTCCGCGACCTTTTTGGCACCCCATTTGATCAACAGCTTGATGCGCGAAAGCAATTGGCCGTACGCTTACCGACGTCCACTGAGCCCTACTTGACTTATATTCAAGACGTCTTAGCGTTGTGTCAAAGGGCCAATCCCAAAAAGACTGAGACTGACAAGATATCGCACATTTTAAAAGGAATCGCCGACGATGCGTTCAGCGTGCTTGTATTTACGAACGTAACAACTGCCGATGCCGTGATTAAAGAGTGGCGCCGTCTCGAGCAACTCAAGAGTCGACGCAGTTTACACCAGTTCAGCGCCTACCCAACACCGTGCGAAGCCACTCCATGTCAGTCGTCTACAACCGAAGACGTGACGCCCATCGCCCGACGTGAACTCGAGGCCACTTACCCGGCGGCCAACAAACCGACGTTGCCCGACGCATCAATGCCAGTTGCATCCTTGATTCAGGCTGTTTTCCGCCAGGAATTCGCTAACCTGGGTATCCTGTCCACTGCACCCACCCTGGATAATACTGATCTTTCGATAGCTTCTTAGGATATGAGACGCCGCCATTCGTACTCTCTTCGAACCAGAAAGCCGTGTAAATGGCGAACAGCTGATGATAAGCCAATCTGCTTCCGCTGGGGTCTCGCGGGACACATCGCTCGTTACTGCCGCAGCCAGTGGCCGTCTATGCCTTCTGGTTCGCACTCCACTTACAGTACCTCATTCTGTCGACCGAACCACCGTTATCCAACCCGCGCTTAGTTTACAGCAATTAGTGACCTCTGGGGACTACGGCCACCCGGCTCCGTCGTCGCCACCGCATCTAAGCCGCTCTTCTCGTTCAAATACGCGTAGCTGCTCTCCCTCGCCATCGTTTAACCGCTGCATGTCCCCGGAAAACTTGGCTGCGCAGCTTCTGGAGGTGAAGATGCCCTGTCGACCTTACCAAAAAATCCTCTGTCGCCCTTACGTTTGTATCGCAACACCCTTGAAGTATATGCTGATGGCACACCGGTTGAAGCTTTGATCGATACGGGCGCTCACAACTCTATTATGAGTTCGCAATTTCATCGTCTCATGAAGTAGGTCCTCACGCCCCCCTTGACTAGTGTCGTCCAAGTTGCAGACGGTGTAACAGTATCTGTCATCGGTATGTGCACAGCTCAGCTTACTGTAGCCGGTCATCAAGTGGTCGTCCTTTTTACCGTCCTTGCTACATGTCCCCACGACCTCATACTAGGCTTTGATTTTCTGGCCGCCAATTCTGCTCTGATTGATTGCTCCGCTGGCGTGCTCCACCTTGAACTTCCACAAATAAGTGACGCCCCGTACCAACCTACATGCCGATTACAACGCAACGACTTTGTTCACCTGCCCTCCAAAACTGTGACGTGCATCGGTTTCCTGTGCTCACCAGCTGTGCCCGACGGTGACTATTACGCTACGCCTCTCACCGAAGTACTCCTTGCGCATAATGTTGAAGTTCCCTACATTGTTCTCAGCATCACAGATAACTGAACTTGTCTACCACTTGTAGATTTCGGCTACATGAATCAAGTGCTTCCACAAGGCATTTCTTTGGCCCACCTGTGTCCGTTACTCGATTCACAAACTGAAGTGCTTGCCTTAGACACCCTTGTTTCAACGCAGCGCACACCACTCGCAGCACATTCGGGCAGCCGTCAAATTGTAGACATGATCGCCACTGATCTTCCGCCTCCGCAAGTTGAGGCCCTACAGCAGCTTCTCGAGGCCAACCAGGATATTTTCAATTTTGGCGACTGACCTCTAGGGCAGACGTCCTTTGTCCAGCATCGTATACACACAGGTGATGCCAACCCTGTTCACCACTGTCCCTAGAGAGTGTCTGCTTTTGAGCGGAGCATCATTCAGAAGAAGGCCAATAAGATGCTAGCGAAGGATATTATTGAACCATGAAATAAAGACGGATCGGGGTGAATTCGTGTGGAATATCGCCACCTTAACATCACCAAGAAAGGCGCATACCCTCTGCCACGAATCGACGATGCCCTTGAATGCCTCCGTGGTGCGGCCTACTTTTCTTCCATCGATCTTTGTTCTGGTAATTGGCAGATTGTCATGAACCTCTATGCACCGAGAGAAGACGGCGTTTGTAACACCTGATGGCCTCTACCAATGAAAGGTCATGCATTTCGGCTTATGTAATGCCTCCGCCACCTTTGAACGAATGATGGACTCCCTGCTCCATGGATTCAAGTGGTCTACGTGTCTTTGTTATCTGGATGACGTGATTGTGTTTGCTCCCACTTTTGAAGCGCACCTTGAGAGACCGTCCAAAATTCTTCCGGTATTCCGTCTCACCGGCCTTCAGCTGAATTTTTCCAAGTGCTGGTTTAGTCGCCCCTGCATTACAATCATGGGCATATTAATGACGCTTATGGTGTACAGTCTGACCTAGAAAAAGTTCCCAATTGTGAAGGACTTCCCTGTACCAAAATCCGCCAAAGATAGTCCGCAGCTTTGTAGAGCTCTGCTCCTACTTTCGGCGGGTCATCAAGAACTTCGTGGAAATCGCTCGGCCCCTAACAGATTTACTCAAACTAGATGAGACGTTTACTTGGGGTCTCTCGCAAGCAGCGGCATTCTCCAACCTCATCACTTTGCTCACTTTCTCTCCTGTTCTGGCTGTGTTCGACCCCACGGCACCGACCGAAGTCCGCACCGATGCCAGTGGTTACGGATAGGCGCTGTGTTGGCTCAGCGACAATGTGGACAGCATCGCTTGATAGTTTATGCCAGTAGGCTGCTGTCGCCCTCGGAGCGTAATTATTCCATCACAGAGTGCGAATGCCTAGCGCTGGTGTGGGCAGTCGCGAAATTTCGCCTTCACTTATACGGCCGATCATTTATAGTTCCAACCAACCACCACACTTTTTGCTGGCTCACCTCCCTCAAAGATACCACAGGTGGTCTCGCCTGCTGGGCATTCCGCTTTCAAGAGTATTCTTACGCCGCAGTGTGTAAATCAGAAAAATTGTACAAAGATGTTGATTATCTGTCACGCTACCCTGTGACCGACTGCTATCCTACCAGCACTGATTTTGTGGGTTGCATACTTTCCATCTCCCAGCTGTTTCATCTCGGGGACGAGCAGCGTTGAGATCCAGATATCAGCCGCCTAATACAACAGCTCGAATCTTCACCGCAAGACGCTTCTGTTCGCATGTTTACGTTAAAGGACCACACCTTATATCGGCGTAATTTATCGCCCAATGGCAACAACCTACGTCTGGTCATACCAAAGCACCTGCGCTCCACTGTCCTCCGCGAGCTCCATTACGCGCCAACCGCGGGTCACCTTGGTGTCTCTCGCACGTACGACCGTGTGCGCTACCGCTTCTACTTGCCTGGCCTTTTACGCTCTGTACTTCGTTATGTCAACGCTTTTGAAAATTTGCCAGCGCCGCAAGAAGCCGTCGGGACTCCCTTCCGGTTAAACTCAACCCATGAAATTGGGGTTATTCTAGTGTGTTGGCTTGGACCTTCTCGGCCCCTTCCCAACATCCGCCTCGAAAAACAAGTGGGTCGCGGTTGCTAGAGATTACGCGAGTCGCCATGCGGTTACGCGAGCCATGTCAACAAGCTGCGCCGCGGACGTCGCTGATTTTTTACTATGCGATCTCATTTTAGTGCATAAAGCCCCTCTTCAACTGCTGACAGACCGAGGCCGTACGTTCTTTTCGAAAGTAGTTGACAATATCTGGCGTTCCTGCTGTACCCAACATAAGCTCACGACATCGTACCACCCCCTGACAAACGGGCTTACAGAACATTTAAAGCGCACCCTGACGGACGCGCTATCGAAATGCATCTCGGCCGACCATCGTGATTAGGACGTTGCACCACCCTACGTGACGTTCACGTACAATTCCTCCCGGCATGACACTGCTGGGTACTCTCCATTTTACCTTCTGCTTGGACGCGAACAAACATTGCCGTTGGATACCTTCCTGCCAGCCGCTGGACAGTCTACTTCTGAATATGCATGCGACGCTATTGCGCGGGCTGACCATGCTCGTCAGCTTGCCCGCAGCAGATTAACGGCGTCTCAAGACTCGCAGAAGTATCGTTAAGACGAGCGGCATCGCGACGAAGAATTTCCGACAGGTTCCCTCGTTCTTCTTTGATCCCCTAAACGACATGCAGGCCTTTCAAAGAAACTTCTCTCTGGCAGCTTTCCCCAACGGACGGCCGCTGATGTCAAAAACGTTGATGTAGGACAGCAGAACCCGGCGGAGCTCATCAGTCTGCTGCGGCGTTAAGTTGGAAGCGATCATCGAAGTAATAGCGCTGTCGGAGCAAGCGGCAGATTGATGTTGAGCGTGGGGGTCAGAAGGGGCGGCCATCGCGAAAACATCTACCGCGTTGTCTTCTAAAATGCAAAGCAACGCCAAAGAGATCCCTTGTGGCAAAACTTCAGGCGTCAAGCTAAAGTTGACAACTGGGAGGCACGTAGAATTTCCTGCGACGGACAGAATCGTGTGCGGTAATGTAATGCCACGGCTTATGAGGACATCGGTGATAGGTGTCAGAACATAGTCACCGTCGGGAACTGGCGGTATTGAGACGAGCTCTATGTAGGTCAGTGTCTGTGGAGGGAAGCGCGCGTGTCCCGTTGTGCAGAGGTGACTCGGCCGTTGTGTAAGAGGTTCTGTTGCGAGCAAGTGTAGACGGAGCGTACTGGTCGAACAGCCTATGAGGGCAGAATGCGCGGACAGGAAGTCGATGCCTAAGATTACGTCGTGGGGGCATTTATCAAGGACGGTGAAGAGAACAACTGTGTGTCGATCCGCAATGCTCACACGAGCGGAGCACATTCCAACGATAGATGCTATTCCACCATCCGCAACACGGACGAACTGAGTGGTCACAGGTGTGAGAACCTTCTTGAGCTTGCGGCGAAAATCACTCGTCATCACAGAAAGTTGGGCGCCGGTGTCGACAAGAGCAGTGACATGTACGCCGTCTACTTGTACGTCTATGAGGTTCCGTTTTGTCGGTATTGTCAAAAGAGGATTTTCGGTCAGTCCAAGCGATGCAGTGCCTCCTCCGGGAGCTGCAGCGCTTAGTTTTCCGTCGGGGAACCTCGTGGGAAGGCGGGGGAAGATGGTCGGCGGGGCGGTGGAGAACGAGACAGGCGACGTTGGGGGGATGGAGAGCGGGAATAGCGGTGTTCATAAGCAGGTTCCTGGGCAGAGTGGTCGCGGCTGGTCTCATGGCGATAGGCAGGACGTGCATAGAAGGGACGAGAGGACGGTTGTGCAGGAGGACCCCAGCGACTTCTGCAATGGCGAGAAATGTGCCCAATTCTGTGACACGAGAAGCATATCGGCTTGTCATAGTGTGTTCGCCATGCGGACGGATTATGGAACGTTGAGGGAGAGCCGGTCGGGAAGGGACGTGCAGGGGTGTATCGGGGATGGTAGTCGGTGCGGGGAGGCGGTGAGATAGAGTGAATTCCCAAGCTGGCGATTTCCTGCCAGACGACTGCTTGAATAAGAGGCAACGTAGTTGGCGGAGAGGGGTCAGGGGACGTTGGTCCCACCTTAGCTGGAGCAGCCGCTTCAAGCTCCCGCCTGACGATTCGCGTCAAGTTGTCACAGGTGTCTGGTGGATGATATGTGTCGAGACACGAGGACGTCGCAGTGGTGTTCGGGAGGCGCTGGAACTGATGGGAGATGCGTCTGCTTTTAGCTTGTTGGAACTGGCGGCATTCTTCAATGATCACATCAACAGATGACACATTGTTGAATACCAACATGTTGAACGCATCGTCGGCAATACCCTTTAGGATATGCGCAGCTTTTTCACGTTCAGACATATTTTCGTCAGCTTCGCGGCATAGTGAAAGGACAGCCTGAACATAACCGATGTAGGGCTCCATGGAAGGTGGTGCGCGAGTAGACAACTCAATTTTCGCAGCTTCACGACGACCAGAGATGTTGCCAAAAAACTCACGGATCTTTGCCTTGAAGCTGTCCCAGCTTGTAATGTCATGTTCGTGGTTATCAAACCAAACACGAGGGGTTCCGTCGAAATAAAAGATGACGTTTGCGAGCATATGAGTGGGATCCCACTTGTAAGTGGCGCTGACGCGTTCGTAGAGGCGTAGCCACGGGTCGACGTCGGAACCCTCGCTGCCCGAGAACACTCCGGGGTCTTTGAGCGCGGGAAGCGTCAGGAAAGTTGTTGCGGGCGCTGGGTTGACAGGTCGGGAAGAAGGGGGAGCGCCTGGAGAGGATGTAGCCGAGTCTTGAGTGGTCATGTTGTAAGCCGCGAGGGAGCGTCCGCTTCGGAGTTCTGTGGCGAGGACGGGGATCGCACAACTCCACCAAATATGTTACGGGAAGGAGACTGACTCAGAGGGGTAGTCAACGATGTATTTACAGCTGGTTAGGCGAGCAGCGCCAGCCACACAGATTAGCTCGCGCCAGTCTATCTGCTTTGTCTTCTTCAGCTCCGTGCACTGGCACGTAGCAATATGAATCAGGAAAAAAGAGCTCCTAGGACAGACATCTGCGGGACACCTGACGTTACAGGCACTCGGTTAGAACAATGATTGTCAACAAACTTAAGCTCGGACTGGTTAGACAGGAAAGATGTGATCCATGCAAGTAAGCTGGGGTCTAGAATTGACAGAAATAATTTTAGAATGAGGCGTCTGTGAGGGACAGTATCGAATGCTTCAGCAAAATCTAGGAAAATGGCATCGGCCTGAATGTTACAGTCAAGCTCAGAATGTAGGTCGTGAAAGAAAATACCAGCCGTGTTTCGCAAGAATAACCTTTCTGGAATCCATGCTGTCAGGGTTGAAAGAAGTGTATTGAATCTAAAAAGGCGATGATATAGGAGTATAGGAAATGTTATGACTTTACAGGGGACACTAGTGAAAGATGCGGAACGGTAATTTAGTGGTGAGTCTCTGTTACCTGATTTGAAGACTGGAACAATCCTCCCCACTTTTCAGTCAGGTGGCAGAACGCTTGATATTAATGACTGCGAAAATAACAAAGTTACGTACGTGGCACACACATGTTTATTGTTTATTAAGAGTTTTGAGTTATTATTGTTCACGGCTGCAGACGATGGAAGCTTATTATTGTATGTGATCAAAATGATCCCGTTCGTATAGAGAAAAATTGGGGACATAGGCTTGGTACTACTAAAAGGTAAAGAAAGCTCAGAAAATGAGCTTTCGTTGATACAAACAGAGAAAAAGCCTCGTTAGAAATATTCCCACTTTCAATGTTGTTAGCTGCATCACCATTCGCCTTGAGAACACTTGTTGTGCGCGTCTCCTGAGGGTTCATCTCCCGCCAGAATTTGCGAGGGCTGTTTGCGAGCATTTTAGGTAACTTCTTAAGAAAAAGAAAGAGTGCTTGGCGTTTCATGCCGCTCTTAGATAATCATCTTCAGCGACATAGTATTTGTCTCATGTAGACGAGAGCTTAGACTGTTTAGCTGATCGAAAAAGACGTTTATTCTTGTTTTTTTAATTTCATAAGTGTATAGAAAAACCATGCCTTAATTCGGTTTGCGGTGAACGCGGTTTTTAGAATAAACTTCTCAACAAGAGTTACTTGCTTATCTTTATATATGACCCAGTTTTCTTCAACAGAGCGTGTTTGACTTATTCTTTCAAATTCGTGAAGGAAAGACGCCAGTTCAGTATTAAAGACGCTATAATTGCCTTTGTCCTAAAGGTGGATTGTTTCGGTGACTAAATCGCGTTTTATAGACTGAAACGAGAAAGTCGCGTGGATTGTCTTGTGGTCACTAATGGCACGTAGATATATTATTGATGATAGGTTCCCTGGATAACTAGTTAGTATCAAATATAATATGTAGGAATTGCTTTCTGGGATGCGCGTTGGTTGGGGCACCAGTTGGGTTACAGTGCAGTTGAGACAAAAGTCTACGAAACCTCTTGCGGACTTACAGCTTACAGTACGTGCCTGAGCGCTTACCTAAGTCAAAAATAATGGGACAGCCGGAATCGGGCCGGATTTCTCCATGACTGGCTACAGGTTCTTGTGTTGAATGGAAAGAATCCTTCCAAGGAAGCGACCCGGTTAACAGCATTTAGGAAGCAGGCAGCCACTCCAACTGAATTTCTATGAAAAATAACCCTCATGAGCTTTGGGAAAAGACGAAGGAACCCAATTGTTGAAGGCAGTCAAGTAAAGATCTTCGGAGAAGCAGATATTCTGCCGGATATCAAGAAGCTTTTAGACAAAAGCCCCAAGTAGTTTAGCAACCTTTGTGAGCTGCCAGGAAACGCTAGCCAAGATACGGAGGATTCCGGACCGCAGTGGTGAGCACAGGTGTGGCCTACCTAAAGCGCTATGTCGGATCTTTTCCGTCGTCAAAGCCCCTTCCCGCAAAAATTGTGATTTAGTGATTCGCAATTTAGTGTTTCTTCTTGTTGACGAAGAAGGTGGGTATTATGTGCTCTCGAAACACTTGTTCAATGAAAAGGCTGCCATCACAATCGACAAGAACTCCAAACAAGTTGATTTCAACCCCCAGAAACAAAAAAAGAAAAGTATTGCAAATACTGGATAGACTCAAAATCGAGCACCTCGGAAAACAAGTTAATAAGCAACGGAATTCGTCTTGATTTGTTCTTCACGTTGAAGACACAAAAGACTGGAGAACCCCTTCGAGCTATTGTCTCCGAAAGAGGTACGTGGCAACGCCTCATCACCGGATACCTACAGAAGCATCTTCATATGTTGGTGAGTAGAGAACATTTTTTAGTAAAGAGTTCATCGAACGTTGCAAAGGGTTTAGAATGTTTGCCTGCTGGTGTGTACACAGGTTTCTCCATTGATATTGAGGAACTTTATTATTCTGTTCCGCATCAGGAGTTACTAAGTGCTATAGAAAAAAAGATATCAGCCTTGGGGGAGTCTGAATTCCAGAACGTAGCAGGAATACGTAGTGATGACCTTTTAGAACTATCAGAATTCTACCCGAAGTCAACGGCCATAAAATTCGAAGAAACGCGGCCTTTGCATTGGCTAGTCAGTTGCTCCAGTTCTTAGCGACATTTTCCTGCCAATTATTGGAATGCGCATTCCCATATTCAGGACTCACGCGTAGTAAAAGTCTATAGATACGTAGACGACTTGCTCGTAATTATAAAAGATGTATGCAGTGAAGGGATTTAATGTGCTGCGATGAATGTGGTTTATATGTTCACAAAACATGGCGCTGGTCTTGATTTCACGTGGGAGTTGCCGGAACAGAACAGGCTACGATTTCCGGACTTGAGAGTGCAGTTCAGTTCAGGAAAAATCTGCTTGAAGTTCAGTTCTGGGTCAAACAAAGGCCTTCTTTCCTTTAACAGCGCTCATTCGAAAGTCGTCAAGAAAGGAATAATAATCAACTGTCTTCAGTCCACGCTAACAAAACCCTGTGAGCATTGCATGAATGAAAGCTTTAAATATCAAGTAACACGTTTGAGCAGTGCTGGGTACCCATCGTTCCTGGTTTCTGAGGTTTCCGAGTTGTTACTTCAAAAGTCTAAGCAGTATGACAAGAAAACATAACAAGAAAAACGAAAGAGGAAGGTACAAGTGACTCCCTAAATGCCCAAAATTTCGCACAATATTAAGAGGGTAGCGTAGAAGCACGATGTTCAGGTCTTCTCATCCCCGTGCAAGTTGTCGAAACTGTGCAGCATGATTAATCGGCAAGCTTTACCCCAATGCTCGACTCGACCCAAAATTAGGTTCACGAAATGTGTAGGAAATTTGGTATATAACATTCCCCTAAGGTGTGGCCGCTGTTGCATAGGGCAGACGGGCAGATGTTTTAATGAACGTGCAAAGGAGAACCACTTGAATGTACGTAATAACGCCGGTAGCCACCTAGCCGAGCATTGTAAGCGTCGCGGCTGCACAGCAAATTTCGACGGCTCCATGCTTTTATAAAGAGCCAAAAATCGGACTGAACGGGAGCTGGGTGAAGCGTATTTCATTAAAAAAGCTGGGGATCAGTGTGTAAGCATGCCTTCCGTAACGGACGCCGAGGTTGACTTTTTAGATAGTTTTCTTTGATGAGTCGTTTCGCTATCGCAAACTTTTCCCTGTGTTTATGGTTTTTTATACCGCTTAGCGTTTGTTTTCTTTGACCCAATTGGCACAAATTACTTGTTTTTTGACTGATCGGGGTTTGCTACCCCGCAACAGGGTTGTTTTTCTTTCACAATGTTCCTTTTCTTGGTATCTTTTTATTGCCCATGTATGCTCTTGGTTATGTACAGCGGGGGTTTTTCGGAGCGCAAGAAGGTTGTTCTTTTTAGAAACTGACACCCGTATCTTTTCTCTAGGTTGTTATGTATTGTTTCAACCTCACGTACTTTTCTTGTTTTAAATTTTTTTTGACACCCACTTTACTTATCACCAGGACAAGTTAAACATTTCAGGCCTTGCGTTTGGTCGGCTTTTATTTTGAAGGTGCCGTTTCAACACTGCAAATATACGTACCGGCTTGGTTTCAAAGATCAGTTTGCAATGTGCGATATAGGTGTGCATTATCTTCGATATTTCGTCTTGCTGCAATCATTTGTATTTTATATTTTAAATAAAGATATGTCACGGGGTCGTGACGTGGCCGAAGACAAGAGACTTCGTGTTGGGATTTAACTGTTTTTTGGGCGAACCTGTGCCCGGTAAACGGAAAGTCCAATTACAGCAGCAGTCTCGCACAGATAGCAGTCTCGGACTGATAGCGGCGAACGTCGTCGTTAAAGCATCGTCCCGATGCTTTAACTTAAGATCAAGGTACAAGAATAATGATAGAAAGTACAATGAATAAATTACGATACAACTATAATACAAAAAAACACTGTTTCAGTTTGTTAACGCGCATGAAACGGCTTGAGGCGCGCGACATGTACGACTTCAGGTCGCGATCGGCGTCGTTGAGAGTTCGTGATGCCGTCGGGGACAACCTCGTAATCAAGTGGGCCGAGACGCCCAACCACCCTGTACTGTCCGAAGTACCGTCGCAGAAGCTTTTCACTTAGTTAACATCGGCGTCTCGGCGTCCACACCCAAACACGTTCACCGGGCTGGTATTCCACGAAGCGTCGTCGAAGGTTGTAACGGTGGCTGTCGGTCGTCTGTTGATTCTTGATACGGAGACGCGCAAGTTGTCGGGCTTCTTCGGCGCGTTGAAGGTACTCGCTCACATCGAGGTTTTCTTCGTCGGTGACGTTGGGTAACATGGCATCAAGCGTCGTTGTCGGGCTCCTTCCGTAGACCAATTTGTATGGAGATATCTGCGTCGTCTCCTGCACCGCCGTGTTGTATGCGAAGGTCACATACGGAAGAATGGCGTCCCAAGTCTTGTGTTCGACGTCGACGTACATTGACAGCATGTCGGCGATCGTCTTGTTAAGCCGCTCGGTGGGGCCGTTGGTCTGTGGGTGGTACGCTGTCGTCCGGCGGTGGTTTGTTTGGCTGTATGCCAAGATCGCTTGAGTTAAGTCGGCAGTGAATGCCGTTCCTCTGTCGGTGATAAGAACCTCCGGGGCGCCGTGACGTAGAACGATATTTTCGACGAAGAACTTAGCTACCACGCATGCACTGCCTTTTGGCAGGGCTTTTGTCTCGGCGTAGCGGGTGAGGTAGTCGGTAGCTGCCACGATCCACTTGTTTCGGAAAGTCGACGTCGGGAACGGCCCCAGTAGGTCCATACCAATCTGCTGGAAAGGTCGGCAAGGTGGATCAATTGGCTGCAGAAGTCCCGCTGGCCTTGTCAGCGGTGTCTTGCGTCGCTGACAGTCCCGGCATGTCCTCAAATAACGAGTGACGTCGGTGGTAAGACGTGGCCAGTAGTACCTTTCTTGTATCCTCGCGAGCGTGCGAGAAACACCGAGGTGCCCTGCCGTCGGATCGTCGTGCAGGGCCTGCAGGAGTTCTGGTCGCAGAGCTGAAGGCACCACAAGGAGGTACTTAGCTCGAAGCGGTGGAAAGTTTTTCTTTTGTAGAATACCGTTTCGTGGAAAGAACGACGCAACTGCGCGCTTGAATACCTTCGGGACTTCGGAGGTCCTGCCTTCGAGGTATTCTATTAGGGCCTTAAGTTCCGGGTCGGCCCGCTGTCGTTCAGCGAAGTCGTCGGTAGTTATCGTTCCCAAGAAGTACTCGTCATCCGGGTCGTCGAGTAGCGGTTGGTCGACAGGCTCACGAGAGAGACAGTCGGCGTCAGAGTGTTTTTTGCCGGACTTGTAAATGACAGGAATGTCATACTCTTGAAGTCTCAGGCTCCATCGTGCGAGGCGACCTGAAGGGTCCTTCAAGGTGGCTAGCCAACACAAGGCGTGGTGGTCGCTCACAACTTTGAAGGGCCTGCCGTAGAGGTAGGGGCGAAATTTCTACGTAGCCCAGATCATGGCGAGGCACTCCTTTTCTGTTGTGAAATAATTTGCTTCTGCTTTGGATAGCGATCGGCTGGCGTAACTAATAACCCTTTTAAGGGCAGCAACTAAGGGCAGCAAAGGAACAAAGGGCAGCAACCGGTGGAGGTGCGGTTGCTGTGCGACGAACTACCGAAGATCCTCCTCCTCCGACGACGCCGCGACGGAGCTTTCCGAACACAATGCCAACCAGGCAATGACCTGACGGCGAAAGCTCACTTACCGGAGGTGGCCTGACGACGCAACATGGAAGCAGCGGATCAAGCCGACGCAGCCGTGACCCGACGCCACGCCCTAACTGTAATGCGAGACGGCGAACAAGCGACATTAACGTTCTTATTGACGGCCACAGTGTGACCGCTCTCATCGATACTGGAGCCGACTATTCTGTCATCAGTGGGTCGTTCGCCGCGAAGTTAAAGAAAGTTAGGACAGCTTGGAAAGGCCCTGAAATCCGCACAGCCGGAGGTCATCTTGTAACGCCTGCAGGAATCTGCACAGCGAGAGTCACCATTAACGGCCGTATTTATCCTACAGACTTCGTAGTCCTACAGCGTTGTTCGAGAGATGTCATCCTTGGCATGGACTTCTTATGCCTCCATGGTGCTGTCATCAACCTAAAAACGAAGTCGATAACGTTATCCAAAAAAGAAGCACTACCGCCGCGCACGCCGTCAGGACACCATGCCTTGAATGTGCTGGAAGAACAAGTCACCATTCCGCCTCGCTCAAGCGTCATTATTTCAAACGGCGCTCCTAAATCACCTGACTTGGAAGGCGTCGTTGAAGGCAGTCAGCATCTGTTGGTCACCCGAAATATTTGCGTCGCAAGAGGAATAGCAGAGCTGCGGGAAGGCAAAGCAACGGTTATGCTCAGGAATTTCAGCAATGAGTACAAACATGTGAACAAAGGAACAACGGTCGCATACATCGAAGAAATTGTCGAAGCCACCAGTGCTTTCGCCCTCGCCGATTCTGCGGAACCTGCTCAGAGGAACCAAGCCCCTCCCATAGCTTTCGACGTCAATCCCAGACTACCGAACGATAAGCAAGAACAGCTCAAGGCCCTGCTCCTGCAATACGAAGACTGCTTTTCGTCGTCCTCGAAAATTCAGCAGACCCGAATCACGAAACATCGCATCATAACCGAAGAAAATGCCAGACCACTCCGTCAGAGTCCGTACAGGGTTTCGACGCGAGAACGTGAGGCCATGAAGACACAAGTTGATGAAATGCTGCGGGATGACATTATCCAGCCGTCCAAGAGTCCATGGGCATCCCCCGTGGTGTTAGTGAAGAAAAAGAATGGGACCCTACTTTTCTGCGTCGATTATCGCCGCCTGAATAAAATCACAAGAAAGGACGTGTATCCTCTCCCACGAATAGACGACACACTTGATCGGCTCCATAACGCCAAGTACTTTTCGTCAATGGACCTCAAGATCGGCTATTGGCAAATCGAAGTCGACGAAAGAGACCGAGAGAAGACGGTGTTTATAACACCGGACGGCCTCTTCGAGTTTAAGGTGATGCCCTTCGGCCTTTACCCAGCACCTCCACCAGATGTCACGGGGTCGTGACGTGGCCGAAGACAGGAGACTTCGTGTTGGGATTTAACTCTTTATTTGGGCGAACCTGTGCCCCGTAAACGGAAAGTCCAATTATAGCAGCAGTCTCGCACAGATAGCAGTCTCGGACTGATGGCGGTGAACGGAGCGTCGGCCTTCGATCAACAACTGACAAGCGGCGAAGCGCGTCGGCATTTATACTCTTGCCGTCGAATGTTCTAGCGTTATCGCTGGCGGCGGCGTAGGTTCCAGAACAATCTGTACCGTTCGCACAGTGGGCGTGATCTTATCGAAATGATCTACTACAGTCGGGAACCTTCTTGAAAACTGCAGGCGCGGTTCGCGCTGAGCATAGTGTGGTGTTTTGGGACGATAACAAAAACTTGGGAAATGGAACGTGGCAGTATTGTTTCATCGTCACGTACTTTTCTTGTTTTAAATTTTTTTTGACACCTACTTTACTTATCACCAGGACAAGTTGAACATTTCAGGCCTTGCGTTTGGTCAGCTTTTATTTTGAAGGTGCCGTTTCCACACTGCAAATATACGTACCGGCTTGGTTTCAAAGATAAGTTTGCAATGTGCAATATAGGTGTGCATTGTCTTCGATATTTCGTCTTGCTGCAATCAATTGTATTTTATTTTTTTAAATAAAGATATTGAATTTCGTATTTGTCGTCTTTTATCTTGCTTTTCTGTGTATTGGCAAATACAGGCCGGTCTTGGCGCATAAAAAAGGCCTGTTGATGTGCAGATAAACTCAGTTGTGGATCAGCGCTCGTTTGTGTTCGGTGTGTCTTTTTTGTCTTCGTCTAATTTGTGTTGAAGTTTATCCAAGTATGCACCAACTGCCCCAGTCAAAGTGTGATCGGGATTGTTGATATGGTGTATTTTAAGTCAAAGGTAAAAACTACCAAGCAGAGAACAAGAAAATATACAAGGGGAAGAGTATAAATAAATAAATAAATATATATATATATATATATATATATATATATATATATATATATATATATATATATATATATATATAGTACAAGAACAGCCGGTCCCAACGCATATCATTGTCGAGATGCTGAGAGCGCACATTCATCACGGTTCCGTCACATCATTTAGCATGTTTGACAACGTTGAGGCCCCATTCTTCGTTCATCAGTATTGTGACGAAACATCAAGACATATTACCGCCTGACTTCAAACTTGCGATGCGTACAGCAGCTGCGTTATGAGGTCTCCGTCAACCTGACGTGCGCTTATCGGTTCCAGGAATTGTTCAAAAGGCACGCTTGTCACCACTAGCCCGGAAGCAATTGACATCTTGTTTTTTGGACGAAAGGCACTTTGACCCATACATGTTTACACTGATGGCTCCACTCATTTCAACAGCTCTACAGGAGCAGTGGTTGTTCCATCTGGTAATGTGTTGCTTCAATACAAGTTTTCTGATACCATGGCGTCGACAGCAGCAGAGCTCGCAGCGCTTCAAGGTGCAGTAAAGTACATTCTTCGGCTGCAACCTAATCAATGGGCCATCTTTTGCGACTCGAGCTCAGCCTTACATACACTGCGGTTCGTTATGCAGCGCGGTACACGAATAATTATTATATCAGATAAGGCACGACTACCACGAGGCGCTCAAGGAAGGTCACGAAATTGTATTTCGTGGTTACGGAGTCATTGCGGAATTGTCGGCAATGACCTCACAGATGAAGCGGCTCGATCGGCTCATGACCAAGACCTGCATGCGCCCATACCACTCTTGAGAACGAACGCTGCAAGGCAACTACAAACACTTGCTCGCCGTATAAGTCTCCTAACAATAGAATACTCCGGATTTCCCCAACGCGCGCTTGTGTTCAATCGACCCAAACTTGGAAATTCGTTTGCCATCCGGGCTCGCACGATGCGCTGAAACTTTACTGAGTCGCATGAGGTCTGGCGTGGCATTTACGAATGCGTATTCTCGTCTCCTTAGATTGGCAAGCACTTTGACGTGCAACATCTGCACCTCCGAGGAAACGCTCGAGCACATTCCATGTCATTGCCCAGCATACCAGTCTGAACGACGCATTATGGAAGCCAAGCTCTGTCAGCTGGATTCGCGGCCGCTTAGAGAAGAGAAGATCCTGGGACCTTGGCCGAAGATTTTCCATACGCGCAAAGCCACGAAAGCCCTCTTGTACTTCGTAAGGACCACCAGACTTCACGAGCGTTTGTGAAAAAACAGTGTGAGACCGCGCTGTGTAGTCTCGAGCTGAACATTCATCATTATGATTCTTACTCCTTTTGTATCTCTTTCCTTTCTTTTATTCTCTCTTTCCCCCCACCCCAAGTGTAGTGTAGCCAACCGAGCCAAGCTTGGTTAACCTCCCTGCCTTTCCTCTCTATTTATCTCTCTTTCTCTCTGTCATGTGCTTTATTCTCTGAATTCGCAATTTTCATAGGTCATCGGTGCTGCAAGCTTCGGCAAAGTTGAATGATGAGTGGCGGTGGTACTGCATTGTCCGCATCTCAAGCGCCTTTTCTACAGTAGTGACCTCGGTAAAAAATTCACTGACAGTCTTGGACACTTTCCGGACAAGTCTTGCAAACAGCTCTTGCTTCACGTCGCGCATCAGAAACCGGGGCTTCTTCTCCTCTGCCATGGTGTGGTCGGTGTGACGACACAGCCGGGTCATGTTTTCGACAAAGATTGTGGCGTTTCCCAAAGGGAGTTGCACCCGTGTTTCCAGCAAGGCGGTGGCCTTTTGCTTCCGAACGGCACTCGTGTGAGTGCTCGGAAACGTCGTTCGAAAGAGGTCCCAGGTTTTTAGCGTGAACTAAAGGTTCTCGAACCACGTCTTAGCTCCATCTTGCTGGTAGAAGTAGACGTGGCGTAAATTTAGAGGCGAAGCTCCTTAGGGCGTGGGCTGTGCGTCCCCTGTAGCCTGTATGTAGCCACCTATAGTTTAGTTCTTGCAGTGTTCACTAGATGGCGGTACCGTCCCCTGTATGTAGCCACCTCTAGTTTTGTTCTTGCAGTGTTCACTAGATGGCGGTACCGTCTCCTGTATGTAGCCACCTCTCGTTTAGTTCTTGTAGTGTTTACTAGATGGTGGTACTTGTAGCTGATGATGAAAAGATGCAAGATGTTATAAACTAGAAAGCGGTACTTGTAGTTGATGAAAGACGCGAGATCTTATAAAATAGGAATGATGTCACATATGGCGCGTGTCATTGGATGAAGGCAATCGTTCGATTTAGTGCGGCGACGTACGCTAGGGGGAGCGATGTAATAAAATCGAGTGGGCAAAATGTACAGAGGGTTCATGGTTTACCAGGTTTACCTCCGGAGCTTCGCCCACTCATCATCATTCACTTCGTGGATATGGCGGAATTTTTTTTGTTTGGGGTCCCAGATGTTCAGTGCGGTGACTCGGTCGTATATCTCAATTCAGCTTTTTGAGTCCTGTATTGACGATCCACGTAAGGATGGTGGTTCCTTGGGCTGCCGTAGAAGGATTGGGGCGAACTGCACGAGGGCGGTCACTTTTACTGCATTTGATGTGGGTATCCGGGGCTTCCTTGATGTTGCAGGAAGGGGCCCGCACTCTAGTTGCAGGCTCTTCCGTCTGTGACTTCCTCGCTGTTCGGGGTTTGTTTCCGTGTCTTCTTTGCCACTTGAGCTGGGTTCACGGCATGACAGGGCCGTCCGAAATATGACATAAGCAACTCCAAGTTCTATTCAAGTAGGTCGCGAAGGCTCGGACAAAAAGCGGTTCACAATTTATTGCCAGCGGCACCAACATGGAGATTTATGGGAGCTGCGCTTTAAGCACGACTATGTGTGGAGGAAATAAACATTTATAGTAAAAAACAAACAAAGTTTGAATTGAACTTGAAGCATTGAATAGGTTTTAAAATGAGGTTTTTCCCCCAACAATATTGTGTAGGTATAATGGACAAACAAGTATAGGGGCTTTCATTATTACGAAATTTTTTTCTAGTGCCCTCTGCCGATCCGCTTATTACTCAGTGCAATCTTTGCACTACATAGGTGCACAAGCAAGACCCACTCATGACACTTCTTTGCGAAGACACACCCGCTCACGTGTTTTAGTTTTCTGCACTTAACTGCATTCTTCGATGTGCGTGAAATTGTTAGGTGTGTTTTATGGTTACTGAACGTTGTCAGTGCAGTGTTTAAAAGGCAGCGTAATGAAGCGAATTACATATAACGACGAGTGATTTCGTCAGTAGCTGCGGAAACGATCTGCTGTGCAAGTATGCAGTAGAAACGAACGTATGCCTGGTGACCCACGTCTTCTAGATAAAAAACAAGGACAATGGTTTGGAATGCACTGCTCGCTGGACTTTCATTCATCAATATTCCAGCATCCTGGTTTCCTCCTTGCGCATTCAGTGCCAACTATTGTCGTTGTCGGTGAGCAGATTGCCAATTTATCTGTCACGGTACAATTTGCATGTCTTCATTCGCATAGCGGTAATTTATGGGAACATGATGAAAAAAAGATAATCTTAACGCAGTGAGCGACGCAAGAATTTTTGTTGTTATTATCATTTTGTGCAGTGTAATAAAGCAGACTCATTGTCAACATTGAATAAAAACTTCATAATTTGGCGTGACTAGGCGTCATTTCTGCCTGTTGAAGCAGAAAATCACAAGCGTTGTTCATGCTAAAGAACTTACCTATGTGTGAACCAAAGAAATCGCAGCTTTACCGCAAAGACGACACTGTGAAGAAGAAAACGCATCGTTGACAAGCAACATCGCCACCGCATAGGTAATGGGTGCTGGGCTTCTCTCGCTCGGCTCGTGCTGATCATCGCCGGCATCTGCTTGACCGTTGCTCTTGCCCGATCGTGTTTCATCGTAGGACCACCGTCGCAACTGTCGCCAATAAACCCTTTTTCAATTGGTGGAGGGTGCTGACATTCCCCGTCGCCTGAACCTGGGTGCTGCCATTCGCCGTCGCCTAAACCTGGAGCTGCGCAACCGAACGCTACCTCCCATCATGGCTACCAACAACGCGCAACCTGGCTCTTCCACTCCATTCCCCAGCAACCCCGGCGTTCTTCATTTGCGAGAGCCCAAAGTCTTTAGCGGAACTGATGAGACCGACGTGGAAAACTGGTTCGCTAACTACGAACTGGTGAGCGCAAACAACAAGTGGGATGACGCGGACAAACTGACTAACGTCATCTGATACCTCACTGACGTGGTCGAAATGTGGTATAACAACCACAAAAACGACATTACCACGTGGTCCATTTTCAAAACGTCGTTTGCAGACGTTTACGGCCGACCCGCGCTCCGCAAGTCCAGAGCCGAACAACGCTTGCGGACTCGCGCACAGAAGCCATCTGAATCGTTCACCAGTTACATCGAAGACATTATTGGTCTTTGCAACCGTGTGAACAACGCCATGCCCGAGTCGGAGAAGATTCAACACATCCTCAAAGGGATAAATGACGGCGCATTTCAGATGCTTCTGGCGCACAATCCTGCCACCGTTGCGGAACTTGTGACTTTATGTCAAAGTTTCAACGAGTTGAGGAAGCAGCGCGCCCTGACTCGGCCATTTTCCTCACACGCCGACTCACTATGTAGTCTTACTCCTGTTCCTGCTTACTCAACAACCCTGCAAGAGATCAGACTTTGTGCGTGAAGAAGTAGCTCGGCAGCTGTCGTTGATTCCCTTCACGCAGCAGCCGCCGTCCTCTCGTCTGCCCTCACCACTCCGCGACGTTATTGCCGAAGAGGTAGCTCAGGCTGTTCCCGTCGCTGCCCACCAGCAGCCTGTGGCCATCCTGTTCCCCATGCGCCGGCTATGCAGCCCGTGGCCGCGCCTCTTACTTATGCCCAGGTGGTACGCAGCAGACCCCGCCAGCAGCTTTTGCCACCCATGCCTACCGTTGCTCCCCACTCTACCCCTCTTTCGACACCTTGGGCCGCACCGCGAGTCAGCAATTACTGGCGCACTTGCTGACAATCGACCGATCTGCTACGCCTGCGGTACTCCAGAACACGTGGCACGATATGGTCGTCGTCGCTTCTAATCACAACACAACGCTACTTGGCCGTTACTGTATGACCCGCAGCCCACGCACCTACCTGCTCCCTATACTTCACCGCAGTATGGCTACACTAATCTTCCCGAGTCTCAGTCACCCCAGCCCCCAGCTCCGACTCACTCTCCCCGCTCGCCGTCTCCTCGCATGCGATCTCTGTCCCCAATGCGTCCCCAACCCGCTTCCTCCAACCGGGAAAACTGAACGCCGCAGTTCCAGAGGCAAGAACTGCGCCGTCATCGAAATGCCCAAGTCCTCGCACTTCACCTGCTAACGTCGTTGCCATATCTGTCGATGGCATTCCTACCTTTGCCCTCATCGACACAGGTGCTGCCGTTTCTGTTATAGCCGCCCAGCTCTGCCGCTCCCTACGCAAAGTGACCATGCCACTCTCTGGACTATCGCTTCGTACGGCTAGCGCACAACCAGTTCGACCTCTCGGCACCTGTACAGCCCGCATTTTCATCCAAGGCTCTATGTACGTTGTCGAGTTCATCGTCCTTTCGGTGTGCTCGCAAGACGTCATCCTCGGGTGGGACTTCCTGTCACATTATCATGCCGTCATCGACTGCGCACGCGCTGAAGTTCAATTTTCGCACCTGTCTGACGAAACTTTGCACGAAACTCTTGAGCGGTCCCCAAAACTCGTCGTACGTGAAGACACTGAACTTCGGCCAGCCTCTCTTGCCATTGTCCCTGTTTGCTGCGATGACCATAACGATGCTACAGTAATGTTTACACCTTCCGACGTTTTCATGAGCCGCAGAGCCGTTTGCGTGCCTTTCGCTACACTCGACGTCACTGCGGGCCGAAGCAATATTGCCACGTTCCATTTCCCAAGTTTTTGTTATCGTCCCAAAACACCACCCGATTCTCAGCGCAAACCGCGCCTGCAGTTTTCTAGAAGGTTCTGGACTGTAGTAGATCATTTCGATAAGATCACGCCCACTGTGCGAACGGTACAGATTGTTCTGGAACCTACACCACCGCCAGCGATAACGCTAGAACATTCGACGGCAAGAGTATAAATGCCGACGCGCTTCGCCGCTTGTCAGTAGTTGTTGATCGAAGGCCGACGCTCCGTTCGCCGCTATCAGTCCGAGACTGCTATCTGTGCAAGACTACTGCTGTAGTTGGACTTTAAGTTTACCGGGCACAGGTTCGCCCAAACAAACAGTTAAATCCCAACACGAAGTCTCCTGTCTTCGGCCACGTCACGACCCCGTGACATCTGGTGGAGGTGCTGCTTCGTTCATGTGCCGGACGCCCACGTCAAGCCGTGAACCCAGCCCACGTCGCGGAGAAGAGACCGACGCCAACCACGAGCAGCGAACAAGCCGCCGACAGCAAGGGCTACCACCGGAGTACGGGCTTCTAAAACACAAGGCGCGGAAGACCAAGGCCATGACCGCGACTGCAGCGACAATGACAACCACCGCATCCCAGCCCACGATGGTCATGCATCAACCCAGGGAACCACCAATTTTCCATGGGTCATCGTTCGAAGACCCGGAGTCCTGGCTAGAAACATACGACCGTGTGGCCGCCCTCAATCACTGGGACAACGAAGAAAAGCTCCGTCGTGTGTACTTCTACCTGGAAGACACAGCAAGGACATGGCTAGAGAATCGTGAGTCGACGCTCCGAACGTGGGATGTCTTCTGCGGCGCATTTCTGCAAACGTTCGCGAGCGTCGCTCGCAAAGAAAGGGCCGCTGCTCAACTAGAGACCCGGGTTCAGCTACCAAATGAAAAGGTTGGAATTTTCACAGAGGAGATGACCCGCCTATTCCGTCACGCTGACCCAGACATGCCTGAGGAAAAGAAAGTTCGTTTCCTCATGCGAGGGGTCAAACAGGAGCTCTTCGCGGGACTGATGAGGAATCCACCGAACACCGTCCAAGAATTTGTATCTGAGGCGACCACCATCGAAAAAACCCTGGACATGTGCACCAGGCAGTATAATCGTCGCCTGACTCCAGAATGCGCTGCTGCTCAAGCCAATGACTCCGACAACCTGCGTGAAACGATCCGAGCGATCGTGCGGGAAGAGCTGCGCAAGCTGTTGCCTTCGGCACAGCCTCAAGTGGATTCAATTGCCGACATTGTGCGAGAAGAAGTTCGGCAATCACTTCAAATTCCCCACGCACCGCTGCCCGAGCCGGAAGCTATGAGCTACGCCGCTGCACTGCGCCACAACGCTCCTCCCCGTCCACGCCAAAACGCCGCCCCATCGCACTTCCGTCGACAGACGCCACCGCCGCCACCACCCCCACCGACGTCATACCGTTCGCCAGCGGCCCAGCGCAGTGCACCGAGGAAGACTGACGTCTGGCGCACCCCTGACCATCGCCCTCTCTGCTACCACTGCGGCGAGGCCGGACACACATACCGCCGTTGCCAGTACCGAAAGGGGGGACTGCGTGGCTTCGCCGTCAATGCACCGCGTCCACAGCCAGGAGAACGACCACGTGACATCGCCGACTACCTAACAGGAACTAGGTGGACACCACGAAGCCCTTCGCGCTCGCCGTCGCCCAGCCGCCGCACGTCACCGCACCACCGGCAGTACTCTGGCCCAACGCGGGGCCGGTTTCCTAGCCCGTATATGGGAAACTAAGGGCAGCAACCGGTGGAGGTGCGGTTGCTGTGCGACGAACTACCGAAGATCCTCCGACGACGACGACGCCGCGACGGAGCTTTCCGAACACTGACGGCGAAAGCTCACTTACAGGAGGTGGCCTGACGACGCAACATGGAAGCAGCGGATCAAGCCGACGCAGCCGTGACCCGACGCCACGCCCTAACTGTAATGCGAAACGGCGAACTAGCGACCTCGACGTTCTTATCGACGGCCACAGTGTGACCGCTCTCGTCGATACTGGAGCGGACTATTCTGTCATCAGTGGGTCGTTCGCCGCGAAGTTAAAGAAAGTTAGGACAGCTTGGAAAGGCCCTGAAATCCGCACAGCCGGAGGTCATCTCGTAACGCCTGCAGGAATCTGCACAGCGAGAGTCACCATTAACGGCCGTATTTATCCTACAGACTTCGTAGTCCTACAGCGTTGCTCGAGAGATGTCATCCTTGGCATGGACTTCTTATGCCTCCATGGTGCTGTCATCAACCTAAAAACGAAGTCGATAACGTTATCCACAGAAGAAGCACTACCGCCGCGCACGCCGTCAGAACACCATGCCTTGAATGTGCTGGAAGAACAAGTCACCATTCCGCATCGCTCAAGCGTCATTATTTCAGTCGGCGCTCCTAAATCACCTGACTTGGAAGGCGTCGTTGAAGGCAGTCAGCATCTGTTGGTCACCCGAAATACTTGCGTCGCAAGAGGAATTGCAGAGCTACGGGGAGGCAAAGCAACGGTTATGCTCACGAATTTCAGCAATGAGTACAAACATGTGAACAAAGGAACAACGGTCGCATACATCGAAGAAATTGTCGAAGCGACCAGTGCTTTCGCCCTCGCCGATTCTGCGGAACCTGCTCAGAGGAACCAAGCCCCTCCCACAGCTTTCGACGTCAATCCCAGACTTCCGAACAATAAGCAAGAACAGCTCAAGGTCCTGCTCCTGCAATACGAAGATTGCTTTTCGTCGTCATCGAAAATTTGGCAGACCCCAATCACGAAACATCGCATCATAACCGAAGAAAATGCCAGACCACTCCGTCAGAGTCCGTACAGGGTTTCGACGCGAGAACGTGAGGCCATGAAGACACAAGTTGATGAAATGCTGCGGGATGACATTATCCAGCCGTCCAAGAGTCCATGGGCATCCCCCGTGGTGTTAGTGAAGAAAAAGGATGGGACCCTACGTTTCTGCGTCGATTGTCGCCGCCTGAACAAAATCACAAGAAAGGATGTGTATCCCCTCCCACGAAGAGACGACGCAATTGATCGGCTCCATAACGCCAAGTACTTTTCGTCAATGGACCTCAAGACTGGCTATTGGCAAATCGAAGTCGACGAAAGAGACCGAGAGAAGACGGCGTTTATAACACCAGACGGCCTCTTCGAGTTTAAGGTGATGCCCTTCGGCCTTTGCTCAGCGCCTGCAACGTTTCAACGCGTTATGGATACAGTACTGGCAGGATTAAAGTGGCAGACTTGCCTTGTGTACTTGGACGACGTCGTCGTGTTTTCCTCGAGTTTTGACGAGCATCTTCGGCGCCTTGAAGCTGTACTTCATGCCATCAAGACTTCCGGACTCACACTGAAGCCAGAAAAGTGCAGATTTGCGTATGAGGAGCTCTTGTTTTTGGGGCACGTTATCAGCAAGTCTGGAGTTCGACCCGAATCCACGGAAAACAGCCGCCATCGCCGACTTCCCGCCGCCCACTGACAAGAAAGCCGTGCGCCGATTTCTGGGCCTGTGTGCCTATTATAGGCGGTTCGTGAAAAACTTCGCCCGCATCGCCGATCCTCTCACTAACCTTACCAAGGCCGACGTGGAGTTTAAGTGGGAAACGCCGCAGGAACACGCTTTCCAGGAGCTTAAACATCGCCTCCAGACGCCTCCGTTACTTGCCCATTTCGACGAATTCGCCGAGACAGAAATACATACTGACGCAAGCAGCGTAGGTCTTGGCGCCGTTCTTGTGCAGAGGGCTGACGGACTTGAAAGGGTTATTAGTTACGCCAGCCGATCGCTTTCCAAAGCAGAAGCAAATTATTCCACAACAGAAAAGGAGTGCCTCGCCATCATCTGGGCTACGTCGAAATTTCGCCCCTACCTCTACGGCAGGCCCTTCAAAGTTGTGAGCGACCACCACGCATTGTGTTGGCTAGCCACCTTGAAGGACCCCTCAGGTCGCCTCGCACGATGGAGCCTGAGACTTCAAGAATATGACATTACTGTCATTTACAAGTCCGGCAAAAACACTCTGACGCCGACTGTCTCTCTCGTGCGCCTGTCGACCAACCGCTACCCGACGACCCGAATGACGAGTACTTCTTGGGAACGATAACTACCGACGACTTTGCTGAACGACAGCGGGCCGACCCGGAACTTAAGGCCCTAATAGAATACCTCGAAGGCAGGACCTCCGAAGTCCCGAAGGTATTCAAGCGCGCACTTGCGTCGTTCTTTCTACAAAACGGTCTTCTACAAAAGAAAACTTTTCACCGCTTCGAGCTAAGTACCTTCTTGTGGTGCCTTCAGCTCTGCGACCAGAACTCCTGTAGGCCCTGCACGATGATCCGACGGCAGGGCACCTCGGTGTTTCTCGCACGCTCGCGAGGATACAAGAAAGGTACTACTGGCCACGTCTTACCACCGACGTCACTCGTTATTTGAGGACATGCCGGGACTGTCAGTGACGCAAGACACCGCCGACAAGGCCAGCGGGACTTCTGCAGCCAATCGATCCACCTTGCCGACCTTTCCAGCAGATTGGTATGGACCTACTGGGGCCGTTCCTGACGTCGGCTTTCGGAAACAAGTGGATCGTGGTAGCAACCGACTACCTCACCCGCTACGCCGAGACAAAAGCCTTGCCAAAAGGAAGCGCATCCGAGGTAGCTAAGTTCTTCGTCGAAAATATCGTCCTACGTCACGGCGCCCGGAGGTTCTTATCACTGACAGAGGAACGGCATTCACTGCCGACTTAATTCAAGCGATCTTGGCATACAGCCAAACAAACCACCGCCGGACGACAGCGTACCACCCACAGACCAACGGCCTCACCGAGCGGCTTAACAAGACGATCGCCGACATGCTGTCAATGTACGTCGATGTCAAACACAAAACGTGGGACGGCATTCTTCCGTACGTGACATTCGCATACAACACGGCGGTGCAGGAGACGACGCAGATATCTCCATACAAATTGGTCTACGGAAGGAGCCCGGCAACGACGCTCGATGCCATGTTACCCAACGTCACCGACGAAGAAAACCTCGATGTGAGCGAGTACCTTCAACGCGCCGAAGAAGCCCGACAACTTGCGCGTCTCCGTATCAAGAATCAACAGACGACCGACAGCCACCGTTACTACCTTCGACGACGCTTCGTGGAATACCAGCCCGGTGAACGTGTTTGGGTGTGGACGCCGATACGCCGACGTGGACTAAGTGAAAAGCTTCTGCGACGGTACTTCGGACCGTACAGGGTGGTTCGACGTCTCGGCCCACTTGATTACGAGGTTGTCCCCGACGGCATCACGAACTCTCAACGACGCCGATCGCGACCTGAAGTCGTCCATGTCGCGCGCCTCAAGCCGTTTCATGCGCGTTAGCCAGTTTTCTTTGCATTATTGTTGGATCGTAATTTATTCATTTTACTTTCTTGCATTATTGTTGTACTTTCATCTTTAGTTAAAGCATCGGGACGATGCCTTTTTTCAGAGGGGGGCAATGCCACGCTCCGTTTCCCAAGTTTTTGTTATCGTCCCAAAACACCACACGATTCTCAGCGCAAACCGCGCCTGCAGTTTTCTAGAAGGTTCCGGACTGTAGTAGATCATTTCGATAAGATCACGCCCACTGTGCGAACGGTACAGATTGTTCTGGAACCTACAACACCGCCAGCGATAACGCTAGAACATTCGACGGCAAGAGTATAAATGCCGACGCGCTTCGCCGCTTGTCAGTAGTTGTTGATCGAAGGCCGACGCTCCGTTCGCCGCTATCAGTCCGAGCCTGTTATCTGTGCAAGACTGCTGCTGTAGTTGGACTTTCCGTTTACCGGGCACAGGTTCGCCCAAATAAACAGTTAAATCCCAACACGAAGTCTCCTGTCTTCGACCACGTCACGACCCCGTGACAATATTTTCGTCCACAACCCCGTTTCTGCACCGCTTACGCTACTTGCCGGTGAATGTCTCGGTCGAGTGGAGTACCTCGATTCCTCTTTATTCCTTAACATGCCAGATGAATCGTGCAGTAGCGCCTCGATCGAACTTCATGCCCTTCCCCCACTGGAATGCTCATCGAGTGACACCTTCTCGAGTTTCATCGCCGACACCTTAAGTGCCCATGAACGCGCCGAGCTTCTTAATCTCCTCCAGCCCTTCGCGAATTCATTCGACGTTTCTCAGCCGCAATTGGGTCGGACTTCCTCAGTGCACCACTACATTGACACCGGTTCACACCAGCCATTGCGTGAAAGACCATACCGTGTCTCTGCTGCAGAACGTCACGTCATCAACGACCAGGTCGAAGACATGCTACGCCGTCGCGTTATACAACCGTCGCACACTCCTTGGACATCTCCTATCGTTCTAGTTCGAAAGAAGGATGGATCAATTCTATTTTGCGTCGACTACCGGCGATTAAACAAGGTGACGCGGAAAGACGTCTATCCATTACCATGCATCGACGACGCCCTTGACAGCCTCCAAGGAGCCGAATTCTCCTCCTTAGACTTACGATCTGAATACTGGCAGGTTCCTATGGCAGAAGCTGATCGCCAGAAAACTGAATTCATTACACCAGATGGCCTGTACGAATTTAACGTAATGCCATTTGGGCTTTGTAATGCTCCTGCCACGTTTGAACGACTCATGGACAACACACTGCGTGGACTAAAGTGGTCTGTGCGTCTATGCTACCTCGACGACATTGTCGTTTTCTCACCCAATTTTCCTACACATCTGCTTCGGCTCCAACTGGTTCTGACGTGTTTAACCAACGCTGGGCTCCAACTGAACCTTAAAAAGTGCCGCTTCGCCACGCGAGAGCTGTCCATCTTAGGGCACATCGTGTCCAAGCATGGTGTTCAACCCGACCCTGCAAAACTGCGAGCAGTCGCCGAGTTCCCAAAACCTACTACACTGAAAGGATTACGCAGTTTTGTCGGACTATGCTCGTACTTCTGAAAAAGGGTTTATTGGCGACTGTTCCGACAGTGGTCCTACAATGAAACACGATCGGGCAAGAGCAACAGCCAAGCAGATGCCGGCGATGATCAGCACAAGCCGAGCGAAAGAAGCCCAGCTAGAAAAACAGGTCGACAAACGTGCGAAAAACACTAGTTTTACTAACGTTTCAGCAGGTGAACCTGCCTTCCTCGGAGTGAATGGTTACGCATGGCACACAGGGCACATATATAAGCCGCTTCTTTGCGTATCACACGGCTAAGTCATTATCAGTGGTTTAAGAAACAAGATTATATATCACCAAAGGTACGTGGCTATAGTGCATATACAGATGAAAACGCGTATCATTATACAATAGTGAATTGGCACGTATTAGATACCCTACAAGTTGTGTGGAATGAAACAGGTCAGCAAAATAACAGACTGCGCACGCAGTAGCTCACTTGGTCATACGTTCTGCGGGATAATCACAGCCTAAAAACATTCAGTAAGCCTTTAAAAAAGAAAAAGAAGTTTAGAGAGATAAACAAAATCACAAAGCAGGCAGAGCAAAATGAATACGAGTAAAATGGTGAAGCGACAAAGGCCACCTACATTATGTAGATAATATTTGACAATAGGCCAACATCGTGCGAAGAATATACACTTGTCAGTAAAACAAAAAGCGATATACTAAGGCAATATGCAAGTAAGCGTACCAGGGCTCTCGTTCATGCCGGCAGATAGTGTTTTGAATTTATGAATTAAAAATGACTCTTTTACTTCGCGTTCATGGTGTGATTTAAAACCCTATTCCAGTATTGTAGCTAACATGTTACTGAATGAATGACCTGCCTCGGTGACATGCCTTGAAATCGGTAAGTTAGGAAGGGCATGCACATGAGCTTTATGATTATTGAAACGGTATCGAAAAGCAGTTTCAGTATGACCTATGTATTGTACATGACAGATTGAGCATTCTAGCAAATATACGACATTTGCAGTGTCACAAGTGAAACTGCCGTTAATTTTGAACTTGAAGTTCGTCGCAGTACTGGCTGCCAGTGTTGTTGTGGTCATGTGCGCACACACTCTACAGCGGGGCTTCTTAAAAGGACGGCAACCAAGCGCCTGGTCGTTATTGCTCTGTCTGCTTTTAGAGGAAGTTAATAAATATCGCAAATTTTTGCCTCGTCTGTACACAACACGTAGTGGTTCTGGAAACGCTTTTGCAAGGCGTTCGCTCTGCATAAGTATGTTGTGGTGTTTACGGAAAATAGATGCGACGTTAGGTGCCGATGCGTTATGGGTTAAAACCAGGTTAACCTGTGAATGACTTTTAGGATTTTTTAAGGATTTTTTTTGTCCGCCAACGAGCGGTCATCAGGTCATCCTTGTGAGCCCCGGAACGAGAAATGCTACTCCTGCTCTGCCCAGAGGAATTCCGCACCAGGAACATCAGCCAGCTTGGCTCCACAAGACCCACGAAAGACGGCAGTTTCCCTTACGGGCTCTAGGTACCCACTTCGACGCAAATATTGAGACGTTTTAAAAAGAAAATCGAATAATTGACTGCAGGACTTATTGTCGAATAGTATAGTGAGTTCAGAGTGTTCTAAGCAGTTTCAAATAATTTGGAAGTCTGTCGAGAAACGTGTCCGTTACGAGCTACACGTGTCTGCTCTAGAAGCATATTCAGCGGCTTCCATTCCGCCTAGAGGTTTAAGTCTCTGTCTACAGCCAGCAACATCAAAGCTATCGAAGTGCAACGCGAGGAAGTGATTTGACACCTTAAAGAACGCCTCACTTGAGCTAGTACACATTGTATTAAACCATTATCGATCTTTCCTGAAATCCCTGATAAACAGGGAGCGCCAACTACTCGATTAGTTTAGCCTTTCTCCTGAAGAATCCTCGTCCCTAAGAGCATATGAGCAAAAGAAACGTTCCGCGCTTAACGTACAGAAACGCAAAAAGTTCCTCAGAGATGGTGTAAAACTTCGAAACTCAACGCCTCCATCTTCGGCCAAGGAAAGAACATGTAAACCTGCAGCCGACAACATTATTATTATTTCAACTGCTATCTTATCTAAAGAAGAACTCAGTATTTTATCCCCTGGTTTAAGCTTCTGTCCACAAGTGCTAACTAGAATGAATTTCAGTTATACAAGGATTTAGACAACTTTGCACGAAATATGAGACTACGCGAATGTTTCTTCGATCAGCCGACTCCCGCCGACGATCGAACCGCCTTACCCTCGGCTAAACGTTGGACACCGGGGTCACAACGTGACAAACACTTGGACATGTTTATTAAAGCAGTGCAGCAAGATATCATTCAAGCTTATAATGAACCTCAGTCTTTTTGTCGAAACCTATCGACCCTAGAAATAAAAGCTATAGCAAACCTTGGCGAACGCACCGACATCACAATAAAACCTGCGGACAAAAGAGGTGCCATCGTTGTCATGGACACGACCAATTATATTGCTGAAGCGAACAGTCAGCTTGATGATAGGTCGTTTTACAAGCGACTCGAGGCCGATCCGACTGAGGATTATAAAGCGATATTAGATGACACAATAAGAAAACTAATAAAGGAGAAAAAACTAAATGATAGGGCAGCTTCTCTGATCCCTCTTAGTCCGGCAGCTGGTAGGTTCTATTTGTCGCCGAAAATCCACAAACACAACAATCCTGGTCGCCCAATTGTTTCCGGCATAGGTACCGTGACAGAAAACTTGTCGCGTTACGTAGATAGCGTGATAAACCAGATGCCCCCTACGTTACAGTGATTTCTGCGAGATACTAACGACTTCCTTTCTGATATTACCAACCTTATTATACCTAACAACGCTCTCCTTGTCACTCTCGACGTTGCGTCTCTCTACACAAGCATACCGCACTTGGATGGTATAAGGTCCGTGGTTGAGGTTTACGATCACTCCGCTCTCGACAAGTCCATTGATAGCTCGACTATAGCTATACTGCTTGAACTGATTCTTCAGTACAACAACTTTGAATTCAATGGAGTGCGTTATGTTCAAGTAAGTGGTACGTCTATCGGTACTAAGATCGGGCCAAGCTATGCAAATATAGTTATGGGATCCCCTGAGAACAAATTCTTGTCGGGTCGTTCGCTAAAACGTTTTTTATTATAAAAGATTTATGGACGACATTTTCTTGATTTGGCAACATGGAGAGGAGGAACTTTTGTCTTTTATTTCGGACTTTAATAATGCTCACCCTTCCATATCCTTTTCGCACACATATTCACCAGAGACCATTAACTTTCTCGATGTCACAGTATGTCTCGATAATGCAAAATTGAGCACTAAACTCTACCGCAAGCCGGCTGACAGACAGGGGTATTTACACTTTCAAAGCAGCCACAAAAGGCACCGCAAATCCAGCATACCTTACAGCCAGGCCTTACGCTTTAAGCGAATTCGCTCTGAGCAATCTGACTTTGATAATAACTGTAACCAGTTACGCACTGCACTTCCTAAACAGAAATATTCGCCCAAGTTAGTCGATGACGAAGTAAGGCGTGTCGACGCACAAGACCGTACAGCACTCTGCATCCCCAAGAAAAATCCTAAAAGTCATTCGCAGGTTAACCTGGTTTTAACCCATAACGCATCGGCACCTAACGTCGCATCTATTTTCCGTAAACACCACAACATACTTATGCAGAGCGAACGCCTTGCAAAAGCGTTTCCAGAACCACTACGTGTTGTGTACAGACGAGGCAAAAATTTGCGATATTTATTAACTTCCTCTAAAAGCAGACAGAGCAATAACGACCAGACGCTTGGTTGCCGTCCTTGTAAAAAGCCCCGCTGTAAAGTGTGTGCACACATGACCACAACAACACTGGCAGCCAGTACTGCGACGAACTTGAAGTTCAAAATTAAGGGCAGTTTCACTTGTGACACTGCAAATGTATATTTGCTAGAATGCTCAATCTGTCATGCTCAATACATAGGTCATAGTGAAACTGCTTTTCGATACCGTCTCAATAATCATAAAGCTCATGTGCATGCCCTTCCTCACTTACCGATTTCAAGGCATGTCAACGAGGCAGGTGATTCATTCAGTAACATGATAGCTACAATACTGGAATAGTGTTTTAAATCACACCTTGAACGCGAAGTAAAAGAGTCATTTTTAATTCATAAATTCAAAACACTATCTGCCGTTATGAACGAGAGCCCGGGTACGCTTAGTTGCATATTGCCTTAGTAACTCGCTTTTTGTTTTACTGACAAGTGTATATTCTTCGCACGATGTTGGCCTATTGTCAAATATTACCTACATAATGTAGGTGGCCTTTGTCGCTTCACCATTCTACTCGCATTCATTTTGCTCTGCCTGCTTTGTGATTTTGTTTATCTCTCTAAACTTCTTTTTCTTTTATAAAGGCTTACTGAATGTTTTTAGGCTGTGATTATCCCGCAGAACGTATGAACAAGTGAGCTACTGCATGCGCAGTCTGTTATTTTGCTGACCTGTTTCATTCTACACAACTTGCAAAGTATCTAATACGTGCCAATTCACTATTGTATAATGATACGCGTTTTTATCTGTATAGGCGCTATAGCCACGTACCTTTGCTGATATATAATCTTGTTTCTTAAACAACTGATAATGACTTAGCCGTGTGATACGCAAAGAAGCGGCTTAGTATATGTGCCCTGTGTGCCATGTGTAACCATTCACTCCGACGAAGGCGGGCCCACCTGCCGAAACGTTAGTAAAACTAGTGTTTTTCGCACGTTTGTCGACCTCTTTTTCTACCGCATTTTCCACCGGATACATTGAATTTCACCCAACAATATATATATATATATATATATATATATATATATATATATATATATATATATATATATATATATATATATGTGTGTGTGTGTGTGTGTGTGTGTGTGTGTGTGTGTGCAAGCGGGTCCACGTACGATAGAACAATACTTTGATGCCTAACGTGGCACGGCTTTCGTAAGCAAATGAAAAGTATACAAGCATATGCCTCTTTCAAGGGCCAGTGAAATTACACAACCGAGGAGAATGGTGATGAGGAAATCCGTCAGGAATCCCAAAACAACATTGTCGGCGTAGTTTAATACGAGTGTGCAGCGACAGTATCGCTGTCGAAAACCCAAGATATGAGCAGGGACCTGCGCAGGGCAATTGTTTAAAGCAATAAACAACTTTTGCAGCCATGAAATGGACGCAAAAAATAAAGGTGAAAAAAGAGTGTCGAAGCAAATACGATGCGCGCAAGTTACGCACACAGTAAGATAGATACCAAAGAAACAGTAAACCAAATCGAACTAGTCACTGAAGTGTCGATGTCAAGTGTGAAGCAGGCACATATAGAATGAATGGATGCACAAAATAAAATAAAATAAATGAACAACGAAACAACTTAACAGGCTGGAAGAGGGGGCATTTAGCGCAATATTGTGATGGACAATGCTTCATAGAAAGGAAACTACGCGTCAAACGCCTAAGTTGCTGCCCGAGTGCAAAGTGTTGAAGCTGTTGAGGAGGTAGGACTTGCAAATTTCTCGGTCATGGTGATTTTCAAACCCAGATTGTGGTATTGTGGCCTTGATATTTTCAACAGCGCCCTGTCTTCTGGACACGTTTTGACAGTAGAAGGTCGGGAAAGTTAGAAGCATTGGCTCTGTGGTGGTTGAAACTTGACGTGAATGATATTTCGAATTGCCCAATGTATTGCTTGCGGCAAACGGACAACGTTAGAACTGTTACAAATCTCCGTTGATCTTTAAGGAAAAGTTTGAGTCGGTGCTAGTTGCGGTCCGGGAACCTAGTAGCGGGGCTTATTGCTAGGATGACAACCATTGCAGTCGAATCGATTAGTTATTTTCGACGATGTCACTGTAGCATGCAGGTTGCGTGATCTGCAGTAAACTAACCTCGATGGGTCCGTAAAATGTCTGTAAGCGATAATTTTGTTGCTGGTAAATGTCTGTAAGCGATAATTTTGTTGCTGGATGTTGAGGTGGGTTTTGAGCATAATGGCCACATTTGGAACAGAAGCTGAGCGCGTAAAGATGAGGTTAACACTGTTACGCGAAGAGTTTGCTGATAGTTTGTTACTTCCTAGCTGCTCTTAAGTAACACATCATTGGGGTCAACGTACCAAAACCAGCATATGGTTGTGAGAGACGCCGTTGTGGAGGGCTCCAGAAATTTCGACTACATAGAGTTTTTTATTGTGCACCCAAATGTGAGCACAGGGGCCTACAGCTTTTTCGCCTCTATCGAAAATGCGGTCGGGATTGGATCCCGCGACCAGCGGGAGAGCAGTCTTTAGCACCATATACCTTCTAGACCACCGTGAGGCTGAAAGATAACATGGACTTGTATAGCGCAGTATAGCAATGATTTAGGAAGGGGAAGTGACGCTGAGGGAGAGAAAAAAGGGGATAGGGTAGAGCATTGCGTAGCCATGACGAGGTGGTGATAAAGGAAGTGAGAGTGGGAAGAGAGAGAGATAGAGAAGAAAGGCAGGGAGGTAATTGAGCTTGGTTCGGTTGACTACCCTACACTTGGGGTGAGGGAAAGGGAGAATAATAGAACAGAAAGGGATAGAAAAAAGAGAAGTAAGAAAGAGAAGGAAGAATAGCCAGCTCGATACTACACAGCACGGTCTCACACTGTTTTTTCACAACCACTCGTGAAGTCTGGCGGTCCTTAAGAAATACAAAAGGGCTTTCGTGGCTTTGCGCGTATTCGTAACCGGCGCCCAAGGTCCCAGGATCCTCTTTTTTGTAAGCAGCCGTGAATTCAGCTGACAGAGCTTGGCTTCCATAATACGTCGTTCAGACTGGTATGCTGGGCAGTCGCATAGAATGTGCTCAAGCGTCTCCTCACAGGAGCAGATGTTGCATGCCGAAGTGCTCGCCATTCTAAGGAGACGAGAATACGCATTCGTAAATGCCATGCCCAACTTCATGCCACACAGCAAAGTTTCAGCTCATGTGGGAGCCCGGATGCAAACAAAGTTGCAAGTTTGGGTCGATCGAATACAGGCCTGCGTTGAAGAAAGCAGGCGTATTCTGATGTTAGGAGACTTTTACGGCGAGCAAGTGTTTGTAGTTGCCTTGCAGCGTTCGTTCTCAAGAGTGGTATGGGCGTACGCAGGTCTTGGTCATGAGCCGATCAAGCCGCTTCATCTGCGAGGTCATTGCCGACGATTCAGCAACGACTTGGTAACCACGAAATACAATTTTGTGACCTATCTTGAGCACCTGGTCGTAGTCATGCCTTATCTGATATACTAATTATTTGTGTACCGCGCTGCATAACGAACCGCAGTGTATGTAAGGCTCAGCTCGAGTCGCAAAGATGGCCCATTGATTAGGTTGCTGCCGAAGAATGTACTTTACTGCACCTTGAAGCGCTGCGGGCCCTGCTGCTGTCGACGTCGTAGTGTGAGAAAACTTGTATTTAAGCATTACAATATCAGATGGAACAACCACTGCTCCTGTAGAGCTGTTGGAATCATTGGAGCCATCGGTGTAAACATGTATGCAGTCGAAGTACCTTTCGTCCAAAAGAAACAAAGCCAATTGCTTCCGGGCTAGCGGTGACAAACATGCCTTCTTAACAATTCCAGGAACCGATAAGCGCACGTCAGGTTGACGGAGACTCCATAACACAGCTGCTGGACGCATCGCAAGTTTGAAGTCAGGCGGTAATATGTCCTGATGTGTCGTCACAATACCGATGACCGAATAATGGGGCTTCCACGCTGTCAAACATGCCTAATGACGTAACGGAAGCCGTGATAAATGCCGAATGTGTGCTCTCAGCGTCTCGACAATGATATCCGCTGTGACCGGCTGTTCTTGTACGATACCAATAAGTGCCACTGTCGATGAGCCTCTTGGAAGGCCAAGACATGTCCGAAGTGCTTGGGCTTGTACGCTCTGTAGTGCACAATTGTTAGTCTTGTACGTGTTGGACAGGGCAGATAGGCTGTACCAAAGAAGTCCGAGAAAGGGCTGTATAAAGCTGCAGCATGGATTGCACGGATGACCCCATGATTTTCCGGCAACGACCTAGAATACATTCTCAATGCCATGAGCTTTTCCTTTAGGTATGCGACATGTGGGCTCCGCGTTAGGTCATGATCTACGACGACACCTAAAAATCTGTGACTGCTCTTATATGCGATTGATCTGCCATCAATGCACAATGGGTAGGGAGTCATCAGCTTACGTGCGAACGCCACCGCTGCGCTTTTTTCTGTGGTGGTAGTCAAACCTTGCTGGCGAAGGTATGCCGATGTCATTGTTGCCGCCTTCTGTATCCTTGCGCAAATTTCAGGGCGTGTCATGCCGCACGCCCAAATGGAGATATCATCAGCGTAGAGAGATGCATAAGCCGTCTGTGGCAGCATTTCGGTGAGCCCCACCAGAACCAGGTTGATAAAGGTCGGATTCAAAACGCCGCCTGGTGACCTCTCACGACTTGTGAAATGCTTATTCGTTGACCCATCTTCAGTTAGAATGAGCATGAATCTGTCTGTGAGGCAACTTCTTACCCATTGAAAGACACGACCTCCAAGTTCAGCTCCTTGGAGAGCATCCTCATAGGTCACGTTGCCATAGGCACCTTTCACGTCTAAGAACAAAGCTACCGACAGCTGCTTCTTCGCTTTTTGTTGCTGAACAGAGGTCACTAAGTCAATGACGCTATCGATTGAAGTTCGACCTTGTCGAAAGCCATCCATAGCATTAGGATAGATGTTATAATGCTCCAGGTACCATTCCATGCGTGTAAGCAGCATCCTCTCCATGACCTTGCCGATGCAGCTTGCTGGAGTTATAGGCCGGTATGATGCCAGATCCAATCAAGACTTTCCGTGCTTCAAAAAAGGCACCAGGCGACTGCAGTTCCACTCATCGGGCACCATTACATCGTGCCAAGACTTATTGAAGGTATCCAGGAGACAGTGTTTTGCCTTTGGGCCTAGGTGACGTAGGGCAGCGTAGGTCACTCTATCCAGACCTGGGGACGATTAGCGCCTGCATGTGTTCAATGCTGCATGAAGCTCTTCCATAGTGAATGCAACCTTCATTTCCTAATCTCTTATGACTGAGACTTCCTGCGGCAATAGATCGATCGGTATAGAGATGAAGCTGGCGATCTTTGCGCAAAATTCACCAGAAACATCAAGCTGTGAGTGATGTTGATGTAGCGCCAGAGCAGCGAAGGGATGACGCTGTTGCGGATGCGAGTGAATACCTCGAAGAATCCTCCATACGGGAGACAAAGGTTTTCAAGGGTCTAGAGAGTCACAAAAACTCTTCCATCGTTGTTCGTGGAGTTTGTGTATTCGACGCATGAATTTTCTTCCGAATAAGTCTGGACACTCTTAGGTCTCGGATAGATTTCGTGCGTCTGTATCGTCTTTCGGCACACCATCGGACTGCTCGTAGTTGCTCCAACTCTTGGTCGAGTGCGGTACGTCTCGATTCTTTCGAAGATATCTAGGTCTCCATCGCACAACAAATCACTTCTTCAATAAATTCCGGTGGTTCGTGCATGCACCTGCTCTCTCCTGATATATGATACTCTTCCCAGTCAATAAGTCTTGAGTGCCCTGGGGAAGGGAAATCGTCCAGACAAACGACTGTCACGTACTTCGGGATATGGTCACTGCCGTGGGTTGCAATATCTGTGAACCATTGAACTTTCGTGACAATACTATGCGACACTAATGTCAAGTCCAGGCTACTACTGTAAGTCACTTCTTGCAGATAAGTAAGGCTGCCATTGTTCAGCACCTGAAGCCCGTGCTCTGATGTGAGATCGACTAAGTTCGTTTCTTTTGGAATTGTCTTCACGCTACCCCACCGTGGATGATGGGCGTTGAACTCACGCATCAATATCCAAGGTGCTGGAGTGGAAAAAGCGATATTAGACTTAGGAGGATGAAAAGAAGGGTGAGAGAGGCGACACCTTAGCCATACTTACAGTAGAGTATACGGAAGTGAGAAAGAAATAGATTGACGTGAGAGTTGGGCGGAAGAATGTGAGGATGAGGAAGAAAAAGAGGAGAGAGAGTGAGGCATAAATATGGCTTTCAAATGGTGGGAAAAGGGAGTACGGGTGAGATGGAGTCTTCAGAGGATGAGGAGGAAGCTACGTGAGAGAAGGAAGATGGATAGTTTTCGCATAGCCATTTATAGCACTCCAGTCATGCAGCGGTAGCCGTGTTCGGGGTGGCGCATGCGCACAATCTTCGCGGAGCGTGTCTTTGGTTGCATGTTTTTCTGTTGACGTGCCCACTTTTTTCATCGTGAGTGCTGTTCCACAGTGCATCGGAATCTACTTTCTTTGTAGGGAATAGTAATGATGGTGTTAGTTTGCTATGGGAGCCAGAGAAGAGCACTAACACATTACGTAAGTTGGACAACGAGAGTAGATCATGCACGTACCAGAGGTGATTTCGAAGAATTCTCAGGAGTTTCGTTTTTCCTCCATGTAGTAGCAGTCCATCCTGTCGCTGGGCTACACGCAAATGTCTTCTACTGTTAGCTCAAGCCGCGGCACAGTCATGCAGTCTCTTAATAATGCTAATAAACCACGGCTGCAGTTCTTGAACGTGCACGGACCACCCACCCCCACTTTGCCGTCAACCACACTGCTCCGCGCAGTGCATAGTAGTCTAACTTCGAAAAGCCACCACGCGTGTACAGCTGCAGACTGAAGGCTGCGCAAGGCCATGACGGGGAGCATTTGCAGCCGTCAGCATAGCAGGAGAAGATCGACAATGTGTATGTAAACTGGCAGTGTAACTTCTATAGAAGCCCATTGATCCAGCCGCACGTTGCCACCATCGCCATCTATGAATAGGAGGAATAACAGCAAACAAAATAACTAAAGAATTTGACGTCACAACGGGAAGCAGTTGCCACGTCGCGCATTTGCTGTACATGGTGTCAAGTTTAAATTTCTTTCTTAATTGCTCGCTTTTTACTTACCCTTATTATTTCGCAATTTTATTGCGCCTTGTGGCTCGCTAATTGCACGCGGGAGTGGAAAAACTAAAAAGTGAGGAAGCAAAGTTGTTTTGTTAGCCAAATTACGTACTCACAATATTCACAAAGAACTTGGGAGATGCAAGGGTGACACCGCTGTTCATGGGCACAATAGCATAATAGCTCGAAAACTTATGTTGACCATTTGTCGACAACCCCTGGAGAGAGACAGCAGTTTGGAGAATATAGCTTTGGCACCCATATATAGAGTACAGCGTCGCGTTGCTAAGCGTGTCGCAATCACCGTCACGAAAGGTTAGGGCACGCTGGACGTGCGCTAGCGAAAGCAGTCGGCAGTCGCAGACACGGAGCTAGAATTCTTCTTTCTACGTGGTCACAGGAGCGGCTATCTGCATATATTTTCTGTGAGCTAGTTCAGTCTGATATGTCACACCAGTACACAGCACATAAAAAAAGTAAACTACTGAAGGTATGCACGAAACATTAAGAAAAAGTGAGCAATACCTCGTTGATCTGGCAATGCGCCGAACCAAGAAAGCTTGCCAAAGGTATGCCCCCTCCCCATTCATGAAACTCGACCAAAAATTGAGACAATCACCCATCTAGCGAGGTGTCAGAAGCACCGTAAAATATTTTTAGAGTTAAGTTCTACATATGGGTCATTCCACGCCAACGTTCCCAACTTTGGCGCACGACCACCTACTATTTGCTTGAAAAAATTTAGAACTACCTACTTAAAGGCAAAAGTGTTCCTTCGAAACATTTTCTGCGAAAAAAATTTTCCAGTACCACGAGTATCATGTGATTGTTTTCAGAAAGCGCGATACCATTGCTCGTCAAATACGTTGTCTCAAAATTCGTTCTTCTTAAATTAAGTCATCAAAAATTTTAACATCTAGAACAATGGTAGGCTCGGTATTTAAATTGAATTTTATGAACTTTTACGCTTTTGCGGATTTTTTCAAGCCACCTGGAATATGAAGATAATTGTCCTCGTTGGAGATTTTTCATAGAAAGACAACAGTCAGCGAAATATAATAGTAGGCATTAGAACATTTCCAAAATGTTTTACTGTGGACAAAAAAATAATTTAGGACAAATATATTGCGAAATGAAGTGTGAAAGTGGCGATAAAGTTGCAAAAATGTTGATAATTGCACGTTTGGTTGTGAACTCAACATTGAGGTGGTCCTAGTAAAACTATTGCTACGCTAACGCGACAGGATAGGCGAAGCGTAGAGGAGGATGAAAAGCGCTTGTCTTGCGTGTGGATCGGTCCTGAGCGGCAGCTATTCAGCCCCTTTTCATCAGCCATCTTCAAATAAACATCTCTGATCGTAATAGATTGGTGGAGGTGCTGGGTAAAACAACGGCGCTCCCTACAAACGACGACGCACCGACTGCAGAGACGCAATACGTGGTTGTTCGCCGAAGTAGATGAATTGCTAGTCTGCCACCAGAGATAGATTCCGACACAAACAACGAGCCTCTGGCATCTGCTTCTGGTCTCCTGGCATAGGCTGCTTCCAGTCCCCTATGGCAACCATACATCGAGCCACGAACTTTCGCAGGAAAATCTGGTGAGGATGTAAACGCATGGCTGAGCATCTACCTACAGGCAAGTCGGTTGAATAATTAGAATGCCACGGATCAGCTAACTAATGTCGATATTTTCCATAAGGGAACCGCGTCTGTGCGATATGAAAACCATGAGGAGAGATTGAGAACGTGGCAGAAGTTTGTCGACGAGATTAGGAAGGGCTTCGGAGATCCGGCGTCCAAAAAGAATCGTGCCAAGGAAATGCTTATGCAGCGCGCTCAGGTTCCTGGGGAAACCTGCACAACGCACAATGAAGAAGTGCTCAAGTTATGCAGGGTCCTGGACCCTCGAATGACCGAAGAGTACAAAGAGAATCACCTTCTGAAAGGAATTGCAGAAGACGTCTAGCAGTACCTCATCGCGAAGAACAGTGTGGAGTCGGTGAGTGACGTTATCCTGCACTGCCGCACATTTGAAGCATTAAGAGCTCGGCACATCAGACTGAAGTTCGGCCGCTTGACCAACGCAACGACTGTCACCAGCGTTAACGTGGCTCCAGCCCGTATGGCCTCGCGACAATTATCCGCGAAGTCGTGTGGGAAGAGCGCGACCGACGTGAAGTGGCTTATGTTCTGTCTCCTCGGGTTAAGGAGCTTCTTCCTCCGTGCGATCCAGGTGTGACGTCCATCAACGTTGATGGACGTCAACGCTGTTGATGGACATCAACGCTGTTGATGCATACAACTTCGCACCCCGTTCCATGATACCAAGCCCTGCAATAAACGCCCATCTAGGTTACGAGATCCACGAAGGCTTCGTACGTGGTCCATCTGCAGTCTCTCAACCGTGGAACAGCCACGCCATTTATCCTCCAACTAGTAATTGCAGCATGTCTCGTGAGCACCCCGTCTGCTTCCAATGTGGCGTCCGCGACCACGTCGCCCAGTTTCGTCCTCAGCGCCGTCGCATGTAAGCACCATCAAGGGACCGATCCACGTGCAAGACAAGACACTATATAGCGACCTTCAATGCCTACTCACTCAAAAAGCTTAATGAAATCAATTTTCGTGTTAAGCGTGAATTTTTTTTTTGAATTGGTGTAACCGCTCTCAGAGTTTGCACGCGTTTTTAGGCGTAGCAGTGCGTTCTAGCGGTAAGTACAAGCTGCATGGACGTGGGGATCATCTAAACAACAAAATACACTTTATTTGAGCCTTTTCAAATTATTCAAAAACTTGTGTTACTTTTAGTGAACGAGAAACGCGAGACCCGCTAGACTGCATTTAATGCAGGAGACACTTTTGCCTCGTTCCAGTCATTGAGCTCTTCGACGCACGTGCGAATCTCGGAGTCCCAGCCCTCCGCCTTCCTGCCGGTATCACCGGCGTTTTGAAAATTGAGTCACAATGTGCAAACATCCCTGTTCGTAGCGGGGAAACGCTCGCCGGGATCACTGACGGTGGCGTGTGATCTCCCTTTTCATCCCTGTCGCCCTTTTCGTGGTAACAAACCAGCCATCTGGTGCCGTGTTCTTTGTAGATACGGGCGCAGACGTTAGCATTGTGCCACCTACTAAGGCTGATTGTTCGAAATCACCTGGACAATCGCTTCGTGTTGCCAATAGATCTGTAATAGCGACGTTTTGACTCTGATCTTTAAACCTTGACTTATGCCTTCGTCGCGTTTTCCGGTGAGTTTTCGTCATCGCAGACGTCTTTGAGCCGATCTTCGGTTCAGAGTTCCTTTCGTACTTAGATTTTGACGTCAGCGTGAGGCGTGGCTGCGTCATAGATAATAGACTCGTCTCTCCGTTCTTGAAGCTCTGTTCGACATTGTTCCTATGGCCATCCGCATGTTAATACCTTTCTCACCGTTTGCGAGTTTACTGGAGTTAACCAAACCATACAATCTCACTCAGCCGCCTAAACATGCGGTGACAGCACATCGTTACCCATGGTCCACCAGTAGCCGCTCGACCAAGCTGCCTGTTTGGAGACCGCCTAGCGATTGCCGAACTTGAGTCTGACCACATGTTGCAGTTCTGCAGTAAGCGAGAGATGGCGTGTGATTTTCCGTGTATTGCGGCATGCGGCGTGACGATGCGCCGGCACCGGCATGTGGCGTTTCGAGACACACGAGTGTGAAGGAGCAACGAGCGGCAGGCTCCATCTCCATACGACACTTCGGTATGCACGGTCGGTCGACTTTGTATACTCGTAATGAAGCTCAAAACAAGCATCAATGCCCTAAGCAGGCTTCGTTCCATAAAAGAAAATGAATAAAACGCTTTCTTGACCGACATGAACGCCGCAACATCGGCAACAGCTGATTATTCACAACTCCGACAGATAGGCCTAGCATGGCGGGCGCCGGCCGTCGCCTGCGCGCTCCACACGCGAGCTCGTTATCGAGCGCTTGTTTCCGACAACACTGTTAAGCTCAGCACTCGTGTGTAATGCGTTAGCATACGCTATTACTTTGTAGACGTTATCGATGTAAAGAGCAAAGGCGGAAGCGAACCGAGCCGGCTCACAGAGAAGCTGGTGTCGCTGTGTTTACACCTGCGAAATGACCTTCCATCGCTGCGCACGATCTCCGATTTCGCTGGCAGTTTCAAAACGGGCGTTGTCTTGCAGAAATGGCACACTTCAAACATCGCTTTATTCAAACCACAATAGGTTCATGTCACAAATAAAATGTATTCAACGATGTAAAAAACTTCAGGATCGCTCCACTCCATTGACTCGCCTGAACTGGCCTGCACCAAGGGTGATGGAAGCGAATGTATGGATAGATGGATGCATCCGACTGTACCCTTTAGATCAGGCGATGGCTTACGCTACCTAACCATTAAGTTAGGTACTATCACTATGTGTTGAAGCATTGACTACCACTTGCGCCTTGATTGTAGCCACCAATCAATTAGCCTCTTCCTGGTTATTTATACCCACTTTAGGTCTACTTTGCCTTCACTGTTCCTAAACCCCAATGCTTTGAAAAAAAAAAATCCGCGCCATTATTTTGAACTAGAGGTTGGAGCTATTTACAGAACATTACCAAACGCTCAGTCATTTCCTCTCCCTCTCCACACGCACCACATAACGTGCTTGTACTTCGTATCGGGGTCGGTATGTCTTGGTCTGCAACACTGCCGTTCTGGCCTCGAACAGCAGAGAACTGCCCTGAAAATTATCGTAGATCTTTTCTTTTGCGATTTTCTGCTCTAAAGTTCCGTAGACCTCCAGTGGTTATTTTGCAAGCATACCAATCTTCCTTCTTCTTACCTTCTTCTTAACCGATGTTTCCTTTTCGCCTGGTATTCTGCTGTTGTCTAAGTACTTGCTTGACAAATTTCGAGTTCGCTTCCTTCATTTAGTGTCAACACTCTTCATCTATAACTAGCTGAAAACTTTTCTTGCCCAATGCTCCTCTCTCACTTTTGTCAATCGCTCCTCAAATTCTATCTTGCTCTTGGCTTCCCTGTACTCATATGATGTCCATCTTAAGTCACCCTGTACCTCCTTTTGGGGTATGCCCGTGTGCTCCCAAATCAAGTCTACTTATGCCACGTTTAATTTGCAATCTTGCTTGAACTACTGATTTCCTGCACAAAACCGCATTGCCGAACGTCAAACCCAGGACCATGGCACCTTTTGAAACCCCTCTCACAATGTCAAAGTTATTGTAGTTCCGCAGTGCCCTACTTTTTATTACAGCTGTACTCCTGCTGCCCTTAGTCATTATGTATCTTTCGTGCTCCTTTCGATACTCAGCCCCTTTATTTATCTATGCGCTCCAAGTATTCATATTTATCCACTATTTCTAGCGTGACTTAATGTATGTTATACTCACTGACTTTGCTACTAAAAATTATGATTGCCGATTTTTCCCTGCTGAACTTCAAATTGAACCTATCTCCCTCATTACCGAAGATGTCTTTTAATCCGTACAATTTTCCTTGTCGGCTAATAATAAAGTATCATATGCATACATCAATGCTGGTAATGGCTGTTCAACGTGTTTTCCTTGCTTGGCAAAAGAGAGGCTGAAGCCGAGTCGACTGCCACCAATTTGGCTTCTGGTCCCAGTAGATACAGCATACATAACAAAGGTGACACTTCCTATTTTACAACTACCTTGTTACGTTTATAGCTATACTTTAGAAGATTAGTTATTTCATCTTCCACATCTAGTGTGTCCAGTATTCCCAACAAGTCTTCTTGAATCGCACTATTGTAAGCTCCCTTGATATCTAGAAATGCCAGCCACAGGGGCATGTGTTCTTTTTCCGCTATTTCTATATACTGCATCAATAAAAACAGATTTTACTCCAACCTCCTTCGTTTACTAAACCCATTTTGTAGTTATCCCAGCACCTCCTCATTCTCCACCAATGTCTGTAGTCTTTCCTTCACTATCTGCATCACCAGCCTGTAAAGTACTGATGTCACTGTTACAGGACGGTAGTTGTTTATATCAGCTTTGTCCCCCGTTCCTTTATAGATCACGCTTATCCTGCTTAGTTTCCACCTATTGGGAGCTTCACCACCATCATTGCTTTGCTAGCTGCCTCTCTTATTGTTTGCTTCAAGTTTGGTCTTAGTCTCTTCATTAGCATTATTGGGATGCTGTCAGGGCCTGTTGATGTGCTATTAAGAACCCTATTTTATGCGCTTTTCCACTCTCGTTGTGACAGTGGAGCTACTGCGCTAATCGGTCCATCCTCATCCGGTATGGTACATGCAGTGCTTTCTTGGTGTTGTAATCTTTTCTGTCGTCATTGTTCTTATAAGTTCCATTGCCTCATCTCCGTCTAGCCTAAACCCTTGAACTATAGTTATAAACCTCCGTTCCATGTTTGCCGTATCACTCAGGGAATCGAGATGGTGCCAAATCTTTTCCATTTCTCCCTTTTTGCTTACTTCCACCATTCATTGTGCCCCCTTTCTTGAAATTTTTCACTGATCATATCAGACACTTCCCTTCTGCAGCTCAAAAAGTTATTGCATTTTTTGACATAATATTGTAGTTCGCCCTTCTGTTTAGCATAACTGTGATTTCTGGAGGCTCCCTTACGTCTTTCTATGACTCTCTTAACTTCCTCATACCACCAGCTCTTCGGTTTGTGTCTCCTTTTTCCGGTTGATTTGACTCGTACCTTAGCAAGCTCTATCTCAGACAATCGAGCAATATTTGTGTGCGTCCACAGTATCCTTGGTGCTTATTTTCTTAATAACTTTGGTTGCTGTTTTTATTTGCCTTCTGAATAAATATTACCATGTGCTTGCTCGATTCTCTTCTTCCAATTTTAATTTCTTTTCCAAATTTCAACTTGATATGTTTGTGATCACTCCCTTAGCTTTTGGACCGATATACATCTATGTTCATCATCCTTATGGGCAGTACCAGCGCACAAACTTATGAGACTAAGGGAACATAGATGAGTTTGTGTGCTGGCACTGCCCATAATGTATCACCAACTAGCCCAACTATCATTCCTGCTTCATCACCCTTAGCCGCCCATACATCCTATGTGACATCACTGCGTAATCTATCGTCCACTGCAGCCTCTCCACCTCCCATGTTATATGCCCTCCACACTTTTCAAACCTGTTGCAAATGATTAAGTCATGTCTTTCACACACATCCAATAACATTCTGCCTGTTGGGCCAGTATATCCAATAATAACTTCTATGTGCGCATTTATATATCTCATAACATAATTACCTTACACTCTTTTCCTAGTTCATCAATGTCATATTATATGCACTACACCATTTCTTGGTTTTCCTTTCTGGCTGTTACTCTGAACCACAACTATACAAAGTTGTAATGAAAATATTCTTTATCGGGGCTAAGGTTCGTCAAAGCTTGTTTTGCGTGTCCTGCGAGGAAAAACGGACTTTGAGATGACACGGTAACAACACACACCACGTTTATGACAGAGCACCAAAGGTAAAAAAAGAACACAGAACCAGAAAAACAATGAAGGCTAATAAGTAACAAAACTGTCTGATCGAACGAGGAAACCAATGAACGCGAGTTCAAGGCGAAGAGTTCGAAAACCTCACAATGAGATGCGGGGCCCGACGAACGCCGAGGTGCAGGGCAGGAGGCGGTGACAGGCGATCGGGAGCGGGATGCGTCTCGATGTGCGAAGCTATGGTGACAACGGCGTTTGACGGCGTGGGAGTGACCACAGAGCAGTCAACTCGCATCGGAGACGCGATGCTCCATGCGGGAAATGGCCAGCTCGCCCAGCGAACTGCTTGTGTCGAGACGCGATGCTCGGCGCAACCGTGACTATTAGCCAGGCCACGTCCGTCGCTGTGCTGAACGGATGACCGTGTGGACGCCTCGGCGAGATGCGCGATAACTTCGGCAACGAAGAGAACAGCAGGCTGGGCCACGCCCCGAGAGGCAGTACTCATGCCGGCAACGCCATCCCAGCAGGTAGTTGGACTGCAGTAGCGTGGACAGCCGCGTTCACTGGCCGGAACCTGGATCACCTACGTCCGACGCTTCGGCCCGCTGTCTTTCGTCTGCCGCTGCTTCGGCTCGTCCCCAGCCACGAAGCTTACCGCCACGTCATCGACACACGTGGCCCGATTGTGGCATGCCACCTCTATGGGCCACCACAGGTCATCAGCTGATTAGCTGACCTCACGCGCACAGTCGACTCGAAATCACATGCGCCTTGCCCCGCACTTTCGTCGTTGTCATCGTTTTTCTCGAATCCTAACAAAGGTACAGGAGAGTCATCTGCCCTGCCACTTTCCCTTTGAGCCATAAATGTTTCCCGCACTCCTGATTAACTCTTCGCCAGTCTGTATTTTTGTGAATGAATACCCCATTCCACCCCTATTTCTTCTGCTTTCTGTTCTATTACAATATACGCGTGCGTAGCCCAGATGGCTAGGTGGTTGTTCCATATCCCTAAGATGTGTTCCTACAAATCATTATACCATAAGCTTTCCCTTCCTTAGCTGTTCTTCCATCTCCCACCACTTTAACAAATTCCTGCCACCCTGCATGTTATTATACCCTACGTCTGTGTTGGCTCGGCCCTCCTGCCTACACCGATTTCTCCCCCGGACCCTACGTGCCTTAGGTATTGGTGTTACTTTGGAATCGTATATGTCTAATCCAGCTGCTAACGAGTCCCCATGGTTGTTTTCCTGATTACTAGCTACCCTGGATTCCGAAGGACTCGCGTGCCTTCCAAAAAAGATACTGCGCGCCCTGCAAATCGCCAACCAAATCATGACCTAGCTTCCAATTGAACTGAATTGTCTCGTTGAAAAACACCCCACCTTTGCACCTCTCTATTTATTTCAACTACATCAAAGTGTTTATCTCGATTCATCAGTCATATCCCCTTGTTTGCGTCGACAGCCGCTCTTTGCAGGTTGCCGTCACGTACTGGAACCTCCGGTATTGTGCATACCACCACCTGTAGCTGAGGAGAAATGGCGCGCATATCATCGGCGCCTTTCGCCATTGCGGTCACTAATCCTGCCAATTCTTCATTCAAGACATCGTTTAGACAGCCCGCGATTATCACGAGGTTTCATACATTAGCTTTAGTTTGGAGTTTTGCACTCGCTTGTCTCATCACTAATTTTAGCTAAAGTCCTGGGTAAGTCCTTATCAAAACCTTTTGTCACCTCTTACCATCTCTTTGATTGCATCAGCGCATAGATTTAAATTCGAGTCCTCGGCAATTATTACGCGCTCCTACTTTTTTGCTAGACTCCCGCCTCGGAGGTCATTTGCGCTTGTAACGCCAGATGCTTTGTCCCCTTCCGATTCCCCCCCCCTTGTTCGCGGAAGTCATGTCTTGTGACCATTGAACCGGTTTAATCTGTTTAACCTTTCTTCTCCGCAGTTCTGGGTGACGGTGCCCCACTGCTGTAGCCATCGGCTGCTGCTTTGTTCACCTTCGCAAGTTCCTTCTCGGCTGGCCGAAGCCTTCCTCACATCGTATCGTTTTCTCGTTCCGTCTCCACCGCAGTCTCCAGCTCGGCGATTCTCATCATCTGTTCACTCTAGGCAACCATCATTTTCTGCATTTTTTTCCTCGACCTCACAATTTCTACACTTGGCGTCAGCTTCCTCTGCATTCACATCCGCACTACCTTTCATTTTCAAGCCCACCCTGCATCCTGAACATTTCTCAGTCTTTTCATGTCTTTTTAACAGTCTTTTTGACTTGAAATCACCAGTGTCCTTGAATAGCTCATTTCTCCCACTCGATAATTACAGGAGACGGACTACGACGAATGCATCGTAGTCTACGTAAAAAAGTAATAAAGTCTAAGTAAAAAAGTCCAAGCTCTACTAGAAAATTTACGTGTCCATTTACTCGCACTCCCACTCCGTGGTAGAAAGAGAAAAAACACAAACAAGAAAAATGCCAGGTGTCTGAACCCCGAACAGCCGCACAGTGTACCAAGTACAATAAAGGTTTACACTACTACCTTATCTATTAATAAAAACAAGCTCAAAGTATACAAAACACTTACATGCGCAGTCGATCCAGAGCCATCGCAAAACACGTCCATCCGCCGCCAAGCCAACTCGTAGAGGCGACAGGAAGGTGGCGCCATCACTGACATGACGGCACTCGTCCGCTCGCGCTGTGATTTGCTGCAGTCATGCGGCCATTCGTTGCGGCAACGAAACTATTTGGCCATTTTGATGCACGCTGGACTGGGATGTGGCGATGCGATGATACGTCACGAAACGTCACCGCTCCGGCTGCCGCATCGTCGCGCCGCATGCCACTTCGCACGGAAGATCGCACTTCTGTCTTGCGCTTTATAAGCTCGTCATGAAGCACTTGGGCCTCTCCGCTGCATTTAGTGCCAAAGCGTGGTCCCGGTAACAGGCGTTCATGTGTAGACTATAGAGCATTGAACGCCAAGACTGTCCACGACAGCTATGCCATACCCCACATCCGAAATTCTAGATCACCCCTCGACGGCTGCACCATTTTTAGCAAAGTGGATCTTGTTAAGGTTAGACTCCATTAGATTACCGTCGATCCCACCACGCCGTGGTGGTCTGTGGCTAAGTTTCTCGGCTGTTGACCTGCGGGTTGCGGGATCATATCCCGGCTGTGGCACCTGCATTTTAGATGGAGGTGCAAATGCTGTAGGCCCGTGCGCTCAGATTTAGGTGCACGTTAAAAAACCCCAGGTGGTCGAAATTTCCGGAGCTCTCCAATACGAAGTCTCTCATAATCACATTGTTGTTTTGGACGTTGAACCCGAGATATTATTATTCACGTCGATCCCGCCGACATGCCTAAGACCGCCATTACGACACCTTTTGGTTTGTTTGAATATGTGCGAAGCATTTTTGGACTGCGCAATATGGTTCAAAACTTCCAGTCGTTGATTTCAGACGTCATGCGAGGCCTCCCCTTTGTGGTTGCGTACCTGAATGGTATCCTCATTGCCAGCCGGACGCCTGAAGAGCGTGAGCCGCACCTATGTTCTCTGTTACAACGCCTGCTGGCTTAGTGTTGAACGCCTCGAAGTGTACTTTGGGCGCATTAACAAAAGACCGTCTCATATATTCCATTCACATTTATTTATTGCTTATAAAATACATCAGCTATTTCCTTCCCCTACGTGGATCAACCTGTAAGAAACGCATAAGAGCGTGCCGCTTCAATATTTGTGGATCAAATGCTGGCTGCTTCGGTGCGGGCACTCGGCTGCGCGGTGCCGCCGAACGAAACGTCTGTTGTCAGGACGGGCGACTGGGGTTGTTCGGTACAGGCTCCTTGCGATTGGTTCGTTATGCTTGCCTGCTGTCCTTCCGTAGCATGAGAGCAGCTGAGGCCTCCGAGAGCACTTACACGAGGCGACCCTTTAACAGCCACACTTGAGTCAGCACTGTATTTTGTGGCGAATAGTTCCTGTCGTATGCGCAGCATGGCTAGATCTCTCTGGTATGGACTCATCTGTCGGAGTTGCCATATGACGAAGAGGGAAAAACCGTCCATTGAGGGGGTCTCGCCAACTTCTGTGACACCGAGTTCGTTGCTCTCTTCCTGCTTGATGCTATCGGTGGAATCCGCTGGCGAGTCGCGTCCCTTTCTCTCATCTGACGATGGTACTTGGGACGCTAGTACGGCGTATTCACCCTGCTTTTGGTTTTCAGGGACCGGCTGAGAAGAAAAAAAAAAGTGGCAGCGTTTAGTGTGATATTTGAAGGTTGAGATTGTTAGGTTCAGAAACAAAGGACTCGGTAAAAAGTCAAAATTTCACTGCAGGGATAATCACTGAATGCGACAGCAACGAATGACAACGCTATTAAAACTAATGCTACCAGTTCGTTTGGCATGGGACCTGGCGTAACTCGTCAAAACACCGACCTAAAGAAATGAGGGCTCCGCAGTCATTGAAGCTGCCTTTGTTACCCTAATAGCATGCAGCGCGAAAAAACAGGACAGCATTTGTCGTCGTCCTCTTATCTGTGAGTTCTTATTGTTTATGTGCCCTTATTGTTACCATAGATTTACACAAACTGGCTCAGCTGTCACCTCTGCTATCTATGGTACGTTTGTGGCTTAAAAGCAAAATCAAAATGAAAACACAGCGTCTACCAATCCAAGATTTGTCGGCTCGCCCCCTCCCTAAAAACTGTGCACAGGACTGCGAGTGGATACACACGGCCAGCCAATGGACGCATTTAATGCAGAAAATAAGTTTCTATATGCATTTATAGCGTATAGAAGCATACGTAAAGAGCGGAAACTCCTGTTAAGCCCTGCAGCCGAGCTACTGCACTGCCTCCGGCGCCACGTGTGCTGGTAATTCTCGATAATGTCTCGAGCATAAATTAAACAACAAAAAATTTGTCTTTTCGAAGCTGGGATTGAAAACCGTATCCTCACGCGCGAAAAGCAAGTGTCTTTACCATTAGTGTACACACCCGTGCTTCTACAAAGGAAATACATGTACAATAGATCTAAACCACATGAACGTGTACCCTTTGTGCAAAATAAATGAAGAAAGACAACACTATTAAGTCGTACTTTGCTCTTTTTTGTGGTAGCACATTAAACATCCTCAGTAAAATACGATGTACGGTCAATGCAAAGAATTGCACAAGTTAGTACTTTTTTTTTGAAAAAAAAAGCCAATTTTGAGTTCACATGATCTTCAAGAAAAAAGAAAAAATGATGTGGGAAGCACGAATGAGAAATGTCATGTCATTTTGAAATAAGTACAACGTTACGAGGTGGAGGTAAATGATGTCGTACATGACTTCCGTCTCATGATTATCATGTTTTCAAGTGTCGTTTACCTTCGTCATCTATTCACATCACGTGATACCAAATTTAGTATATGTGGAGCTAGCGAAACGGCCGCGTGCACACTATGAGTGTGGTATGTTGCCATATTCTTACATGACACGCGTGTCAGGATTATCATGTTTGCACCAGTCATATATTTCGTCATCCATTGACCTCTTGTAACACTAAATTTGGTATATGTGCATCTAGCAAAACGGCCGCGAGCGCATTGTGAAGGGCCCAATATACTTCAATGTAGCGTTGAAGCGCGTGCACGCTCCATTGACATAGCGACGCTATGTTAGCAAAACACGAGCACTCTATAGTCTGACGCCAGGCGACCAGCGTCCGTCGGCGTGGCCCGACGGCAACCGGCATGAAATGCGACATGCTGCATTTCGCACCCTTGCGTTACCCAAACAATACTGCATCTCACTCTATTCGTGACGGAGGGATGTTGGACGCGCTGAGACACGAAGCACCGTAGCGCGCGCGCGCCTGCGAGTACATAGCAGAACCGGCGCCAGGCGTGGCAACGGCAGCGTGACACGACGAAATGAACGTCAGCGAGCACGCGCATCGCGTCATGACGAAATGTATTGGCGCCTTGACTGCGGTATGTAGTCATGTTGTCACACGACATGCATCTTAAGATTATCATGTTTGCAGCAATCACATACCGTTGTCATCCTTTGGCGTCACGCAATACCAAATTTGGCTTATGTAAAGCTAACGAAACTGTCACGAGAACATCATCAATGTGGCATGTAGTCATGTTGTTACATGACACGCATGTCGTGATTATCATGATTAGATGTGTCATTTACCTTGATTGATTCGATTGATATGTGGGTTCGTCCCAAAACCATCATATGATTATGAGAGACGCCGTAGTGGAGGGCTCCAGCAATTTCGACCACCTGGGGTTCTTTAACGTGCACCCAGATTTGAGCACACAGGCCTATAACGTTTACGCCTCCATCGGAAATGCAGCCGCCGCAGCCAGGATTCGATCCCGCGACCTGCGGCTCAGTGGCCGAGTACATTAGCCACTAGACCACTGCGGCGGGCTGTGTCATTCAGGTATGTCATCCGTTCGCGGCACGTAATGCCGAGTTTCGTACATGTGAAGCTAGCGAAATGATCACCAGCGCATCATGAGCGTGGCATGTAGTCATGTTGTTACATGGCACGCATCTCATGATTATGATGTTTGCACCAGTCACGTACCTTCGTCATCCATTCTCGTACTGTAATACCAAATTTGGTATATGTGACGCTAGCGAAACGGCCGCGACCACATCGTGAGCATGGCTTGTAGTCATGTTGGTAAATGACATGCATGTCATGATTTTTATGTTAGAGTCTGTCACTTGTGTTCGCCATGCAATCATGCCACACCATACCAGTTTTGCAACATGATATGTGAACGAAACCACCGCAAGAACTGCAGGACCATGAAATGTAAATCATGACATTCATGATATACATATGATTTCCTTGTTATCACTGGTAAAAAAATGTTCTTCAAACAGTCATGTTAAGCCATACCAAGTTTGGTATCGATGCCACTATCGAAACGGCCAGGAGAGCTAAAAGTCGTAGGCGGATGGATGGATGGACGGACGGACGGACGGACAAGCGGACGGATGGATGGATGGATGGATGGACGGATGCACGGACAGACAGACAGATAGATACGCAAAAGTCGCCGAAGTTCGCTAAGAAATGCTTCACATTTACAAGTAGAGGTCTGTAGTGTGGCCTCACTGGTGACCTATTTATTGCCAGTAATTCGCTTCCTCACCAGAGCAGCATTGGCCACCCTGGGGCAGTACTTTACCGCTACCTCCCATGACTACAGCACTTAATCCTTGGCCCTCACTCCCCAGCGGCTGCGAAGCAACAGTCCAAGGCGGCGGTTAGACTTGCAACGCAGCGGAGGGTGCTAAGAATCTCTGGGCTCGGATAGGCCGCTATTGGTATCTGAACTTGGCTACCTTCCACGCTAAAATGCTATTTAGGAAGGCTGGTCTAGCTGTCGTATTCCGCTGTTGCTGTCGTAGTCAAGCTGTCGCTGCTGCTGCTGCTGCTGCTGCTGCTGCTGCTATATACTTTACGAAAGTATATTTCTTCATGCAGGACTAACGCAGCCCTTTTTTCGGCAATTATTCAAAATACTTATCTATGCCTTTTCTGTTATGCAAAAACGCACAACAGACTATCGACGTGTTGAGAATTTCGCACGGCGGTGGCGGTGACGACTGGCGCGTTTCATTTCTCATTCAGCGGTGTTCATCGGTAGCGCACGCTCATTCACGCGCTATGGAACGTACACGCACAAGGTAAAGTCGACTAAGATTTCACACGGAACATAACAACGATATAACTGTTATCGCAATCAAGTTGTGGAAATCAGAATCGCTAGGCTGAGGCTGAAATAAATAACTATTACATGAACAGTATATTCTAAATGAGTCAAGTTTTTGATGCTCGAGGTGAAACATCCTCCCTGCTGTTGCTTATCAATAACGAAGCAACACCTGCGCACCCCCTGAGTGTAACCTTGTGTAGCGATGCATGAGTAGTACCCACCGTCATTCCACGTCCCCAGGTGGAGAGAGCGCGCAAAGCCGCTGCACTGTGCCGAGTTTGTTTAGCGTGGCGCGATTCGAGTACGAACGATGAAAAGACCACATTTATAAGCGTGCCAAAAAGATGCTTATGCGTTTGTTTGTGGTGCGGGAGTTAGCAAATTCTTGCATGGTCTTTGACAGGCTGTGGCCCGATACCACTTAGACCTCGCCAAGGAACGACCTAGCATGGACCAAGTTGGCCAAGTTAAGTGCTTCATACCAACTAGCTTTGATATTTCTTAAGATTTACGCTGCTAGTGTAAAATAAAACTATTTGGAACAGTACCTGCCGCTGTTTTTTACCCGAACATACTTTATTTAGGTTTATGTCCCAAAGTTTGTGTAAATATCGTGTAAGGAATAACTCCACTCAACACAACTTGAATTCGTTGAAAATTTGTGATCTCCTACCTTTACAGGAAGTGGCCAGAATAACAAAAGATAAAGATGTGTATCATCTTAATTTAAGTGTTATAGAAAGTCAATAAATGCTTCCTTTCGCGACGATTGAACGAAAGTTGTCGGTTTGGTTCCTATCATCGGCAATATATATTCATGCATTTCAATTCCACTCCCCATATGTCATAACTACTACACCACACGTAAAGCATGCAAGTATTGTATGTTGCACGTTTCTTATAGTCATTGTTTATTTCATTGTCCTGTGCTGGCCTACTGATGCAGTGACAAGAAGCCTGCGGGGGCACGAGCAGAGCGGGCGCTTGAGCGTGGAAGTAAACCAGTCGCTTTTTGTATTTCAGTGTCGTGCCATCTTCTTTTATTTCTCGCTACGGTATCGTTGGGTCGCGTCTATCAAATGAAACAAGTGCTCCACGTAATCCTCCTCTTTTGCTCATTCAAAGTGAGGTTGTAGTTAGGGCAGTCTCCATACCTCAGCCCAGGAATCTCAAACTCACATCAGCTACAGGGCCAGTCATGAAATGTAGTCCCTCAATCAAAGGGCCACACAATAAGTGGGAAGCGGGGGAAGGGGAAGAGTTTGAACAAAATTTTTTGCACGTTACCATTAGAAAGGCCTTTCCCGTACCTCGTGTAAGGGTCATTTCTAAAAATAATTTTAACATTGTCTAAAATCAGGGCGCTCATCCTGAACACACAAGATATAAAGCACGTAAGTAATGTTTCGAACAGTTTCATAGCTTCATTGTCTGTCGTTAATGTGATGTTTTTGTTACGCATGACCTGTGTCACTTTAAGCGTTAGATTAGTCAAGTCTGTGCAGCTTACTTGCACAAGGCATTATGAATGACGGCAGGCAAATAAAATTGGCCCATTATCTGCGTGTTCGACTGCAAATGCCATTGAAATTCTTCCGTCTTAGGAGAGCGAATAGAATAAAACATTTTTTTTGATGTTTTGCGTAGGAAAATCGGTAAAAGAGCTACTGAAAATGCTGCGTAAGACATAAGCGCCATCTAGTGGTGATCTCAGAAAATAAAAGAATGGCCTTCGTTATAGCGAGCGCACAGCATGCGCGCACAATCTTGAAGGCCGTATTTTGTAGATATCAAGGGAGGTGGCAGCAGTATATCGTCTTAGCAAAGTGTAGGAAAGAAGCCTTTTCATGCAAACCGTCGCATTTTCACCGTGGTCTAATACACGCAGCAGTTATTAAAAATACTTATCTGTGCCTTTTCTGTTATACAGAAGCGCACAACAGAATATTGGCTTGTTGATATTATGCCTCCAATATGCGCAATATTTGTTTTTAATCGACGATTGCACAAGTATAAGCGCAGAAATCGGGCAATATTTCTGGGCGCTGCGGATGTGGTAGTATTTGAGCCGTTTCGGTTGACAGACAGACAGACCATTTTTTTGCGTTGAAGTAGCTCAAGAACGACTACCGCCTGTTAAACAACTACGGAACACCTCACCAAAAGGAAGCATGGTGGGATGCGAAGCAGCAGCGGTGAGCACGCCGTTGACCCGACTGAAACGGGGGTCGACGCGGCTGCTGGAACAGCGGTTTGAAGCGAAACTCGGTGTAGCGTTTACTCGAGTAAACATTGATTGAAACGCAAAGACACGGCAGACGGCTTGGGTATTGTGTAAGTTTTATCGCAGATAAACGAGCCGAAACACCACTCGACGCATGGTCGAGCATTGCGGGTGGTGGAGAGGGTAATAACGCGAGCACTATTCATCAATCTTCCGAATGATCAGAAAAGAAATATGTTATGAATATCAGAATACGCGTGCCACTGGCCGCAGGTGAACAGTTGGCGGGCCACGTTGAATGCATTGGGTGGTGTACGAGTGCTTATGGGTCAGATTCGAGCTTGTAGTAAGATCACGCCCTACGTGGCGCCAGCCGGCAACAATAGAGTGTTTCACACTCGGCTGCAGTCATGCTGAGTCTGGTGAAGACTCCCAAGGTTACGCAAACACAGACACCCGATAAAGTGGATGTGAAAGCGACCGCCACTGTAGCTGTAAGTTTGGCTAATATGATAGTCAGCGTGTCGACCATGTTTGGGGCTCTAGAAAAACACAGAAAGTTTGTTGTTTATGCGCTTTGGTTCGCACTCCGCTCGTAAACGCGCGAACATTGCTGTTTCATCGGTCTTGTCATGACAGACGAAAAAAAAAGACTTCTTCTAGAAACCCTTGCGTGACTCCAGATAACAATTCCTAAAGGCGACCGTTCATGTTCCCAGTGTGAAGCCGTCTGGCTCTTCAGGTCATTGCACTCGATCAGCGCGGAGAAACAATGCTGTGCGAGTCATATATTAATTCGGCAGCTGTCAGCGCTTCTTCCTCACCAGCTAGGTATTTACGCGTATTCTCCTTGCTTGAAGTGTTTTCTTATCGCTTTAAGTGTTTACAATCCCGATAAAAAGAAATGTGAACTCCGCGGTTCATATAAATGTGCATTGCCGTCTGCACTTATTTTAATTTTGTTGTCACCGTGGGTTTAATGAATTAATTTATATAAAGTAGACTTTAATCTTGTCATGATTCGTTGCAGCTTTTTTATTTTTGCTACCGACCACGGGACAAGGAAATGATCATGTCAAAAGAAATGTGAAGAGTGTAGGGGTGCACTGTTTACACTCCAGTACCATAAAAGCTTTGTCGTGTTTTCCTTAGCCTGCCTATAAGGTGAGTGGTACTGCAAGATAGTTTCTTTTATGTTCACCTCGGCTGTTACTTATACCCTGTGGACACACTCTTAAGTAATCAATGTAGAACACCCGGCGACGGAGCACGATGAGTTGCCGGGTGGAGAAGGGGGCTGCGTTGCTCGGGGGGGGGGGGCAATGGCCATCTGTCGTTAATTCTCTTGTGCGCACTGAGCTCTGAGCTCTTACTTGAAGTTTAGAAAATAAACAGAACAAAAATTGCTTCATTCACTGAAGCTGACGTACTCCTTTATTCTTGCGTTTTTTAAAGCTACGCGCTATCTAAGACGAAAGAAGTGAGCTGCTAGTTTTTACATAACATTAGAAATTGTTGCCATCGCATACACTGCTCAGCCCCACCGGCAAAACTTCAAGCTTTTACAGCGAAGGCTATATGTGACTATGAGGAACAAAAGACTGTCAGGCGGCGGTGTTGCGACCAGTCACCATTGACTGTCCGATCAGTTACGAAATTCTCAGCGTCGTACCCGAGCACGTGTTACAGTGAATGTGTTGTCAGGAACGTCATCCATCTCGACGCAGTCGTGATGCTGAGACGGCGCGCAATAGCTTTTACTGAGAGTTTTCATATTGATATGCCACGGACAACTCTTAAAGGGGCCGACAGTAGAAAAGTGAGAAAGCTCGCAGTTTCCGGGCTGATGTTGCAGTCCTGGCACAAAAAAAAACAACAAAAAGACCCGGAATATCAAGTGCCAGCCGCAACAGCATACCGCGTATCTGGCAGTATTCGAAGCCGTGCTGAATCGTGAACGGAAACCCATGGAAGCACCGGTGGCGGGCGGATCCTACAAACCACGTCGCCGAGTTATCTCGCGATGTCAAACGCTTCCAACGCCGCATCGAACTATGAATGCGTGGTTCTTAAAGAAAAAAAAATTGGTAGATCGCACGCACAGTGGGAATCGATGATACGCGAAGCACGAATGAGGAAGGTTGATATGTCACTTTAAAGTCAGCAGAACTTTACAAGGTGGAGGTAAATGACGCCGTACATGACTTCCGTGTCACGATTCTCATGTTTGGATGTGTCGTTTACCTTCGTCATCTCTTCACGTCAGGTGATACCAGATTTAGTATATGCAGAGCTAGCGAAACGGCTGCGAGCCCACTATGAGCGTGGTTTGTTGTCATGCTCATACATGACATGTGTGTCAGGACCATCATACTTGCACGAGTCATATATTTTGTCATGTATTGAAGTCATGTAACACCAAATTTTGTATATGTGGAGCAAACAAACAGCCGTGAGCGCATCATGAAGGGCCCAATATACTCCTATGTAGCAGTTACACGCGCGCACGCTGGGCACAGCGACGGTATACGTTAGCAAAACGCGAGCACTGTACAGTCTGACGCCAGGCGCGACCAGCGTCCGTCAGCGCGGCCTGACGGCAACCGGCGCGAAATGCGACATGCTGCATTTCACGCTAAAGCGTTACCCAGACAACACTGCGTATCCCTCTTTTCATGAGGGTGGGAGGCCGTACCCGCTAAAACGCGCATGCGTCAAAGCAACGCAGTGCGGCGCGCGCCTGTGAGTATATGGCAGGACCGGTTCCTGGCGTAGCGACGCCGGCGTGACGCGACAAAATGAACGCCGGCGAGCACGCGCCCCGCGTCACGTCTAAATGTATTGGCGCTTTGACTGTGGCATGTAGCCATGTTCTCACATGACACGCACCTCATGACTATCATGTTTGTGCCATTCACATACCTTCGTCATTCATTGGCGTCACGTAATACCAAATTTGGCATATGTGAAGCTAGCGAAACGGCCGCGAGCGCATCGTGAGAGTAGCATGTAGTCATGTTGTTACATCACACGCATCTCATGTTTATCATGTTTGCACCAGTATCATACCTTCGTCATTCATTCATGTCCCGTAATACCAAATTCGGTACAAGGGAAGCTAGCAAAACGACTGCCAGTGCATCATGAGCGTGGCTTTTAGTCATGTTGTTACATGACACGCATCTCATGATTATCATGTTTGCACTAGTCACATACATTCGTCATCCATTCACGTACCGTAATACCAAATTTGGTATATGTGACGCTAGGGAAACGGCCGCGAGCACATCACGAGCGTGGCATGTAGTCATGTTCTTACATGAAACGCATGTCGTGATTTTCATGTTAGGCTCTCTCTCTTGTGTTCGCCATGCAATCATGCCATACCATACCAGTTTCGCAACATGCCATGAGAAGGAAACCACCTCAAGAGCTGCAGGAGCATGAAATGTAAATCATGACATTCATGACATAGATGTCATGATTTCCATTGTATGAGTGGTCAAAGATGTTCTTCATACACTCAAGTTATGCCATACTATGTTTGGTATCGATAACATTATCGAAACGGCCAGGAGAACTAAAAGCTGTAGGCGGCTACATAGATAGATAGATAGATAAATAGATAGATAGATAGATAGATAGATAGATAGATAGATAGATAGATAGATAGATAGATACGCTTAGTCGCCGAAGTTTGCTAAGAAATGCTTAGCATTAAAAAAATCCACCTAACTTTTTTTCTGCCCATTGGAAACATAGCGCAGTGCCTACGCCGAAGAAGTGGTATTGTGGCGTCAACTTGATTATTGCGGGAGTGCGTTCACCAGGACAAACAACCAGTTTCAGCCAAAGTTTCTTGAGTGCAACCTTGGCTTCGGTGGTGACGCCTGTGACCGCCTGTGGTTAGAAAATAGCCACTGCGATAAACGGAGTGAGAGAAATGTTTTAACTGCTGACTGCACTCCTCTGAGACCCCGATCATGCGAGCCAAAATGTGTGGCATGTCAAATAAACACTGTCGTAAACCTAAGCCAAACGCATGTCTAACCTTCATGGAACAATATTTACATATCTTTAAATGTCCATCTGGTACCTTATCTACCATTTTTGGGCTTTATTCTAGTCTTGCATACTGCAATGAGTCCTCTCAGCTATTAATACATGATTTGCAAAACGAAGGGCATCAGGCCATGTAAGAATCAAGCTAGCGCTGATATCACGCGGGTCATAATGAGTACTTCTCACATAACCGGCGGTTTTCAAAATCTAAATGATGTTACAATGGACAATCCACACGGATTCTAAAACAACAATTTAAGGCTGAGTAATGCATTCAATATCATTCACACTATCTCCCGACTGCCACAATCCCGACTGTAACGATTCGACTGCAGTGGCTGCATTTTCTATGGAGGTTAAAATGCTGTAGGCCCATATGTTCAGATTTGAGTGGACGTTAAAGAACCCTGGGTGGTCGAAATTTCCGAAGCCCTCCACTACAGCATCTCTCATAGTCATATGGTGGCTTTGGGACGTTATACCACACAAATCAACCAATTATAGTTTTTAATGTGAAGTTTGCTTGAGTGCAGCTTTACTTGACTACAAATGTCCCTGCCCGCTATTTCACTGATGCCATGGCCTAAAAGCTAATCATGTTTACTCTCATTAGGATGTTTCACAGCACTATATCAAACTGCCGTAGTGCAAAAAGTAAACTAAAACGGTGATGGGAGTAGAATTGACATATATATTTCACTCTGTAATAACTCGTACAAACACCGTATATGCAAGAATTTTGTATTGCATATACTTTGACATTTCCGGTCTTTCTTTCAGAAGACACTGATCAGTGGCCCATTATCACACGCTCAAAGTAATAACAGCAGAAATATTTAGGCTTCGCAAAATTCAAAGGTGATAGGTGGCGATTTCGGTAAATATGCATCAGAGAAAGCTGGCTATGTTAAGGCGCTCTTCGCACAGCATAGCAAGGCATAGTACAGCATTGTAAGGTGGTGTTAAAACAAAGCGAGAGTGATGATAAGGGAAACGAGGAGGGGGACTGTGACATATTGTATATATTGTACAGCCTTGTGTAGCACAGCATAGCAAGGTTTGGGAAAGTGTATGTGCCGAGCAGCTTATAGCATTGCCTAGCCAAGTATATCATAATAAAGGGGCAGGAGAGGCAAATGAGTTTGAAGAAACAAGGTTGGGAGGGCATAAAGCGTTTTTAAATATAGTGAGAGGGTGAAAAAAGGAAATAGTGATGAAGGAAGGAACAAAGAAGAAGAGATGGTAAAACATAGCTTAGCTATGTTACCGAAGAGTGATGATGTTTGATGTTTTATGGCGCAAGGGCCGATTCACGGCCAAAGAGCGCCAGTTCATCTTACTAAAAATATGGACAATGATTGTGATAAGCGGCTGTATAAGGGCCATAAAATTCCTCGCAGTAAGGCGGGTAGAAACATACAAGTAATAAAATCATGACCATGCCGTGAAAGGTGTGTGTGATCTGAACAGATGACAAAAGTTGGTGATAATAAAAGACGATGGTGGATATGATTAGCACAAGTGCCTCACTCGTTCAAACCCTTGCGTCCAAGGGCCGTGAGGCATGTGCTTTCTTGTGTAGCCACCGCAGCAAAAACCTCTCTGCAGAGGTCATACTACGGTATGCCCGGGTATATGACATGAAAGCTGTGAATTTCTTTTAAAAACGCTAACAATGAATTATGACTAAAAAGTGGTTCCCTACCGACAAACATTGCAGGGTGGAAAGGTATATGTTGTCGGTAGAGTATTGGAAAATGTTGTTTTCTTAGAGTTTCTAAGTGTTTGCACTCAATTAAAATGTGAAGGACTGTCAAAGCTTCACCACATCTGTCACACAATGGTGGATTGCCACCAGACAAAAGGTGTGTGTGTGTCGTGTATGTGTGTCCTATCCTGAGTCTCGTTAGTATTACCTCTGTATGACGCGATTTCGATACGGGCAGCCAATGACCAAGGTGTGGCTTAATTACGTGTAGTTTGTTTTGTGTGTGTGTATCCCACTTGCTCTGCCAGTAGTCCCTGAGGTTTCGTTTGAGAGACGCCTTAAGATCAAGGACCGGGATTGATATGGATGTAATGGCGGTGCTCTCATGGACGGATGCAGCGAGCTGATCCGCCCTCACGTTGCCTTGGATCTCACGGTGCCCTGGCACCCAGCACACTACAACATGTTGTTTGAGTGTGTACAGTGTGCACAAAATGGAGTAAAGTGAGACAAGGACCGGGTTTTTTTGTTTTTTAAGACTGTGCAGAGCCGTTACCACACTGAGGGAGTCTGTATAAATTACTGCTTTTTGTACTTGTAATTGTTTGATGTGTTTAGCTGCCACAGTATCGCGTAAGCTTCCGCTGTGAAGATACTTGTGCGTGGATGTAGAGGGCCAGCATCCGAAAAGGATGGGCCAACAACAGCGTAGGACACAGAGGAGTTAGTCTTGGAGGCATCTGTGAAGAACTCAGGACGTGTGTATTTGTGTTGAAGTTCCAGGAAGTATGTTCGGATGTGGGCAAGAGGTGCATGTTTTGTAACTTCTAGGAAAGACATATCGCAGTCTATAGTCTGCCACTGCCACGATGGCGGGTATACTACAGGAGCCATTAAATTATGTTCAAGTGATACTCCAATTTCTTCAGCTAGACACTTCAGGCGAACTGAGAAGGGCTGCCTCACCGAAGGCCTGTTTTGAAACAGAGTTGAGCTCGACAAATCGTTAATTGTAGAGTATGAGGGGTGCTCCTTGTCTGCTTTCACCTTAAGAAAATAAACAAAGGACATGTAAGTTCTTTGCAGATGAAGCGACCACTCATTTGACTCAACGTAAAGGCTTTCTACGGGGCTGGTGCGAAAAGCACCCGTAGAAAGGCGGATGCCCAAATGGTGCACGGGGTCCAGCATCTTCAAGGTACTTTGAGTAGCAGACTGATAGACAACAGCTCCATAATCTAAGCGGGTGCGAATGAGGCTTCTATAGAGGTTCATGAGACATTGCCTGTCACTACCCCACGTAGTATGTGACAATACTTTTAAAACATTCATGGCTTTTAAACATTTTGTTTTTAGATACTTGATGTGCGGTACGAAGGTCAACTTGTTGTCCAAGATTAATCCTAAAAATTTATGCTCCGCATTGACAGACAGACGTTGACCGTTCAACTCAATGTCGGGTTCCGAGTGCATGCCTCTCTTTCGGGAGAACAAGACACACGTGCTCTTTTGTGGGTTCAGTCGGAATCCGTTTTCCTCTGCTCATTTGGAGACCTTGTTTAAACCTAACTGAACCTGTCGCTCACACATTACCAGATTGCAAGATCTAAAGCCAAGCTGGACGTCGTCGACATATGTACAATAAAACATATTGCGAGGCATGGACAAGTGCAGGGAATTCATCTTGATGAGAAAAAGTGTGCAGCTAAGTACACCACCTTGTGGCACGCCTGTTTCCTGAACGAAGGTTTGGGAAAGAACCGTGCCTACTCGGACACGGAATGTCCGGTTTGACAGGTAACTTTCGATTATGTGAAACATTCTTCCGCGCACGCCAAGGTGGGACAGGTCTCTTAGGATTCCGAAACGCCATGTTGTATCATAAGCCTTTTCGATATCGAGGAATACAGAGAGAAAATATTGTTTATGGATGAAAGCGTCTCTGATCTGTGCCTCGATACGAACAAGGTGGTCTGTCGTGGATCTACCCTCTCGAAACCCGCACTGAAATGGGTCGAGCAAATTGTTTGTTTCAAGAAAGTGTACAAGTCGGTCGTTTATCATTTTTTCGAAGACTTTGCACAAGCAGCTTGTAAGTGCAATCGGCCTGTAACTCGCAGCTAAAGATGGGTCCTTGCCTTCTTTCAAAATGGGAATAACAATCGCCTCTTTCCAGGAGGTAGGAATAGTGCCAGAAGACCAAATAGCATTGTACAAACAAAGTAAGGTTTTTCGGGTTTCGTTTGGTAGGTTTTTTAACATTTCATACATCACACGGTCTGAACCTGGGGCGGAAGTACTGCAGGAGTTCAGAGATGTTTGGAGCTCAGCTAGACTGAAAGCTTGGTTATATGCCTCGTATCTAGTGGATTTGTGTTCGAGTTTCTGCTTTTCTATTCTTGTTCTGTATTTTTGGAAAGTGTCAGTATAGTGGCACGAGCTGGATACCTGTTCGAAGTGTGCACCGAGGAAGTTTGCCTGATCTTCTAAGGTATCACCCTGAGTGTTTACGAGGGGAAGTGTGTGTACTTGTTTTCCTGCTATCCTACCGACCATGTTCCAGACTTTAGCCTCCTGTGTGTATGAATTAACCCCTGATAAAAACTTCTGCCAGCTTTCTCTTCTGGCCTGCCGACGCGTTCTCCTGCCTTGAGACTTTATTTTCTTGAAGGTTTCAAGATTTTCGGCTGTCGGTGAGTTCCGAAGCAGCCTCCAAGCTCTGTTTTGCTGTTTGCGCGCGTTTCGGCATTCAGAGTTCCACCATGGCACACGTCGTTTTCCAGGTTGTCCATTTGTGTGTGGGATGCATTTTGTTGCAGCATCAATCAAAAACGCTGTGAAGTAGTTCACAGCAACATCAATGTTCAAAGTACAGATGTCATTCTAACCTAGACTAGCGATAGTATAAAACTGTTCCCAGTCGGCTCTGTTTATTAGCCACTTGGGAACACGTGGTGGGCACTCGGTTACTGTAGTTGTGCTCAAAACTACGGGGAAGTGGTCACTTCCGTACAGATTACTGACGACATTCCACTGGAGTAGAGGGACAAGGGATGGAGATGCTATGCTTAGGTCTATGGAGGAGTAGGTGTTATTAGCGAGATCATAATAGGTTGGTTCTTTTCGGTTTAGGAGACACGCGCTCGACGATAGAAGGAACTGTTCGATCAGTCGACCTCGCGCGTCATACCGAGAGTCACCCCATAGCCTGCTATGCGCATTAAAGTCTCCAAGGAGAACATAAGGTTCCGGAAGTTCATCAATTAAAGAGTGTAAATCACGTTTTTGTAGCTGATAACTAGGAGGAATGTAAATCGTGCAGATTGTGATCAGTTTATCAAAAAGAACCGCTCGAACAGACACTGCCTCAAGGGATGTTTGGAGTTGTAAGTGTGTGCATGCAATTCCTTGATTCACTATGATGGCAACACCTCCGGATGATGTCATGGCATCATCACGGTCCTTTCGAAAAATAACGTATTTGCGAAGAAAATTTGTGTGTTTTGAATTAAGGTGTGTTTCTTGTACACACAGCACTTTTGGTGAGTGTTCGTGTAGGAGTTCTTGGATGTCGTCAAGGTTTCTGAGAAGGCCCCTGACGTTCCATTGTATAATTTGAGTGTTCATGGTGAATGTAAAATAATGATGTGTGTACGAAAAGCGAGTGGCTGTTTAGACGGGAAGTTTGAGTTCACTTAACAGGGCCGTCACCAGGCCCTGTTATTTGCTTTTTTGTTTTCTTGGCGCGCTCCAAGGAGCCACGCCGCTCTTTCGGCACCAAGGGTGCCGACGTATCCATTGCCTCCTCAGAGGCACTGGGTGCCCGCACATGCGAGCTTGTGGTTCGGAGTTTAGGCCTCGCCTGGTGAGGGGAGGCCTTGAGACCCGAAGACCCTGGAGTCTCCGGCCTCAATTCGCTAGGAGGCGGAGTAGACTGAACTACTGCCACCTTGGGGGCAGGTGCCACTGCCGTCGGCTCGCTCTGCGATGGCCGAAGGAGTGGCGAAGGCTGGTGCGGCGTTGCCCCCTGACGCGCCGCATCAGCATATGTAGCGCCATAAAATGGCGACACTCTTCGTCTTGCTTCTTTAAATGTGATGTTTTCTTTGACTTTAACAGTGATTATTTCTTTTTCTTTCTTCCAAAATGAGCAAGACCGTGAGTATGCGGCATGATTTCCACCACAGTTCACACAGTGTGATGGTTCTTCGCAATTGTCAGAATTGTGGCCTGACACTCCACATTGTGCACAAGTTTGGTGACCACGACAGCTTTGTGAGCCGTGGCCATACTTCTGGCATTTAAAACAACGACGTGGATTAGGTATGTATGGTCTGATCGACGTCTTTGTGTAGCCTGTTTGAATACTTTCTGGGAGATTACTGGAAGCGAACGTGAGTATTAGATGTTTTGTTGGAGTTGCCTTGTTGTCTCTTCTGATGGTGATCCTTTGTACATTGGTCACATTCTGACTCTTCCACCCCTCCAGAAGTTCCTCTTCAGTCAAGCTGAGCAAATCAGCATCAGATACTACTCCACGGGTTGTGTTCATGGATCTGTGTGGCGTTACAGTGATGGGAGTGTCACCAAAAGTTGATAGATTCTGTAGCTTTTCAAACTGTTCTTTTTCTCGAACTTCAAGGAGGAGGTCTCCGCTGGCCATTTTGGTAACTTTGTACCCGGCTCCAAGAGTTTCTGTGAGACATCTGGCTACTACAAAGGGTGACACGGTTCTGGCTTGCTTGCTGCTTATCTCACTATGTATAACATGAAAATGGGGGAAGTTTTCACTTGATCGTTTGAAAAAGCCTAAGTCTTCGGTGCGTACACGCTTTAAGGCGGTACGATCATTTAACAAGGGAAACGCTCTATGCATTCCAGTTTAATTTTCTTCAGAAGCGTTGGCGGCCACCCACCACGGAGCCCAACGAGGGGACGCTACAAGTTTGCGGGTGCTAAAACCTGCAGACGCCAGCCGTACAATGCTACTATAACCCAATGCGCCTAGACCAAGGTAGGCTATTTGCACAGGGTTAACCCTAGCCGCCAGGAAGTTTGGAAGTAAACAGAAGAGAGGAGAAGACAGGACAGATAAAAAGTGAGAGATAAAGACGAAGATGTAGGGAGAGAGAGATAGGAAAAGGCGACTGCCGATTTCCCCTGGGTGGGTCAGCCCAGGGGTGCCGTCTACGTGAAGCCGGGGCCAAAGGGGTGTGTTGCCTCTGCCGGGGGGCCTTAAAGGTCCAATCACCCAGCGTCGGCTCAACCCCCAGGATCCCCTTTTCCCCGGACATGGCAAAGCCACGCACGGCTAGGCGTGGGAGGGAGCCGAAACTCCCCCGTTAGCTCGGGTCCGTGGTGTCGCTACACACCAAACGCCTACTTGCGCAGGCGCCCCTGCGGGAATGTTACCGAAGAGTAATGAGTGGAAAATGGAAGGGTACATGTAGAAATATAGTGATGGTAAAGAGAACTGAAAAAAGCAGGGGAGATGGTACAGCCCACCAAAGTCATGTATAGTACAGTAAGGCAAAGACTGGTAAGTTAGGAGGACAACGATGGAAAGAGACGAGAAAGCATAGCGTAGTTATGCATAGTATAGTGAGGGGCGGGAACGAAAAGTGCTATGATAAAGAGGATGGAAAACAGGAAGCTAATTCCACCAGCAGCACGGTTTTCTCACTTTTTATTTATATATTTATTTTCATTTACCTTCACGATCAATCGACACAAAAGAGGGGCATTGTTACAAGAAAAGGGATTTCTACAGTCCATACAACAATAGGTTAAGTTCACATGGTGTGCATAAATATTATTACAAATAACCCAATAAGTGACACAAAAATGTTACATCTCAGGAGTAAAAGAAGGAAAAGAAATTAGAGTAACACAATAATGCATTGAAAAGTGAAGTAGCGCCGTACATAAAGTAAAAGAAAACATGGCAATTACACTCTAAAAAGTAAACGCAGCAGAAATAAAATCAAATATAAAAGTAAAATAAGAATGTAGTTCTGACGTTACTGGTAATGCAAGCATCAGAAATTTATTGTCTTTTAATTTTAGCGGCTAGTGCGAGAAAGAAATTTCACTCTTTCAATGTACGTGGTATGAATGAATTCAAAAATGCGTGAGTTCTTCATTGTGAAATGAAACTGTACGAATATGATCGAGTCTGTTGGAAACATACTGAGGAAAACTAATTTGCCAAACAAGTGTGGATCATAGTAGAACTTACGAAGAACTAAGGTCACAGCATATCTACAGAGTGCATCATGATGAGTGGGGCGAAGCATCCGCAAGTCCGTCCGCCCTTTCGTCAGTGCGTACATCCATTCATCCGTGCGTCGGTCCGTTCATTCTTGTGTCCGTTCATCCGTTCGTTCATGCATCTTTCTATCTCTCCGTCCGCCAATCTAGTGAACACTCCAAGCACCGCTATCCAGCAGACACTTCAAGGACTGAACGGGAGGTGGCACGGCTGGACTAGAGGATCGGCGCGCGCCCACTTTCTTATGACCTGTGCTTCGTGTCTAGTTCTTAGCTTTCACCACCTCAAGTTCATGACCCTGTGGCCCAATCCTCGCTGAACTTTGCTAAAAGCAAGGAGATTATGCCTAGCGAGTTTAACGTGGCAACTCTGTCTTGTTAGATAGTACTCGAAGTGCGTTCTTCTGATACTAGTTTCTTTTTAGTAAGCATCAAATTCAAGTCAAATTTTATTGCACATTAAGTCCCCGATACTAGCCTGTGTATAGGTTATTTCATCAGAAACAAGGGTGTTTTTATTCATGAATAACGTGAGCGGGTTTTCTCCTCAATTCAAAGGAGCACACGCGTGCTGCTCCTCTGGTCCAGACGTGGAAGGGCCTATCTACTACTACTACTACTACTACTACTACTACTACTACTACTACTACTACTACTACTACTACTACTACTACTACTACTACTACTACATACATCGTGGACGCATCCGCGGCTTAAAGAGCTTCGCCCCTAATATACGACGTTGTTTGCGTCAATATGCGAGAGATCGTAAATCAGGATTACTTCTCATTGCTGTTATGCTGGAGGTGCGTGAAAATGTACAGACAACAAAAAAAGAACAAAATTGTACTGAATCATATCTAGTGATGGCCAGAAACTTCCATAAAAGAGTCCCGTACTCATGCAGCATATTTGATTTTAAACCTATTTAGTGTTTTGTATGAGAGAAACCTTTAAAAAGAGGTGATGTTCTGGAATTTTGACAATTCGAACCAAGCATGACATTTTGTTTATTCATGGTGTGTGGGATATGATCATACGACGTTAGCTCCGACATTATATATACACGAATATATTTGTATGATGACACAGCTTCTGATGATGCATTATTGAGATTGAATTGTTTTCGATTGGGTTACTCACATAAATGTACATTTGGGTATGTATGATTCCGCCGACCATGCCTTGCACCACACACAGACTGCAATAAGGTCAGACTGAGGAACAGTTATATAGTTATCACTAGTTTTAAATGCGAAGCATTTCTTAGCTAACTTTGATGACTTTGCACGTATGTATGTATGTATGTATGTATGTATGTATGTATGTATGTATGTGTGTGTGTGTGTGTGTATGTATGTATGTATGTATGTATCTATCTGTCTATCTATCTATCTATCTATCTAACAGAAATGAACTCCTAGTTGAGAGTGATACGCCAGTTTTTTGATTTAAAGAAGATAGTCACCTTTATCGTTTTCCAGTTTGATGTAAGGTAACCAGTGTTAAGAGTCTGTTCAAAGATCATAGTTATTAGGCAGATGAAAACATCATCATACACTTTAAAAGCTTTGCCTCAATTTGATGAAATCCTGGCACGGATAACGATCTTACTGACTGACGTTTTGTGAGACCACAGAAACTGATTTTTACAGGAAACATGGTTGAGTAGTTCCGAGTACGAGACGGTGGCACGGATTTATTTGTGCTGAAAGAAAAATTATTCGAAAATACCTTGTTAGGATCTTCACAACGTGCGTTGTGAAAGATGGTGTTGTCTGAGCTATCAGTTCTGAGGATACAATCATTTTTGCTTAGTTTTTTTCATGCGCCACAGCTTTCTTGTTCATTAAAAGCACCGATGGCAGCGTACTATTCAGAAAGTGATATTTTGCTCCTGCTAATGATTTTATTTATTGGTTAGCAAATTTAGTGTAGTTTGTCCAGTGGTTATTAGGAGAATTCTTAGAAAAACGAAAAACACGTTTTTGTCTTCATTCGGTAAATGCTTTAGGTGCTTGTTGTACGACGGCGCATTCAAATCCGTGCTTACGGTGATAGCAGGAACATCTTTAATTTTTAATTATCAATCACTGCTACAAACATGCTTCAAATGGTCTCCTCACTACGACTCTGAAAGCCGATTATGAAGTTATGAAGAAAGGCTGCAAGCTCTTCGTTGCCCCCCCGCCGTGGTCTAGTGGCTAAGGTACTCGACTGCAGACCCACAGGTCGCAGGATCGAATCCTGGCTGAGGCGGCTTAATTTTTGATGGAGGTGAAAAAGCTCTGGGACCGCCTGCTGAGATTTGGGTGCACCTTAAAGATTCTCAGATGGTCAAAGTTTCTGGAGGCGTCTCTCATAATCATACGGTGGTTTTGGGACATCAAACCCCACATACTAAATAAGTCAGCACTTCGTTTATGCCACCATGGTTAGGATTTTGTAATCTTCTTTATTTTTTTTTCGTTTAAGAAGAATGGTTCGAACAGTATTCACTTCAAATAAAGGTAGAGCATGATCGCTAAGACCAGGCAAGTGTGTAATTGTGATGATGTGTGCGAGCGAAGTGAAGCCGACGACAAAGACGTGCACCTACTGCACGTGACGCAAGAAGGACCGTCAATGAGCATTCTTCACGGTGGTTCGGAAAAGGAGACTGGAGAGTTGCAGTGGAGACGTAGCCCAAAGAATATGGTGTCGAGGGCATGAGAGTAGCGGCCAGTCCAATTCCTGACAGAAGATCACTGCAGGCTCCCACTTCGCACCACGTCGAGCTTCAACCCGGCACAGGCGTGTTTAGTTCGTCAGAAGGACGTGCCATTCAAGCCCGTCCTTGACTCCGCGATTACAAGCAAGCACTCGCTGGTGAATGCCAAAAGGGCGTCCGGCCAATGACCTCAACCGGGTTAGGCGTCTACCGCCGCGTCTACAGTCGTCGCTTGCTGTCACAGTGCCCGCTCATTGCAAGCTATCGCCATCCGCTTTTGAGACCATCCCCAACAGCATCCGTACCTTTTCAAGACTAATGGTGAATTTTTCTTGCGAACTTGTAACTTTGTGCAATGCAGGTTTTCTTTGATATGCTCTATGCTTTGTACGTGCTCTCTGTCTGCACTTGTGAGCTCTGAATATAGTGTGTTCGTCTTGTTCGTAAACAAACAGCCTCGTGTCTTTCGACGATGATAGTTATAGCGCGAGAACAGAACGACGACACGGAGACAAGGACACGAAAGACACGAGCGCTATGTCTTCTTGTCTCTGTGTCGTCGTGTTGTTCTCGCGCTATAACTATCGTCATGCCATACCAACTAGCCCAAGCTGCCACACTTCTAAGTTACATTTCGACGACCATTCGTCATTATTTTTCCTGCCCTAAAATGAAGCACATTTAGCCTCATGACAAATGTTGGAAACTAGGTTGGCTTCAGATGTAAGAATGATGTCAAGACTGTTTACTATAGACAGCGTAATTCGTGTTGGCTGCCTAACAAGTGAGGTTAATGAGAAAAAGGAACATAAATCTGGAAAAGCTTCAGCCAAAGAGCAAGGTAGGTGAATGATGGGAGAATGCAGTACCACCTTATGTTTGGATATGCTAAAACCACCAAGTAAATAGAATGGGCTGATGTTTGAGTTTGAATCAACAGAACTTAGAACACCATGTAATTCAACGATCGTACACCAAGTTCAAAGGAAGATGGCATATGCTCCAAAGAATCTTTAGATAAGCTATTTGGGTATCCTCCCTGACAGTCTGTAAAGTGCTCGGTACTTCGATAACTGAATATTGTGGGTCTTTGCGTGTGCCTAACAAATCACCACCACCTTGACGTTCACTATAACCAAGGCTATATGTGTAAAGTTGTCGTGCTGCAAAAAATTTTACTGTGGCGCAGCACTTGTGCGTCGCTGACCCGGTTTTTAATGCTAGGTTTATGCAATGCCGTGATACGACAGGGAAAAAAAAGCCGCACTCTGCAGTTGCTAGAACACCTAAAAATGCATTGCTGCCGGCGAAACAAGTAACTATATCATGCAGTCGGCACGCAATTAAAACTGGACAGTACAGTTGTCGTAGGAAGTAACGAGGGAAGGGAGCCGGTCTAGAAGCAAAGTTGCGAACTACACTTTTGTAGCTCGCAACTTTCGGTGTCGAGCTTTAGTAACATGTTGTCCGTGCTCGTCCTGTGTATGCTCATTCTGAGCTGCTTGCCATCCTTCCCATGACATTCGAATTTGTTGTTGTGGAATTCATTCTTTTGCCCTTGCAGAAAAATAATGAACAATAAATTTGCAGCTACTTCTGTGAAAATACGTTTCACTTTCTTGTAATACCGATTCATATAAAAAGCAACCAGCCACATTTTTTTAATCAACGAACTTGCCAGCACATGCTGCCTGCGTCGGCATTTGCGAAGCAAGTGAGGAGTAGCGGGGAAGAGTACGAGAGAGAGTGGGGACCGGATGCGCAATGGGGGTGTAAACGCCGTTGGGAGAGGTGCCTAGAGAAGAGAGGCAGGCGGCGTTAGCTAGAAGGCCCTGCCTGCGTCGGCATTGAGAGGCGAGCAAGGAGGCATAGGAGAGAGGGAGAGGTGTACATGTGCTGAAAGGGTGATCACGCCGCACACCAGATTGAGCTTGATCATAAAACGCCTCGAAAATAATAGAAATAGAGCATGCATGCTTTGTATAGTAGAAAATAATGTGGGTGGGAAATAGATGAGAGAGCAAATATCTACCCAAGCCAGGATGAGCCTGGCGTCCATCAGCTCTACTGTTACCGAGCCTTGCGTGACACTCTGGAAGCTGCACTAACTTTTCTTTTGATTTTTTTGGCTGAAATAGAGTTCAAAATAATGCTCTTGCTTTATCTCAGCATGGCATCAGAGATGGCGGGAGCACGGCGTGTTTGTCTCCGGCCGTACCAATCACCATGTTCCCCAGCAAAACCAACGAGTTTTGCCTCGCGCGCCTGGCTATTGCGAGAGGGAGCGTTAACTGTGAATTCCGACGGTGCCAAAGGCCGTGGAAAAAATCAGAGAGCAAGCTATTCTAGTGGTGGCACGCTATTTTATCACGTACGAGCAAACATCGCTGCCAGTTTTTGGGCTGCTTTGAAGGGAAGCACTTTTTCTGTTGCTGCATTTATTTTGGTTTGATGTGCGAAGGAAAGTTTGGCACATGCTGAATTTTCTTGATATAAAATATTGTAAGGAGGCGTTAATTCCTTTGTCGCAGTATTTTTTTATTATCATAAATTTTATCTCGGGGCTAAATATCTAGATTTGAATAATATTGTCACGTTACACCATAACTGCAACCTGTAGATAAGAGCACACAAGGACGTCAGACTGATTCGATAAACGGCAATAGACTTTATCATTTTCTCTGAAAGTGCATCTTCGTCCTCTTTTGAACAGCGGCACATACAAGCCTGCCAGCATCTATGGAAATAATACTTGCAGAACTTGTACTAGTGGCATTACCCCTCTTCCCAAAGAACATCGTCCCGATGTCCCAAGATAATTACCAGATGAAAAGAAAACACGATAAGCAGTACACAAGGGGTGTTCACAATCACTGTAAGTCTACTCAAAGGAGTTTGAAGAATAGCCAGCGTTGGTGAAACGGTCTCATTCCCAAAACATGGACGATGTGTGGCTATTGTGAATGACGGGATTGACGAGCCATGTCTTCCTCAAGAACTTTGTAGTTCACTTCGCTGAGACGGCGGAGAACTCTTTAGGGACCAAAATAGCGGGGTAACAACTTTTCCTACTGGCCCCGTTGTTGAATGGGAGTCCACAACCATACTCGTTCTCCGAGTTGGTAAGAGACATCGCGACGACGAGCGTTGTATCGCAGCGAGTCGATCAGTTGTTGCTTATGGATTCGTTCGACTGCAAGCTTACGAGCTGCGTCTGCCAGTGTGATAAATTCGTTCGTCTTGATATTAATCTGGTGCATGTCTGGTAGAAGCATGGCATCCAGCACTGTAGTGACCTTTCTGCCATGAAGCAACCGGAATGGTGTGAATCCAGTTGTTTCTTGCACAGTGGTGTTGTAAGCGAACGTGACGAAAGGGAGGATGTCATCCCAGTTTTTGTGGTCTTGGTCAACACAAATGAATAGCATGTCGGTGATCGTCTTGTTTAGTCGCTCTGTAAGGCCGTTGCTTTGTGTGTGGTATGCAGTAGTTTTTTTATGTACTGTGCCGCTAAGCTGCATGACGTCTTGCATCATCCGGGCGGTAAAAGCTGCCTGCGCCACGATCAGTCATGACAACTGCTGGTGCTACATGTCGGAGGACGATGTTCTTCATAAAAAAACAGCGGGCTGTCTCAATCGTGGCGCCACGTCGTAATGCCTTCGTTTCGCAGTAGCGCGTCATGTCTGAGCAGATTCATGCTAATTTGTTGGAGCGGTTGTGTCGAAGGAGCGACGGGCTTCAAAAAGCCTGTTGGGCGCTGATTTGGTGCTTGACGGTACTGGCACTTGTGACACGTTTTCACGTAATGCTTCACGTTGCGATTGAGCTTAGTCCATTAGTAGTGTTGGCAAATCTGGGCCAAGGTACGTGTGAATCCTACCGTATTTACTCAATTCTACCGCGCCCTCGATTGTAACGCACACCCGAAAAAAAAAACGTAAGACATCAATTGCAACGCGCACCCATTTTTCTCGCCGGCCCGCACGATCACACCACTCGAAAAAACTACTCCTTTCGGGAGCGTACTCTATTTAAATATGAGGTACGGGCGAAGCTTGTGCCCATCTGACGTGTAACAGAGCTTTTTGTCACGGTGGTTTTACCGTGGACCGATGTCAGCACGCGAACTTGCTTCGCGCCCTTCTTCTCGACGGTTGTGGTGCCAGGCGTGTCGAAGTAAAGAGGTGTCTGATGGGCATTCCCGATTTGCCCAAGCAGGTAGCCGTTGTTGCGCCGCAAGTTTAGGACGAACCTCTGAAAACTGTGAAGCTTTTCATCGTACTCCTCCGCAAAACTTTTCGCATATGCATGTTCCCCTTCGGAGGGAAAAACCTTTCCTCTAAATAAAGTTAGTTAGCCAGCACCTGCTCGCTTTAAACTGGCTCTGCAATAGACCTTTTTCCAAGACTAATTGCATAGCCCGCACTTGGAGCAGTTCTGTCGTCACCGGCCGCTGTGCCGCTCGCTGCTCAAGCACATACTTGCCGAGCAGCTCTTTAATTTGCGGAAACCGACCCTGCTGTGGTCCACTGAAGCCTTTGCGTGAAGCTTTGCTGTCGAGAATCTTCTGCTTTTGTTTCCGCCGGTCCCGCACGCACGTTTCGGGAACTCCGAACGACCGCGATGCGGCCCGATTTCCGTCCGTTTCTGCACACGCCATAACTTTTCTTTTAAAAGCGGCATCGTGATGCTATCAAGTTTTTGGAGTCGGCCTTTTCACGCCGTCGATGCTAATGCACTACTAGATGACGAACTCCTCAGCACACGTACGAAGTGCCGCACATGGGAAACACATAGGCAGAAATGGCCGACGCGCCATGCCGACGCACGTAGGGGGCGGCCATTTTGGATTTGCCGATGGCAATAGATTGACCGTATTTTTTTTTGTTCGTACTCGATTCTAACGCGCATGCAATTTATAAACTCGCTTAACCGGAAAAAAGGTGCGCGTTAGATTCGAGTAATTACGGTAAGTGGCCTGAGGAAGCCTCATCGTGACAGGCGGACAAGACATCAGCTCGTAATGCTGGCGGAACGACCAGCAGGTACTCAGTCGCATGAGGGTCAAAGTTTCTTTCAGAGAGGGTATTTCTGCGAACAAAGAAAAATGATTGCGAGATGGCGAATGCTAGTGGTGGATGCGGCGTACAGCCTTCAAGATATTCGATAAATTGTCGAAGCTTGGAATTGTGCTTCTGCAGTTCAGCCAAGTCGGATACACTAATGGCACAGGGAAAACGGCCGTCGAGATCGTGATAACCTGGCGCTGTCGTAAGAGGAGGTAGGGAGAGGCAGTTCGACTGTCAAATTGAACTCCTGAAGGCGTAAGCTCTATCTATTCAGATGTCTGAAAGCGTCTTTAAGGTTTGCCAACCAGCAGACCGCATGATGATTGGTAAAGACCCTGAACGGGTGACCGTACAGGTATGGTCTGAATTTAGCTATTGCCCAGACAACAAGTAGGCACTCGTTTTCAGTGGTAATGTAATTTGCCTCCGCAGATGATAAACTCCGGCTCGCATAAGCAGTAAGACGTTCGACGCCGCCTTGCCACTGGACGAGAACTGCTCCAAGGCCGATGTTATTGTCGTCTGTGTAGCACAGTATCGGCATCTTCGTCGTAGTGTGCGAGTAAGGGCTCAGCCTGGAGACGCTGCTAGAGTTGGGAGAAAGCGCGTCTTTGCTCAGGGCCTTACACAAAAGGAACATCTTTTGTTAGACGAGTGAGGAGTTCGGAAATTTTGCACAAACGTCTGTAGTATGCGCAGAGGCCTACAAATCAACGCACATCACGTTTGTTGGCAGGTGGTGGAAAATATGCGACAGCCAATGTTTGTCTGGGTCTGCCGAATACCATCGTGGCTAACAAGGTGGCAGAGGACCTTCCATTCGTTGTTACCAAAATGACATTTTTCTGGTTGCAGTTCAGGCCTGCCATGCGAATTGCAGCAAACGCAGATCTGATTCGCTGCAAGTCCTACTCTAACGTTTCTGAGAAAACAACGACGTAATCTAAGTAAACAAGGCATGCTTCCCGCTTGAGACCAGACAGCACTGTATTCATCATCCTCTGGAATGTCGCAGGAGCAGAACACAGATCGAAGGGCAGCACCTTGAGTTCGTACAGACCGTCAGGCGTTACGAATGCTGTTTTCTCTCGGACATGTTCATCAACTTCGATCAGCCTGTAGCTGCTACGTAAATTCATAGAGGAGAAGTATCGGGCGCATCGGAGGTGGTCTAGTGAGTCGTCAATGCGCGGAAGAGGATAAACGCCTTTCTTTGTCACTTTGTTGAGTTTGTGGTATTCGATGCAAAATCGAAGAGTGCCGCCCTTCTTCCTTACTAGCACGACGGGGGACTACCATGGACTGTTCGTGGGTTGGGTTACGCCATCTTCGAGCATCTGCTTCACTTGAGAATGAATTGCCTCTTGTTCTTTTTGTGATACTCGGTAGGCGTGCTGTCGTATGGGTCATTCAGCATGGTCTGTGACAATGCGGTGCTTCACGGTTGGCGTTTGCTTTATCTTGGTTGTAGACGCGAAAGAGTCGCTAAACATGCGGAGGATACAGCGGATTTGCTCTTTCTGTGCACATGACAGCTTCAGATTTACATCGACTGTATCGGCTCCAGGTAGGCCCATCTGTCTGTTCGAGCACTCCTGGTACAAGTGACCTGGCTCACCACAATGATAGCAAAGTGGCCAATTGTCGGAAGCGTGCCACGTGCTAGATTTCCGCACATTAGGTCATTGATTCTCATAGTGTGGCGGGCCCGAGAAGCACTGCGGCATCTGCAGGCAAGTCAGTCGAGGGTTTTTATAGTGCGGCAGGCCCGAGAACTGTTGCGGCGTCTGTAGGCTGGTTGGCCAGGAAAAATAGCTGGCTGCGGGCACAGGAGTGCGTACAGGTTCCGCATACGTTAGCAGAGGAGCTTCGGTTGGAGGCGCCACTAATGGTCGTACCAGCTGCCGCATCTCTTTACGGACAACGTCTGTCAGAGCAGCCACTTGAGGCTGTAAAGGTACTGCGCGAAGCTTTTGCAGCTCGTCGCGTACAATGCTACGGGCTAGCTCAGCAAGGTCTCTCACGCTCGTGACGTCGAGTGTAGCCAAGGGTGCTGACAGACATGCAAGGTTGTCGGACCGTTCATACTGCAAAGACCGCTGTCTTAGCATTCACTTTATTATTGTCGCTTCACGGAGGAATTCCGTCATCATAGCTGGTGGGTTTCGCACAAGTCCTGCAAACAGCTGCTCCTTGACACCCCTCATCAGAAAGCGCAACTTTTTGTCTTTCGTCATTGCAGAATCAGCGCGACAGAACAGATGAGACATCTCCTCAATGAACATGGCCACGTTTTCATTTGGTCTTTGATTGCGAGAATGGAGGAGACGTTCTGCTTGTTCTTTCCGGTCGGCGCTACCATACGTGTTCCGCAGCTGAGTGCAAAACACCGGCCAGGTTGTCAGGGCACCCTCGTGGTTCTCAAACCAAATGCACACTGAATACTCCAGGTAGAAATAGGCACACCGCAGTTTCTGGTGCTCGTCCCACTCATTGGCAATGGCGACTCGATCGTATTGGTCCAGCCACTCTTCAACGTCTTTGTAAGGCTCCCCATGGAAGGGCTTTGGGGTTCGAGGGGCTGGTGGCCATGGAACTGGGGGATCGGCGGTCTGTTCAGTCTGGTTTGCAGTTGTCGCATTTGCCATGATTCTGGGGCGTTCCGAAAGAGGGCAGAATTGGGGTGGTAGGCCTAGTTGACGCCGATTGCGTCGAAGGTCGGCTGTTTCTACCAAGGCGTTGATGTTGGGGCCGAGATCTTTCTCGTAGTAACATTGCATAGACTGTTACTCAGCACCTCTACCAGTGTCCCGTTACACCGTAACTACAACCTTTAGATAATAGCAGACAAGAACATCAGACTGATTCAATCAACGGCATTACGACTTTATCGTTGTTGTTGTTTTCCTCTGAAAATGGCTCGTACCGAAAGGAGGGGATTGGTTGAATATAAGGTGAATTTGCCTGATACTTTAACCAATGTGTCATTCTTGAAAAAAGTCTTGTTATTTAATCATTTCTCTGCAAGTGCATCTTCGTCCTCTTTTGAACAGCGGCACAAACAAGCCTGCCAGCATCTATGGAAATGATGTTCGCAGAACTTGTACTAGTGGCAATAGTTCAAGCATAACATCTTCATTCTTTATGAAGATGTTATGCTTGAACTGCGGAATAATTATCGTCGTTGAATCACATTTTTTTCCTATCAAGACACATCATTTTGCTACTTTATTGCGTACTAATATTTATGAGACGGTCCACCGAAGCACAGTAATGCTCTGCGCAAGACAGTGCCCTGGTCATGTCACTGAAGTAAGGTGACAAGAGATTGAGCCAGAATATTCTAGAAGGCTTCGATTGGGTGTCCTACATACTCCTCACGTTTTTCACAATGAAAGTGTTTGAGTGGTCATTGTCTCGTGCTCCGCCATCTGAGATTTTTTTTTATGCTTTGGTCGCACAGTGCAAATACCAGTGTCGTGTTCATTTACACGCATCTTGCTGTACTCTCGACTGCATCCAAATAAAAAGGTTGCACATGCAGCCCAACGGCGTCTTGTTGAAGAAAACTAAGTATTCGTCGAGGTAGACTACTCAAGAAGAATAAAGTACATACTGATTGATTGATTGATATATGTGAGGTTTACCGTTCTAAAACTACTACATGATTATGAGAGACCCCATAGTGGAGGGCTCTGGAAAGTTAGACCGCCTGGGGTTTTTGAAAGTGCACCGAATTCTGAGCACACGGGCTTACGGATTTCGCCTCCATCAAAAATGCAGCTGCAGCAGCCGAGATTCGATCGCGTGACCTGCGGGTCAGCAGCCGAGTACCTTAGCCAATAGACCATTGCAGTGGGGCAAGTACAAATCGCCTCTGCTATGTAACACACAATGTTTCATGCCGGGCACAGCAAACTCTGAACACGTGTTGAGTTCATCGTCAACAAACAAAATATTTCTGTGTTCGCTGAATTTTATGTTCGCTCTTCCATTAGCTAATCTATCCACCTAATACTGTGAAACTCACAGTGCGAACAGATGACTCTAAGTGACCAAAACGCGCTTGTAACAGTCTGTGGTCATGGCAGAATTAGTGACGAATTTCAGCCTAAGTGTATGGCACCCTCTTCCCTGTATCCTGCTGCTGCGGCATGACGGGAGGTAGTTGGAAAGAGAAACTGCGACAGCCTTACAGGCAAGTTCAAAGCATTGTGCCCTAAGTGAGCGCGGCTTTCGCGCCAGTTGTGATTACATCAGCGTGCTTGCGAGAATTTTCGTAATGAAGTTACGGTGAAAAGCGGAGCTACTTCTATGAAAGGAGAAAAAAAGGCATGTAATCGAATATAACCCATGACTGTAAAAAGAAGCACTCTTCTGACTTCGTATGTGGATCGAGCTGTCATTTTTTTCTTCTTCGCCGGTGCGCCCATACAATATGAACCGCAAACTTCGAAGTATAGTAAATTTCCAGCTTATGTGTATCTCTTGCAGAGGCATCGCAATACAAGTGCTCTTATATGGACGGCGCAAATATACAGCAATAAAGCCCATGCTAGAATATATACGCCCCAGCATTGACTTTGTCTCTTGTACACCTTGATCCGACATTTGCTAATCAGCGCGAAGTTATATAAAAGCACCGAGCTATCTTTTTCTCCCCATATGCAAGCGGCGCCAACCGAGGCAGTCTTTTCGATCCTTTGTGGGAGTGCCGCGGTGCGTGCGGAGAAAAGAGTGGGCCACGCGCAATTCTGGAAACACGCTCTCTCCGTGCAATAGGGACGGCTGGAGAGAAACACGCCGCGTGCCCGCCATCTCGGAGGCCATGATCTAAGAACTTCTTAGTAGACGTGCTGATTTTTGGATACCATAATCATCGCCAATGAGCAATTGTTGAGTCATTTGGTCAACCGAAAAGCAAAGTGCCTGGTTGTATTTTGCATCGTTCAAGAAGCTGCATTTGCAGAAAAAGACATCCTGCGAATAAGTCTGAGGTATTTTTATGCCACAGAAAGCAATAAGAAAGCTGGAACAAGGAAGCACTGAAACTATTTTTTTTACCTACCTGATGGTTTTCCGAAGGCCTCGTTTCTTTGACTAACGAAGTCAATGCTGATGTGGTGCTCGAGTGCGAAATACCGCATGGCTCGCATACGTGCACCATCATGGATGCTGAGTCTTTCTCTGCATCCTTCTCGAGTGTGGCCGAGGGAGTCTGTGGCCTGCTGGTGTCCGAAGACACGTCTTGCGCAGAACAGATCTTTTCCGACTCTCCGCATTCGCCATTGATGACCAGGGGCCCCGTATCCTGAAAGTCATGCTGGTTTTCCTGCGTGAACATATGGGGATATAAAAAAAATAACGAGGCTCAAAGTCGCGTGATCGAATTCCAGCTGTGGCGGCTGCATTTCCTATGGAGACGGGAATGTTGTAGGCCCATGTGCTTCTATTTGTGTGCACGTTAAAAAATCCCTGGTGGTCGAAATTTCTGGAGCCCTCCACTATGGCGTCTCTCATAATCATTTGTGTGGTTTTGGGACGTTAAACCTTACATATCAATCAATCAATCGATTGAAAATCAGGCTTAAAAAGCAGCTAAGTCTTTCAGGTTTTAAAGGCGAAATATTGTTTTCTTTTTCTCGCCTCGGACTACCGTTACTGCCCGAGCTATCTCCTCTTTCCAAATTACGTCCTAATCAAACACCCAGAAAATGTGAATTAGCAGAAAGCATTTCAGTCTATCAGGATCTCACGTATTTTGCCTACACGACGTAAGTGCGTTTCTACTTCGTTTTCGAAAACCCACAAAATGAAGCACGAATTAGTTGACCTACCACAACACTCAGGGGAGGCACAGCAAAACTGGCGTGTGACCAGGTGTCAATGCGGGTAAAATTGGTACCCTTGCATATGAACCATTGGAGACCTTATTTCATTACATCCAGGAAAAAAAAAGAACTGATGATAACAGAAACAGTGCAGGGAAGGCGGGAAACGCCAGGAGAGAATAAAGCGCTCGTCCTACGTACCTTCAGTTTTTTTTTGAAAGGTCCCTTAAGTTCGGAGGAAGTTGTAAGCTTGTAGTTATCGGCTGTCTTCAAATAAAGAGTGTCCCTGCAGGAAGTGTTTTGCCAGGGGAAAAATATTTTCGTAGATATGGCAGGTCCAGCGAAATTTAATGTCCGACAATATTTCTTTATGTGATGATATGACTATAAACAATGATTATACTGTTGGAAATCTTCCACGCATTCATATACTTGTTACTGGCTGTCTCATTCAACACGAGTGGCAATTTTTGTCGCAACTAAGCGTCATTTGTTACCAACAAGACTAACCTTGTTGGTAGCAGGATTGCCGGCAAGGACTAATCACTCGCCGAGTCTCTCCCGGCGGCAAGTTGCCTTTCGTCCTGCCTAATTTACTCCTGTTTATGCCGTAATCCCTACCAATAGCGTCATCTACGCTTTCTTGCATTCACTGCCTGTTAGTTCGAATTGACTCTGTTCTCCATAAGGTCTAAGAATCGAACATCACCCCTTAAATTATCCTGCTTTCGTTTACTGGCTTCGTTCTCGCCGTGATTCTTGACTAGGTACGCTGCTCATACACGCTATCTAAATGCGGTAGTATGACACCAACCACTTAAGTAAGTGCACTCAATAACACGTGCGCTCATAGTCAAGTTTGTCGCTTAGGATCTGTACTAGAACAGAAAGTCCCTTCTATGTGCTCCTGTCGAATTGCCGCAAGAACAACTATTGAGTCCCTTACGTAAAGGCTACTGAGCGACTCCTGTTACTCTTACAGAATGTACACCATTCGTGGTCGAAGGCGAACAGATCTCGGCGCTGAAGATGCGCCGCAGGAAGTCCCACTTGTGGAAGTGCTCCCAGCGGGATACGTAGCCCCGGGAGGTGGACATCTGGTACGAAGATTTCTTCATCGTCACGCCTAGCTCCCTCTTGAGCTCCTTGACGAAGTAGTCGCGCAGCCACTTGATCTTATTTTTCACGCTTACCACTGCAATAAGAGAAACGACAGTGCTGAATTGAAGAAATGAAGGACAGCCACTGGGAAAATGACAGCCACTTGAGGTTAGAGCACTCCATGTTGTTTCACTGTCTAATTAAAGAAATATCAAAAGGCAACTTGAGATGACATAATCCTGTCACGTACACCGGATTAGCTTCATCAACAGGCGTGGCATTACTAACTGACATTGTTATTGACAGGTACTATATTACACTTTTCAGCCGCATATACTTCCTCACATTAGGTCACAAACAACTTAAAAACAATTTCAACCAATGCCACTGCTATGAACTTTCTAGAGGAAGTGCAGATGACTCTTCTACACTTAGGCACCGACTGTGAATATCAAAAAGATGTGCACTTGCAGAATGAATACTTAGTGGTCGTTTCGTTACGCCAGATCAATGAATGATGAAAGAGATGTCCAACGAAGATCGCTGTTTCATCTAGCGTCATTTTTTTCTAATAGGCAACTTGACTTCACATAGCTTGACGTTCCAATATGCCCATCCAAACATATTACTTTGCGTTTTTGCGCATATCGTATTATATAAAACAATATCGCGCGCAGTTCTGAAACGTTTTTCACTACACCGTAGTCCGGGTCGAGATGTGCTCTGGGGTGCCTTATTGTCATTAGGAAAAGCAGGGCCGTAGCCAATAAATTTTTTTTGGAGGAGAGGTGGGCCCAAGCATTAGCTTTCCTTTTTGACTTGACCAACCACGGTAGTTTGAGCAGATATGATGTACATGTATATCAAGCCATGAAATCCCCCCCTTTCCCTGCGTATGCTCGTGAAGAGAGTAAGAAAAAAAGTGAAGGAAGCGCTGTAAAATTAGTAAGCGACAGGTATAAAGGCCGTTTGGAGCAATGGCCTCTCGTCGCGCCAATGAATAGGCTAGTCTTCACAAACACATCTTTTCGACGCCCGACCAGAGAATCATTAATTATTAATCTCTTGTTAAGCGTAGATGGCGTAGTCGTCGTCAGCACGAAGTTCGTTTCACAAGTCAAGGACGGCTACATTTCGGTTTTGCTTACTTTACTGAGCAATTTTCTTACTATGGATGTTTGTGACTGCATGCCTATGAGAATTATTTTTATGTTGCGCTAGCTCTATATGTCCCGCAGCCCTGATGCAGTGATTGCTTTTAGTCAACTTTTTTTTATTTTACTGCGCACATTCTAGCATGCTTGCACTCCACAATAAGTAATTTTTGTAAGTTATTCTGTATGTTGGCAACACAATTTTTTGACGCGTTATTTTATGGCCAGACGACTTTCTCACAACCTTGGTTGACATTACAGTTGCACTGTAGCTTTTGATAGCAATGAAAAACTTCAGTCGTAGAAGTTTTATCGTGAATTCTGTGAAGGCAAGGTCATCATTGTGGAAAAATGTTCACTTGGTCTCAATCGAAAATGCGCCTAGGACCAGACAGTTGCCTACTCCCATAGAAATAATAGCTTGTTTGCAGCGTATACCCAGTTTTCTAGCACACACATATATGTGTATATATATATATATATATATATATATATATATATATATATATATATATATAAAATAAGGAAAAGAAGTGTATACCTAAGGGCTCGTTTTTCCATGTTTTAACACAATATTAATGAGATCTAACAGACAATAATTGCAAGAAATGTACAGGGGAAGTTATCAGAACCAATGGAATGTAAATAAGATGAAAGAGAAGTGGATGAAAAAATAACTAGCCGTGAGCAGGAATCGAACCTACGACCTTCGAATAACGCGTTCGATATATACGAACGAAAAACGCGACATGTTTTTTTTTTCATAGTTTTCGTCACTCTGCTCCCTGAACCGATAGCGTTGCCGCGTGGTGTCTTCCGTTGCTCGCAAGCATGCAGCTGTCGTTTCCCCTGACCTCAACAGATTCAGAACTGTACAGAATATTTCACCAACTTACGCCGGCACGAACAGGAGCAGCCTCGTACCACACAAAATCTTGAGTGATCGGTTCACCCTGCAGTGATGAAGGAATGAACTCTAGTTTTGTTCAGAGCATAGTGCAGCATAATATATTTCTTAGAACGTGTGAACTCGGAGAAGTGCCAGCGCGTACAAGACGAGTTTACTTACGCTGTACTGTGGGGAGAAGTCATTCCTAAATGAAAAGAACAGAAAAGTGAGCCTCCTAACTCTCTCAGGGGGGGGGGGGGGCACTTCAAAAGTAACTCGCGAGGGGTGGGGGTAAGGAGGCAATAAAAGGATAGGATTAAAAGATATAGAGATAGGGAGAGAAGGAGAGAGTGAGGGGAAGGAGGGACAGCGAGACACGGAAATAAAGAGAAGATAGGAAAGATGGACACGGTCGCAGGAGACCGAGGAAGGGGCACCACTGAGTGAGAGCTCTTGTCGGCGTCAGGATATGGCATAGGGCGAGCGAGTCAGCCAGAGCTGCGCTGTCGTGAGAGATAGCGGGGCCCAACCGGTCGGCACGAAAGACAGCGAGCGAGTCACTGTATTGTGCACTATCAATGCCCGGTTGTCTGTTTCGGGCATTCTGATGTTAGTCGCTGGAATTTCACTGCTGGCATCACTTCCATCACATCCATTCACGTTTGTGGTACGCCATCACAACGCAACAGAAACTACCAGCCTTGTCTAGGAGCGCAATCACGAGCGCGAGACGTTTCGTGCGCAGAGTTACATACTGGGGGAGCGCGACCTTATCTGCACCTGAAGGGAAACGGAGGAAATGAATACCCTAGAATCTTTCCGGCCGGCGAGAAACGAGCGCTAGTGTTTAAAGGGACACTAAAGTCAAAGAACAGTTTGCGTCATAGTGGAAGCTCAATGTATGACAACATCTAAAAGGACAATATTACCAACAGCAGTGCTCTACTTACCGAGAAATTAAGGTAAATGCAGATGAATACATTCGCTGCAGTATGATATTCTCAAAATTTTCACTATCACGTCAGACGAATCACCTACAATTATTCAATAGTAACCAATCTGCACAAAATAAAGAGTCTTCCCTGCATCAGGAGACGCAATAAAATGCTGAGTCACTGAACAAAAGAACCGCTGAACTATGGGTAATGGCGCGACTGGTTCAAAAATTTAATATTCAAGTGGTTGAACTGGACAGGTCGTGCCATCTAGCGGGCCTCAGTTGAGACAATCACGCCTGCACCATGGTGGCCTGCACACGGCCGGTCTGGAGGCGCGCGCTCCAGACCAGCCGTGGAGGTCATTGCTCAAAATTGTTCAGGGGCCGTTGTTGCTGCTGTGCCTCCCACTACTTTCCTTCTGCTGCTATATCGGGTGCGAGCATAGAGTTTCCCACAATACTTACTAGAGAGAACTCTGGTGCTAGTGTCTATGGGATTTGCAACACACGGCGCTTCAGCGAGCATGGGAAAGCCGGTAGTACAGTGTACTAGAAGGGGGCAGTGGGCTCACTCTCCGGTGGAGGAAATGCAGAGCAGCAGAGGGGTGGCTCCAGAAATGTCGCACGTTTGTGGTTCTCTGGTGGCACGAGCAGGGGCGCTGGCATCGCCATCAATGGAAGAATTTTGGGAGGGACGTTGCAGCTGAGCCGGTTTTGAGCCGGTCAAGTCCTGCAGAGCAACATAGTTTGATCCACGTTGTGTGGCTGTGGACATTGTTGCGACGAGTTTTCGCCATCAGCTTTGAGCGTTACGCACCACGCAAGATGACAGTATGCTTTACAGTGCATACTGTAACCATGCCGCGACAACGGCAAAACCACTGTTAGGCGCTTGGGTGTCTAACAGGCAACGTGTTCGTGAAGAATAAGCAGGACCTGTCATTGTTTGTAGCCCTGAAGGATGAAAACAGGCCGAAAGAATGCGAAAAGAACCAGCACAGAGCGGACAAGCTTCAGGAAGACACCAACGCAGTTTGCGAACTCCACTTGCAACCGCGTCTGTGCATATTATAGATGAAAAAAAAGTGCGCATACCTCACCCATTATCCACACCGAGGCTGTTTTCAACTTGTTCGGCTGACCAACTTTTGTGACCGAGGAGGCCTCCTTCATCCCTCAAGTCAGCTGTACAGCTTCACGAAAAAGCTCGAGGATATTTTCACTGAATGTTTTTGCCAGAGTAAGCTGCACTCTGACAGCATTATGGACATACTGGCAGTTGTTCAGCTCTGACTCTCGATTGAAATTGGTTGCAGTGTGCACGCAGCTACCCTCAAAGCGAAAGTAATTACTTTTTTTGTTGTCACACGTCTTCACTCAATTTGAAAGGACTGAACACTGACAATTAGGCAGGCAAGCGGCAGAGGGCCAAGCAGCTGAAGATGAGCCGTCACACATGAAGTGAATAAGGTGTGTAAATCAGTGGCTAGATGGTGTACTTCAGTTCTCGCAAATAAGAGCTATCATGTCAGGAGCAGAAGCTTCGTGTGTATCTTTATTCAGTTTTTCACTACGTCGCTCTACATATGTCTAACATACGTTCATCCGCATAATTATGATTAATAATAACCCCCCGAAAACTGTTGTGCCATGGTGTACAACTGAAGCAGAACAAAAATTATTTAAGCACTACAATTTCACTTCATAATAAAGGTGCAAACCCAGCCAGCACACCTGCATGGTAAAGCTTTTCTAGGAAGTGAACGTGCACTGTTTTCTAATTTTGTCGCGAAAGGGCGGGCATAATCTTGTTGCGAATTCTTTTTAGGTTCGATTCGGTTTACACAGCATGAACCGTACGTTTGGTCACTGTATCAAAACATATAATTTGTGGGATACATCATCGTTTTCGACGAGGTGTTATATTCGAGGAAACACGATGTGGCCTGAACAAATATAGTGCTTATCAGGAATACTTTACTAACTCAAGCACACACCCTCCGAAACCCACATACACGCACACACAAAAAGCGTTAGCTGCGTCGCACTAGAAAGGAGAATGCACAGACTGCGCCGGCTGACATCAGACTAATTTTTGGGAAGCTGTATCACAAAAGAAAAGGAAAACACTGTGAAGCGAGAGCACCAGAAGATCTTAATATAATCAGAGGGCAGTCAAAGCATGCAAGTTTATTACAAATATTGAATAAATGCACGTTCCAACTTTTACGAGCGGCCATCGGCGAGCAGCTTCTGCAGGTGAAGCTTCCATTGAAGATGCCTGTGGCGGCCATCTCTCTTATGTGACGCCAAAAGCATCAGAGCAGCTGTGGAGTAAGCCCACTGCCCTCTTCTAGTACACTGTACCGGTAGTACACACATTTGTCTAATTTTTGTACTTCTGGCCTGCTTCTGGCTCTGTGTGTGTTCGTGTGCCTTGGAGCTGTTTTTTCACGAAAACATAAATTAGCAAATGTTCATAGTTTGCGCTTCACAACCTTATTCTTTTAAGCTTACTATTTTGAATCAAGCCCTTAAGTTCAAAAGGGTTCGTTCTTTTTTTTTCAAACAAAACCATAACCAGAACCAAACGAAGCCGCAAGTGCGATTCGCCATTCGCAAGTACGAAGACTAGGCAAGCGTGTGTACTACCCATCATTCCCATGGTCGCTGAACGATCGCAGCGCCAGAGTGCCCTCTAGTTAATTTTGGGAAGCTCTATATAAACATTCTGGAAGAAATCTACAGGGGATCAACTGCTACCATAGTTCTTCATAAAGAAAGCAACAGAATACCAATCAAAAAGGGTGTAAGGCAGGGGGACACAATTTCCCCAATGCTATTTACCGCGTGCTTACAGGAGGTTTTCGGAAGCCTAGAATGGGAACAGTTAGGGATAACAGTCAATGGAGAATACCTTAGTAACCTGCGCTTCGCCGATGACATTGCATTGCTGAGTAACTCGGGAAACGAATTGCAACGCATGATTACGGAGTTAGAGAAGGAGATCAGAAAGGTGGGTCTTAAAATTAATCTGCAGAAAACGAAAGTAATGTACAACAACCTCGGCAAGGAGCAGCGCTTCGAGATAGGTAATAGTGCACTTGAAGTTGTAAAAGACTATGTCTACTTAGGGCAGGTAATAACCGCAGAGCCGAACCACGAGATTGAAGTAACTAGAAGAATAAGAATGGGGTGGAGCACATTCGGCAAGCATTCTCAAATTATGACAGGTAGATTGCCACTATCCCTCAAGAGGAAGGTATATAACAGCTGTATCTTGCCGGTACTTAGCTACGGAGTAGAAACCTGGAGACTTACAAAGAGGGTTCAGCTTAAATTGAGGACGACGCAGCGAGCAATGGAAAGAAAAACGGTAGGTGTAACCTTAAGAGACAAGAAGAGAGCAGAGTGGATTAGGGAACAAACGGGGGTTAAGGATATCATAGCTGAAATCAAGAAGAAGAAATGGACATGGGCAGGGCATGTAGCGCGTAGACAGGATAACCGCTGGTCATTAAGGGTAACTGACTGGATTCCCAGAGAAGGGAAGTGGGTTAGGGGGAGACAGAAGGTTAGGTGGACAGATGAGATTAAGAAGTTTGCGGGTATAAATTGGCAGCAGCAAGCACAGGACCGGGTTAACTGGTGGAACATGGGAGAGGCCTCCTTTGTCCTGCAGTGGACGTAGTCAGGCTGATGATGATGATGATGGGCGCCAGGACATACCGTGGCGCCATCATGCGGAGGCGTCCCTGTGACATATACGTACGTGGTTGGATTGCTCCGCCCATGGAGGAACCTTCCTCCGTGGCTCCGACACTCTCTCGTGCGCAGTCGCATCTGCTCTTTTTATAATTGTTTTCTTGTACTTCACTCAACGAATTCAGTAAAATACTGCTCCAGCTTCTTCCCCGACTCTATGAAATGCAAAATAATTGCCCTGGAAAAGCATTACGCTTCTCATAATGCCTCACTGCCGGCGCCGTCTGCTATGACCAGCTGAATGAAAACCACGGGGGCCGAATGCGCCGCCTCTGTAACAACTCATTCCGTGTCGAATTGGAGTATAAAATGGGTAATAACGGCAAAGAAACTTATCTTTGATACAAGAAATTTGCGCAACCACAATGTCTAATTCATTGTAGGTTTGCGTCTAAAGAGGCGCCGTGGCTGACATGACAAGCATGCGTAAAATGCATTTTCGTTTGGTACACATAACCATACGAACCACAGCGCAAGTGGATTTCATGCTTTGTGTGAAGCAACACAGCATTCTTACATCCGCATGCAGCCGGACTCATTGCGGCTGCATGGGGGTGAATGTGTGGCAAATGTGGGGCAAATGTGAGAGTCGCGCACGCGCGTGCCTCATTCACAGTTGTAACTTTTCTCCGCTGCACGATCCTAATATTTATTGCACAAAATTTCTATGGTGGCCACAAGTTGCACATTCGATCACCATTGAGCCACACATCGGCGAAAACCGTGAATAATTGGCTCAGGTACAGCGCTTCTATAAACGGGTAAATTATGATAAAAAAAATATGATCCCGACTCTGCCTCAAGCAAGTGGGAGAGGTCCTTCAGGAGCTCACTTCTCACCGACCAGCAATGGGCCGTCCAGCAGGCCCACGAAGCGGCCGCCGGGTACTCCCTGTCGGTCCCTACGTGGGAGACGCCAGCTACGCGCTAAGCTCGTCCTGCAGGACTGAAATAAAGTTTTTTTTTCATTCCACTTCATTCCATCAGCCAGCCGTATCATTTTGTGCCCTTGAATGTACATGCTGCGGAATCTCGCGTACCTTGATCCAAACGGCAATTTTATTAAATTTCCAATGTCCAGTTTTTTAGATTTATTTATAAGCTCTGTTATATGTCATGGCAGCTCTTTGAAGATTAATCAGTTCTCGAAGCTGACCACGCTTTCGCCTGTAGATCAAAACAACAATGAGAGGAACTGACGGTGCCTATGCACCCAATCCGCAGACGTAATCTAAGGAATCAAACTTGTGAGCTTAAGTCACGGACGGCAGTGGCGTCGGCAGAAACTTTTCGGACGGGGAATCCCTTTGAATAGAGTTGGGTCCGGACAGGCAGAGGTGGTACGCCATTGTTTTGTGCGAATACACCATGGAATTCGTTTGGGGGGGGGGGGAGGGATTGGTGTGGCAGCCTTTGGCTACGCCACTGGCGGATGGAAACCAGTGTGGTCGGGTACACACAGGGGGATGAACAACCGGAGAGGAGGATGGTGGTGCAGACTGCGGTAAAGGTTACCTTAGGCACTGTGCCGTGCTCCCGACCGCGTTGCAGAAATTAGGTGCCTTTTCTCATCTTCTCTTCTAACAACTACCCCCACCAATAGAAGTAAGCTTTAGCAAAGACTGGAGCAGCGCATATATGACGTAAGTAAGAAGGTTTCGTTGAACACTCTGGCCAAACACGCAGAAGCAACTGACCACGAAATAGACCGAAATAGGGTGAAAATGGCAAAAATAAAGGAAAAATAATTGGACTTGTGTGCTATCTTGACTCTCTGACAATTCACACAACGCCGCACTTTTCTAAATGTAATAACAGCAACTTCCCCCACATTTAGGCTCCCACGTCCTAATTTAAAATATACACAAATAAGCTGTTTCCACAGTCATTTTTTGTTGTGAACGAGGTTCCCATGTGGAAACTAAAACAATCTGCTTTTATGTGAACATTCATGCTGTGAGCTCAGTTTAACCCCATGGGCACGAAATAACCACTACAAAAAAAAAGAGAGAGAGGTGACAGTGGCCCATCCAGCGGCCGTGACAGCGGCATCGCATACGCAGCGAACTGTGGCAAGCCGCCGGTCACTGTTACTGCAATTTTTCGCATTGTGTACGCTGCAGGAATCTGTGCACCTTAAGTCCAAGCAATACAACGCTGTTTAAGAATGAAAACACCGTGAAGTCATGTATAAAAACAACGCATCCAACTGCCAACTTTCCTCTGCCACAACGAGGCGAGATCACGTGATCCAACCCTGCACGTCCCAGCGATTGCAGCGCTCACGCCTCCAGCGGTGGCTGGCGACTGCGCATTGCCGCCCAGCGTTGCGCACGGCTACAGTGACGTCAGACGTTTCGTTGAGGGTGGAATTTCAAGTGCGTTAACCCGAGGCGCACCACTAAAGCTTGATTTTATTTCAAAATCAGCCCTTCTTTGGCACGAAAGTAAGACTACGAGGTTTCGGGACCACTATTTCAACAATCAACGTCGACCTTATAGTTGTTTTTAGTGTCTCTTTTAGCTTCGCCTGTAAAAGTTGAACGCGACAGCGATATCCTGTCCCAAGTGTGTACTGAGTTTATAATGGCTTGTGTCAGTCAAGCTTTCGCATACGGCTGCATTTCATGTAATGGGTAGCATGCTTTCAACCATGGGCAATTGTGCGCATGAAATCGTTTTGCAGCTTGTAATGCACCCACTAAAAAAAGGCGCAGTAAGGTGTGTGCCTTTTGAAGTGAGTGGCCTGCGTAACACCATGAAATCATCATAACCGCATGTTGTGAGGCCTGTTCACATGTACCATGCAGGCTTGTACGCTTGTACCGTGTATAACTGCGATACTACATGTAGTAGTGTTAAGCATGCATACAAGACGCGTGCGGTTGTTGCCTTCACTGCACATACAAGCAGAGGAGATTATTTCCACTGCATTTCCAAGAGCACGCGTGGCTTTGAAGTGGAACAAGTAGAACATCAGCTTTCCACGCAAACAGTCCGTGTTCGATCTCCTCTCGGATCCTAAAGAAGCGGTCTTGATCCCCACTCTAATCCACAATTTTCTTATTCTTTGTTTCGTTCCTAATTTTTCAGTCATGCATCAGAAAATATTTTTTTTGCTCACAACCGATGATGTCACTGCCGACACGGACACCAGCATTTTTTTCGAAACGAGCTATTTACCGTTATCTTGTCAATAAGTATACGAGCATGGATATACCATGATTGTACAGGGCCGGTGACGGCAAAGATCTGCTTGTTGGTGAAAAAAATGTAAGGTAAACGAGCGTGAACGGAAAAAGAACACCTTGTTATTAACCTAATACTTCTGTAATCCTACATTTCCGATGAAGGCGGAAATGTGGTAGGCCCGTGTGCTCAGATTTGGGTGCACGTTAAAGAACCCCAGGAGGTCGACATTTCCGGAGCTATCCACTACGGCGTCTCTCATAATCATATGGTGGTTTCGGGGCGTTAAACCCTACATATCAATAAAATCTCTAATCCTAATATCGTACATCTACGATAAGAGTCGATTGCATGTCCCATTTCCTCTCCAAGTTTGTGTTAGGCCAAGCCTGAGAGTTTCTTCCTCTTATCTACCACCTGATTCTTCATCCATCGGCACTTGTGCGAATGCGCATTTAAATGAAGCAGTGTCGTCATGATCATTATAAAAGAAAAGTCTTTGGGCGCAAGATAAGTGTATTGCACATTGTTATCGTTTTACTGCGGTAGCCAATGAACATAGTCTGCGGAGATTTAGGAAGTCGCCGCAATCATATTTGCGGTGACTGTAGCTACTCCAGAGAGAGATAGAGAACTTTTTATTGAAAGGCAGAAAACTTAGCCAGCGTATGCAGCTTTTATTAGCTTGTTAGATTCCTTGGCGAAATTCTTTAAGAGCAATAATTCGAAACTTTGATAAGCCGATAAAGAGCTGTTTTGCCGATGGGAACCTATAACAAAAACGCTTTGGCAGAGGTTAACAAGAATTGCGGCCCTTGTGGAAAAAAACTTGCATTGAGACTGAAAACAAGGTTCATTTATTGTCGGAAGTGGTTGAGTCTCAGCATGCTACCAAGAGAGATAACAGTGGAAGGTTTAGCCTCATTGTTTCTTTTTCCAAGATCTATAAGCCTGAATTTCCGTTGAGGACCATAGTTCGTGAAGACAGATCGCAGCAGAAGAATGTTAGCCAGTTCTTGTTAAATCAGCTCAAAATGTGCGTGACGAACGACTCGTTTTGAGTAAAACAAAGTTGACTGAAGACGCTAAGTCGTTTTTTAAGTTAATTAAGATGTTTTTTGTGTTTTTTTTTCAGTAGATTGCGCAAGATTTCACTTACTCTGTTCCACAAAATCAACTTTTGGTCTCTGCGAAAGAATGCGTACAAAATAACGATGACGTGTCTTTCCCAAACTCGGCGGTATGGTTCGTCGATAACATTTTGTCGGTTTTGCAGTTTTATCTAAACTGTACTTTTGTTTTGTTTGGCGAAGGGCCGCTTTCGCAACGCAGTGGCATATGCATTTATGTTTGCGTAACCCCTGCCTCGTGTGACGTTTTTTTTGCTAAGGTTGACAAGCGTCTAAAACAGGTTTTTGATGAGGGGCCAATCTTGACAGTTTTTAGCTATGTTGGCAATTTTTCAGTGCTTTCAAAGGAACAGCCCACCTTTGCCAACCCTTCTACAGTAGGTGAAATTTTATTAGTTTTTAGCTCACGGGATCCTGGTTTGTATTTTACCCCCGAACTCCACGATCCTTTGGTTTTACAGTTTCTAAACTTACAATTAGTGTTTTGTGATGAACACACTCGCGGGGCTACTATCCGAAAGCTAAGAAGGATTTGCTGCCCTTTGATTCTGTCAATTCAAAATAAATCAAGAGAGCTACAGCCTTGATGTACATACCTGAAATCGACACTAAAAATATCATGCCCATATAAAATTGTGTCCAGCTTTTAAAATCAGCTCCATAATTTTTCGACTGAGAGGTTCCCCAACTAGGCCTTGGCGGCTGTTTATGAAACCTTCCTTGAAAAATTGAAACGTTGAGTGGAACGTCTGGCAGTTGAGGAACACCGGAAGGCGCTTTGGTTTGAACTTGTGTCAAGCGATCATAAGCCACAACCTGAAAAATGTGGCAAGTATAGGCACGGAGTTCCTGCGTGTTTCTTTGCTCCCAACAAGCTAAGAAAGTTGTGTCAACGTATGTGCAACGTCAGCAAACGTGTAATTTGAAAAGAAGCGAAAAGCACCGTTCATGTCATGTGGAATGTTCCACGTTGGGCAAATCAATTGCAGTATTATTGACCATTTGGGGGGAACACGCACAAGAATTGTGAATGCTGGACAACTCCGCACGTATAATTGCATATGTTAGTGAGTGCACAGGATGTGTTGATTGATGATTGATTTGTGGGGTTTAACGTCCCAAAACCACCATATAATTATGAGAGACGTCGTAGTGGAGGGCTCCGGAAATTTCGACCACCTGGGGTTCTTAACGTGCACCCAAATCTGATGCACAGGATGTGTGGTCCGGTTAGAAGGAACGACGATTCTGCATATGAGTAATCACAAGACTGCACTGCACGTGTTATTTTAGAAGCGTATACTAAGAAACTTGATAACAAGAGCGTTAACACCCCACCTATTGCCCCCTTTGATGCCCAGTTTCATCTGCTAGATGCGATTGTTGGGTCTTAGATTGAGAAGCAGAAGAAAGAAAACGCGTTTGTTGTAATTATTCAATGCCGGGCTTCTTTGAGTCGATGGCGCTGTGCACTGGAGCAATCTTGTTATTTATCCCTCTCTCTCTTTTAAAGCTTCACTCTGGCTAATGTAATCCATTTCATGGAGCCATCAAAATATGAGTTCCAAGTCAGCACCTTTGTGTGTGTGTGTCTTCTGTATCGAGAGCGTGCGTTCCCGCTGTACTTTCCTTGCTCCCTTCTTTGTAACACGCAGCCGTACTACTTGCACACATTGCCGGTTTAAGGTACATGACATCTTACATCATCAATGACCTAAGGTCGCTTCAAATGCAAGCCTTCTTTGTGCCAATTCAGACGCTCTTTCTTTGTCGTTTATTTCAGCTAGTGCTTCTTGGGCGTCTATAGGACCCACTAGCTCAGAAACAGGGGCTTGTGTCAGTGCTTTGCGATCTGTAGTTTTTTTACCATTCCGTTTGTTCTTTGCACTGTTATTGTTTATGCGACATAAGTTGCCTCAGATCGCCAGGTAACCTCGCCACACTTACGTTCGCCTTGCATGCTTTACTCTTGTATAACGTAACAGCATTCTCCAACTAACTTTTTCCTAAATTAAGACTCTTGCTAACAAAACACCGCGTTCCAGAAATACACATGAAAGTCGCCATGTTTTGCCTACCTTCTCTATTACCCCTTTGTTAAGCAATTACTGCCTTTCTCATATTATCCTCAACCATGCCTTGCGTGCCTTCTCGTTAGCCCTTTTGTTAAATATTGACTGCTACTTTTCATTACACATCTGAGTCACCATACATCGCGTACTCTTTATAGCCCATTCATTAAGTAATTACTGCTTTTGTAAAGTAACATTGGAATCAGCATGTCTTGCCATACCTCCTCTTCGGCCCTTTTGTTAAGGTATAACTACTTTCGTGATAACACAATAGAGTCACCATGCCTTGTGTACCTTCTCGTCAGCTCTTTTTTAAGTAAAACTGCTATCTTTCATTACACATCAGAGCCACCATACCTCGCGTACGTTCTCTATAGCCCATTCATTAAGTAATTACTGATTTTGTAAAGTAAACATTGGAATCAGCATGTCTTGCATACCTCCTCTTCGGCCCTTTTGTTAAGGTATAACTACTTTCGTGATAACACAATAGAGTCACCATGCCTTGCTACCTTCTCGTCAGCTCTTTTTTAAGTAAAACTGCTATTTTTCATTACACGTCTGAGTCACCATACATCGCGTACTCTCTATAGCCCATTCATTAAGTAATTACTGCTTTTGTAAAGTAAACATTGGAATCAGCATGTCTTGCATACCTCCTCTTCGGCCCTTTTGTTAAGGTATAAGTACTTTCGTGATAACACAATAGAGTCACCATGCCTTGCGTACCTTCTCGTCAGCTCTTTTTAAGTAAAACTGCTAGTTTTCATTACACAATCTGAGTCACCATACATCGCGTACTCTCTATAGCCCATTCATTAAGTAATTACTACTTTTGTAAAGTAAACATAGGAATCATCATGTCTTGCATACCCTCCTCTTCGGGCCCTTTTGTTAAGGTATAACTACTTTCGTGATAACATAATAGAGTCACCATGCCTTGCGTACCTTCTCTGTCAGCTCTTTTTAAGTAAAACTGCTATTTTTCATTACACATCTGAGTCACCATACATCGCGTACTCTCTATAGCCCATTCAATAAGTAATTACTGCTTTTGTAAAGTAAACATTGGAATCAGCATGTCTTGCATACTCCTCTTCGGCCCTTTTGTTAAGGTATAACTACTTTCGTGATAACACAATAGAGTCACCATGCCTTGCGTACCTTCTCGTCAGCTCTTTTTGAAGTAAAACTGCTATCTTTCACTACACATCAGAGTCACCGTACCTCGCGTACGTTCTCTATAGCAAAATTGTTGAGTGATTACGCTTCGTCTTGGTTGAACAGCGCACGCAAAACTAGGACGAAGAATAGAAACACAGACAAGCAATTTTTCTTCGTCCTAGTCTCGCGTGCACTGTTCAACCAAGATGACCGCATACCCTCAAGGTTCCATTCTTTTGATGTAATTACTGCTTTTTCGAATTAAACATCGGAGTCACCATGCCTCGCAATCCAACCATGCCTTGCTTTTGGCCCCTTTGCTGAGTAATTACTGCTTTCGTGAATTACTCACTGAAGTCACTATGCCTTGCGTGCCTTCTCTTTGGCCCTTGTTAACCAGCGATGAATTTTTTCAATATGAACATTATGGGTATGCGCTACGACTGCAGCAAAAGTACATGTTAAAAAATTTCTTCACAAGAGTGTAGCACAACTAAAGAAGTCTTAAAAGTACACCATCTTTCACTAAACAGAGCCAGGTGTAGATGCGAAGCAGCGGGCGCTAAAGCTTACACTTAGGCGGCATTGACCCTGGCTCTCATCGATGCGTAATGCAGGAGAAAAACCTCAGAGTCGCAAAGCACGCAGTGATGGACCGAAGTTTCCTACTGGAACATGCCAATCGCTGCTAATGGGAAGTGAGAAATAAAAGACCCGCAGTCCGCTTTTAGTTAAGCGGACACTGCAAACTTTAAATGTGAGCATTATATAACAAACTTTGGTGACTTGAGCGTATCTATCTATCTACCTAGTCGCTTACTTTGGGTGCTGTCGTTGTCACCCCCTTAATTTGGCGTGATCCAAAATTAGCATGGGAGGGTAAGATGGTTTGACGAATATGACGTGCTGGTCAAGACCTGAATAAGGTCCCAATTCCGTCGGGTACGTCATCAAACACTTCTCGCCAGGCAGTGGCACATACCCACGGGCGGGTATGTGCCGCTGGAATGCTGGTGTGTGCCACAGGTGATTGACACTTAGTATCCAACTAGGAACGATGACTGCATACATGTGCAGTTTTGGTTTATATGTGGGGTTTTAACGTCCCAAAACCACCATATGATTATGGGAGACGCCTACATGTGCAATTTTAACGCGCGAGTGTTAAAAAAAAACTCGAGTTTTCTCTCTCTCTGTCTCTCGACATCGATCGCGTCGACCTGACGAATGCAAATAATAATTGTGAGGGTTCAAGTTGAGAATCGAATTCGCATTGGACTGGCGTGGCAATGAAGCATTTTTTTCACAGAGCTACGCCAGGTCTCGAAACTACTTTTCAAATGGAGGATAATCTTTGTCAAACGTCAATACTAGTTGCAGTGCTTGCCTACTCAATTTAATAACATTATATATGTACTCCTTTGATCAGCCGTCACGTCGGGCTAACGTCAATTGTGGTTAGTTACCATGCGCTGAAGTAGATTTTTGTAGCAGTCTCTAGGGCCAGCATCCTCGTGAGAATGAGCGCCCTATATCAGATTCCGGTGCTGCTAATCCGCATGTTTGAGTGGCATCGTTGCAAAAGGCAAGCAACTGGTCATAAAAACATCAGCAACTCTTAAACATATGTCTGTATGTGCAACCTTTGCACATATGTTTAGCGCCATTTATAGACGTGTGGATCGATAAAAATATCAACGGTCACCTTCCCTCCATATGCTTCGCACAACGTCGATCCCCGGGTAAGCGGAATATCTCAAACGTTTTCTTTTATTTCTTAAAGCAACACAGGGGATACAAGCGCATCGCATGTTTTATATGGTCATGGGGGAACGCCGCTTGCTAGACGCGAGCCGGACGCGCTCGCATCGGCTCCTGCTTTTTTAAATGTTTTTGACCGCAAATTTGCCGATCGACCTCGGTTTTTCGACTCATCTGATCCAGTTTCTTTCAAGGATTGAGTGGATACCCGACTTTTGCGGGTAGGTCAAGCTTTCGAACTTTTATTTGGGTGTTTCACCCTGTGCCACGTTGGCGCTCAGCTCGGCCTGCGAGCGAGACGCTTCGAGGATGCCGCTCGAGGAGATGGTCTTCGGCGAAGAAATCTCCAGGCAGGAGGATGAAGCCTTCCGGATGGATTGTTGCCCACTCTGGGAAGAAGCAGCGTCAGGATTTTACGCCCGGCGACAGCCCTGGCCCCAGTGCCGGTCATCGTGCCGCCCGTCCAGCGCACCCGAAGGGGCCGATAAACAAGCTCATCGCCGCGTCGCGCCTGCCGCGATTGCCTAAAGATCACTACCGGGTTGTCGTACGTCCCAAGGGAGGCATGGATGTGCGCAAGGTCAGTGGAATCAAGGTTACCCAAGCTTTGGTGATGGCTGCTTGTCTCGGCCCGCCGCAGGCTGAGGAAGATATTGTTTGTGTCAATGAAATGCAGAACATTTTTGTGATCAGCACGCCACACGCTAGGAACGCAGAAGCCTACGCTAAAGTGAAGCAAATTCGAGTGGGAGAAACGCTCCATGAAGTCTCTAATTACGTGACGCCACCCGGGGATACGTGCAGAGGAGTTGTTCGCGGTATCGACCCTGAGCTCTCTGATGACCGGCTAGGTGAGCTCTTCGTGCACGCAAGAAATCCGAAGGTTCTTGGAGTACGGCGCATCAAGAAAACGCCCACGGTGATCGTCCTGTTTGACGGTATGAAAGTCCCAAACTACGTCATGTGTGGGACGAACCTGATCCGGTGCACGCTCTACCGACGACAAATCGACGCCTGTCGAACCTGCGGAAAGCTGGGACATCGCTCGGACGTTTGTCCCACTCCTACAGTCATCACCTGCCCGGACTGTGGGGTCTCATCGCCCCCTGAGAATCATACGTGCCAGCCGAAGTGCTCCATCTGTGGAGGAGCGCATCCGACGGCGGATCGGGCCTGCAAAAGCAGGTACCAGGTTCCCTACATCGTTCGGCGTAGAAGGCGACGACGGAGAAAAGCAAACAAGCAGCGCGCGGAGTTCGTGCCACAGCAAGCTCCCGGGCTTGGGTTCAACCAGGGGGGTGGCCTTGATAACCCTGGGCGGGGTGCGGGTCACCGCTCTCGCTCGAGGGATAGGTCTGCCTCCTGTGCCCGGATTCAGCAGGAACCTACCTGGGCTGAACGAGTGGGCCCAAAACGTGAGTCTCGCACTATCGTGCAGCGCCAGTTGCCAGAGCAAGCTACGGCTAGAATACAGCAGCTAGAGCGTGAGAATGCAACTCTGAGGAGTGAGCTTCAGGAGATTAAAGCATTAGTTGAGGAGCTTAGGCAGCGCGAACGCACGCCGGAAGGGGCGGTGAAAGTGCAGCAGGCCGAGGCACAACCTAGAGGCGGTAAGCGAAAAGCCGCTGACCCTCCGGTAGATATCGAGAAGGAGTTCAGTGACTTTAAACAGGAAATTATGGGGGTGGTCCATGAAATTAAGGAGGCCATCGCTGGTGTCAGCTCTGTCATCCAGTCCCTTTCTGCAAGGGTGGTGGTGGTGGAGCAAAACCTAAGTAGCAATCATGGCGAAGCTAAATAAAACATTTGTCATTTGGCAATGGAATTGCGCGAGCTTCCACAGGAAGAAGGCAGTCTTGCAGCAGTTCGTCAGCTCACAGGAGTAGTAGTAGTAAACAACTTTATTAAGGCAGCTGACGGTTTCCTAAGTGGCGAGGGCTGTCAGGCCATGCCTGGTCGCCACCTCGTCAGCGCGTTTGATGGCCCGGAGCTGGGTGTCCAGGCTTGTGGTCGTGAGGATTCTCTCCCAGGCCTCACTTGAAGGTGACTGTCCTAGGAGGTTTGGTGGGGGAGGGTCCTTGCTGCATCCCCAGATGATGTGATCCAAGGTTGCGGTCTGGGTCTTGCAAAGGGTGCACGTAGATGTGAATAAGGCAGGGTATATGTGCCTGTATATGTACGGGGAAGGGAATGAGTTCGTTTGAAGCCGCCGCCAAGTGATTTGTTGAGCTTTGTTTAGTTCCGGGTGCGGGGGTGGTCTGGTTTGCCTTGATAGCTTGTAGTACTGTGTGATGTCGTGAAAGGTGATGAGTGCTTCAGTTGCTTCGATATCGTGGTCCGAAGTCTGGCCCACCGCTCGGCATACGAGTCCTCGAGCTTGTCTGTGGGCGGCTTCGTTACCCGGGTTTCCTGCGTGCGCTGGGACCCAGATGAGTTGGATTAAACGAGGATCGTCATCGTCGGTGCTGCTGGCAGTAGTGTCGCCTGAGGCGTTGCGTGCCGCTCGGGGCAGAGGACGGAGGATGCGCGCCGTGGTTGGGGAAACAGTGCCCCGGGCAAATCGGATGATAGCAGATTTGGAGTCACTGATAATTGTTTCAAAACCGGCCATTGCGGCGAGTGCTATGGCAGCTTCTTCGGCCTCGGTTGGGTCTTGTGTGCGTATAGAGCCGGCGCACCTCGTGGTAGGCTCTATATCGACTGGGGTACGTTTCGACGAGACGTTGATTGCAAAGGCTTGTTTGGGGGTTGGGTAGCTTGCCGCGTCGACGTGAGCCACTTTTGTGTTCGTACCATAGGTATTGTGAAGGTTTCTGGCGCGGGCTGATCGTCTACCGTCATGAATGCCGGCCAGCATGTTTTTCGGCAACGGCTGCACAATGAAGCGCTGTCTGAGGAGAGGCGGGTAGCGAGATCAAGTCTTGTCCGCTTGGTGACGAGGGAATTCCGATACGTTGAAGTATCCATCTTCCGGTTTTACTACCACGCAATCGTTCAATTTGTGCAGTTCGGTGAGCCTCGATAAGTTCATCTATTGTATTGTGAATTCCAAGGCTGAGGAGGTGCATGGTCGATGTGGTGCGGGAGAGGCCCAAAGCGATCTTGTGGACTGTGCGAATAAGTCTGTCTACTTTTTCTTTTTCAGCCTGGAGGAGTCGTAGGTACGGTAAGGCATAAGTTATTCTTGTGGTTACGAAGGCGTTTAACAGCTGGAGAAGTTCCTTTTCTTTCATGCCGTGTTTCCGCGCAGAGATTCTTCCTAACAGACGGGCAGTCTGAGTGACGGTGACCGCAAGCCTCTCTAGTGCGACGGTATTGCCCCTGCCGGCTTGTACGTAAAGGCCGAGTACCCGCATGTGCTGCACTATCGGTATTTCGGATCCGGCCATTCTGAGAGTGATGGTTGGTAGTGGCGGGTGTTTAACCTTACGGTAGTCAGGAGGACGAAGAAGGAGGAGTTCAGATTTCTCCACTGAGCATTCGAGACCTGCACACGCGACGTATCCGGCCACTGTGTCCACGGCACGTTGCAGTGCCTCCTCGATCTGTCCGTCGGAGCCAGTAGTGGTCCATACCGTCACGTCGTCCGCGTATAGGGTGTGTCGGATATTGGGTATGCAGTCTAGTAACTGTGGGAGTTGGCTCATTACAAGGTTGAAGAGGAAAGGTGAAAGAACAGCTCCCTGTGGCGTGCCTTTGTTGGATAGGGCAAGTCTCTTCGTGGCGTTGCTGTCAATCAGGGAAAGTTCCACAGTACGGCCTTGTAGGAAAGAGCACACGTAGTTGTAAATACGTTCCCCAGGGTTTGTTGAAGCCAAGTGCTGGGCTATCGCTTCATGTGTCACGTTATCGAACGCCTTGCGTAGGTCTATGCCTAGCATTGCTCGCGTGCCCGCACGTACGGGGTCTTTCAACAAATCGTGGTAGATTTGTACGAGGGCGTCTTGAGTAGATAAGTGGGCGCGAAAACCGAGCATGGTTGGAGGGAAAAGGTCTTGCTCTTCTGCAAGTGTTTCTAGCCGAGCCAAGACCACGTGCTCAAATAGTTTGCCAAGGCATGAAGTTAACGAGATGGGGCGAAGATTTGATAAGTCTGCCTTTTTTTCCGGGCTTTGGTATAAACACTATTTTCGCGTGCTTCCATTCTTCTGGTATATTCCGGCATGCCAGCAGTCATTGAAATATTCAGTAAGGGCAGTTACTGACCTTGCGTCTAGGTTGCGGATTGTTTTGTTCGAGACGCCGTCTGGACCTGGTGCCGAAGTTGTGCGAAGCTTTAGAATGGCTGCATACACTTCGGCTTCTGTGATGTCGGCATCAAGAGTTGGATTTGGTTTACCTTCATAGGGTGGTAGCGGTTGTCGCTGGTTGATGGGCTTGGTTGATGTATTTGTCCGCCAGTTCAATTAGTAGATCTTCGTCTGATCCGGGGTGTTGGTGGACAAGTCGCTTAAGTCTGTGCCGTGCGGCTGTTTTCGAGTCGTCGGGATCCAGTAAGTGGGCGTAACAGGTGCCACGTCTTCTTGTTGCCTAGCTGTCCGTTGAGTCCGCTGCACAGCTGGCCCCATTGTTGGCGGGCGAGGTAGGTACTGTGTCGCTCAATTTCTTCAGAGAGGGCCTGTATGCGGCGACGCAATTTCTTATTGTAGCGCTGCTTCTGCCATCTGCGCAGCAGGCTTGCGTGTGCGTCCCACATGTGGAGAAGACGAGAGTCTGTGGCAGGCGTTTCCTCTGCTGCTTTACTTTCGCGCGTTGTGCGTCGCACGTGGTCGTTTAGGGAGGCTGTCCATTCCTTGAGGTTTGTTATGCGTTCTGGGGCTTCACTTTCACGGACGTCTCTAAATTTTGGCCACTCCGTGATTTGAGCGAGGGCTTTGTGTACTCTCTTGCCAGCGGACGTCTGTACCTGGATGGCAATGATGTAGTGGTCACTACCAGCGAGTTGACAGGTGTTCTCCCATCTGGCCTGCGCAATATTCTTGCAGTATGTGAGATCGGGTGACGTGTCCCTACACACGCTGTTTCCTATGCGGGTTGGTGACTGCTGCAGGTCATTTAGTAGAGTGAGCCGGAGGTCCTGACCGAGTTGCCATAGCTTCTTGCCTCGTTTGTTCGCCTGCAGGTAGCCCCAGTCAGGGTGCCTGGCGTTGAAATCGCCCAGTATAAGCAGTTGTGCGCCTCGAGAAAGCGATGTGGTTTTCTGGAAGAGCAGGTTGAAGTCGTCGGCGCGTGCCCGGGGTGCGCAATATACGTTGAGGATGAAGACTGATTGGTGCGAGCGTTTTCGCGGAAGAATTTCAACGACCGTGTGTGGAATGTCCGAGAATTCTAAGTCGTGTTGTTTCGCCGTGAGGCTCTTGTGGACGAGCGTGCCTGTACTTGGGGCTTCTTGGTTGTGCGAGTCGGTGAATTGTTGGAAAGCGATGTAACCAGGGAGTGAGACAGAAGCCATTGTTTCTTGTAGTGCGATGACGTCTGGAGGCGTTTGGCAATTGGGCAGTTGTGTTTCTTGTACGAGTAGCTGCAGGTGGGCTTTCTTTTTACGAAAGCCCCTGCAGTTCCACTGCCATATAGTCAAGTGGGTGCTGGCCATGATGCATCAGCTGGAGCATTACTTGAGGCCGTCGTGGGTTCGCTGTGCTGGGTGGAAGAGTGAGAGGTCACTCGGTTGCGTGTGATAGCTGGTGCTCTGGCCATGCTTTGTTTGATTACTGCAAAACTGGTGTCTGTGGCAGTTCTGAGTGCTTCTAAGCCGGCAACGGTGTTGTTTACGGTGGCTTCCATGTTTGAGAACCGTGTCTCTATGTTCGTTAGGCGTGAGTCTACGGTTGCGAAGGCTTCTGTTACGGCGGCACGAACGGCGTTGACGACCGTGGTTTGGACTGTCGTGCGGAGGGCTTCAGCAACGGATGCGTTGACCATTTCAATAATTCGCGCCGTCATGTCCTCTTCGGATTGCAGCGTTTCCGTGGAAGTCGTTGCTTTGCGTTTGGCTGCTGCGGCTGGTTGGGGCTGTTGAGTTGAATTATGCACGGACTGGCTGGCCTTTGCCAGTTTACTTTCTAGGGAGCGGTTTCTGCGCAAGGAGCACTTCGATCTGAGCTTGTTGCGTCGCCATTTGGGATTTTAACGCATTGATTGTTTGCGTAAGTTCCTTGACGAGCGGGTCATGCGTTGAGGCGCACGATTTCGATGGCTGCGGGGGAGATGATGGCAGCGGAGACGCTGCGCTTTGCGCCCATGCCACACTAGGGTTGCTTGGTGGTGCTTTGGATATATCAGCATGTGTGATGCGACTTGATGATCGGGTTCTTGATTTGGACCTAGAGTGGGAGGCTGCTTGACCCTGGCGAGATCGTGACTTCGATCGGCTGTCGCGTTTCGTCGGCGTTTGTGATGTCCCGAAACTGGGGTAGTTACGCTCGTCCAAGGCAGGCGGGCTATCGTCATTTGAGGTTTGCTGCGTCGCTGGTGACTCGGTTTGTAGCGTCTTTCCTGCTTGTGCTGCGTTAAGTGGTTCAGACTTTTTGGCGAAGCGGTACTCGCATCTTGAGCTGTTCGTCATGTGTCCTCCTTGACAGACGATACAGCGTGCTTGGCATGTTGGTGGCGTTCCTTGCGGCGGTGGCTCGTGGTCTTCTCCGCAACGCGGGCAGCGTCGGCGCCTAGGTTGAGGGCACACATCGGAGCGGTGCCCGGTCTTCCGGCAGTTGAAGCATGCGTCTACTTTGGGATGGAAAGGGTATACTCGAATGAGACCTCCACGGTGTAGAAGCCATCTAGGTAGGTGGTCCCCGAGCAGCGTTATAAGTAAATTCTTCGTTTTTCCCATGCGTCTGCCACCTACTATTTGGTAGTCAGGGTTGCTGTCTTGAAGGTCCTTCAGCGTCTCATCATCGGTGGGGAACGTGTGGGCGTAGAAAGAAATGCCTCGTATCGCGTCGTCTGGTGGCGGGGCGTACATGTGTAGCTCAATCTGCCGGTCTTCTCCGAGGAGGATTGATGTGATGCGTTGGTACGCGATTGCTCGGTCGGTGGTTGCCACACTAACGGTGAAAGTGTTATTCCTTGGGTGTATGCGTAGTTGATCACGCTTGGCTGGGTCCAGGTCACACAGAGATGCCGCTTTAAGCAGTGCTCTCTGCAAGTCTCCGGGTGATGTGCGCGTGAGGTCAATGGGTGTCTTGGGGCGTCCCACAATGTGGTACGTGTGCGACGGCAGTCTTGGCAAGGGATGGCGTTTCAGTTCCGGCGGCGGCCGGGGGGGTTGGTGGAGTTTTGGGGGCTTTGCTTACTTGCGCGTCGTTCATTTGGGCTTGTTGCTTAAGTGCCTGGTGACGTTTCGCCTGGGCTCGGAAACCTTGAGGTGGTGTCCAGGAATCGTCTGACCATTCTTCGAGAGAGATTTCGACGCCGTCGACCTCGATTTCCATGTCGGCTAGTGTCCCAGCGGCCGCGACAGCGGCGTCCGGTGTAGCGTCGCTAGGCTTAGGCGTCCAGTGGCGGATCTTGCCGGCGTGGCGTGAAAAGATGAAAAGCTTACTTGAAAATTGTGACCAATATCGGTCGGAAAGTTGTATCCTCGGGACCGGTATGATTTGCAGAAACCATTCGTACAAGAAATCTTGAGCTATGGCACGTCTTCCTACTGAAACATCGGAAAACTCCGGAGCTCGGTGCAGACGCGTCCGATCGCGTGCAGCGCTCGCCGCGTCCTCCTCCAGCTCACAGGAGAATAAGCCAGCCGTAATACTCCTCCAGGAGACCCTTAAAGGAGAGGTGGCCCTCCGGGGTTATCGCTCCGTGGCCTGCTGGGGGGAAGGAAAACGCGGGGTCGCCACCCTCATATCCAAAGAGTTCTCCTTTGAGGTTCGCGATGTACGTCCAGACCTAAAGGTGGAACACATACTCATTGAGTTAATCCCAAACTCTCGGCTTAAGGAGCACCTATTCATTCTCAACATTTATAGCTCACCATCTGATACTCGGGAGACTTTTAATGCGCTTCTCTGCAAAGCCTCCAAAATCGCGGGCTCGGCTCCGTTGACAGTTGCTGGCGACTTCAATGCGCAACATCAGACATGGGGCTATATCAATAATACGGCTAAGGGCGGGCGCTTCTGCAGCATACTACCAATCTTAATATGTTACTAGTTACTGATCACAACTTTCCCACACGTCTCGGCAACTCTGTAGCAAGGGACACCACGCCGGACCTGGCTTTTGTCAGGAACGTCGAGTGCCCTTTCTGGCAGAACTTGCATGAGAACTTGGGGAGCGACCATTTCATCGCGTCTATCTCCCTCGATGTTAAAGCATCGCCGCCGCGGGTCTTCAAAATAGTTGATTGGGATGCCTTTCGGGAACTCAGACAAAACGATGAAAAAGAGTACGATGACCTTGGCCAGCTACTTGAGCGTCTTAAGGCAGATGTTAAAGCTGCCACTAAGGTGGTGGAGACGGATCTTAAAACGGAACGCATGGACAGCCGCCTAGCGAGGCTCCTTGAAGCCAAAAACTCCTTACTTAACAGATGGCGTACGCAGCGACTCAACAGGCGGCTCAGAAAGAAAATTGCTCTGCTCAAACAGGAGATTGAATCGTACAGCCAAACCCTGGCCAGACAGCAATGGGATGAGGTCTGTAACGATGTCGATGGGCAGATGCGGTCAGGGGCGAAATGAAACATTCTCAAGCACCTCCTGGGAGATAAGCAAACTAAAGCTAATCAGAAACACACTGTTGATCGGCTCATTCACAAGGAGAGGTCTGCTGGGCTCTCCAATGATCAAATCTTACAACAGCTGGCGGATAGGTACCTCCCCCTGGGGGCTACCACGGATGCAGACTACCCGGATTTCTCTGGTCTGGAGGATGCGGAGCTGGACTCCCCCTTCAACACGGCAGAGATCAGGGCGGTCCTTTTTGATCTCAATGGAAAATCGGCTCCCGGGCCGGATGGTATCACTAACAGGCTACTTAAAAATCTGGACGATAGATCCATTGCGCTACTAACTGACGAGGTCAACCGGGTTTGGGAGTCGGGGCAGGTGCCGAAGGAGTGGCGAACGGCCTCTGTCGTCCTCATTCCCAAGCCTGGTAAACCTCTCGGGCTCGGCACGCTCCGACCGATCTCGCTCACGTCTTGCGTGGGTAAGGTCGCGGAGCATGCAATCCTTAACCGAATCTCCCATCACATTGAACAAAACGAGCTCTTCCCTTTCAATCTCATTGGCTTTCGTCCCGCGCTCTCTACGCAGGACGTTATGAAAATGATTAAACATCAAATTCTCGACATAGACACCAGAGATGTCCGAGGGATTCTTGCACTCGATCTGGAGAAAGCTTTCGATAATATCTCACATCCTCACATACTGGATTCGATCTCTGAGTTGGGATTGGGGGCCCGCTTTTACGGGTTCGTCCGCTCTTTTCTCAGGGATCGCGTTGCCACCATTCGGCTCGGGGACCTCTGCTCCAAGGAATTTCACCTTGGACCTAGGGGAACCCCTCAAGGATCGGTCATTTCGCCGCTAATCTTTAATATCGCGATGAGGAAACTCTCGCTCGAACTCTCTCGTATCGACCGCATCGGACATGCGCTGTATGCGGACGATATTACTATATGGTGCACTGGGGGTAGGGACGGAGACGTTGAGGAGTCCCTCCAGCAGGCCCTCAGGTGCACGGAGGAGTTTTTGGATAGCACGGGGCTGCACTTGTCGACCGCCAAGTCGGAGCTCCTCCTGTACACACAGCCGGAGAAACGCAAGTTCACCACTATTCCATTTCCGCCGGAAGAGATCAGGATCGCAATTCACACACGGTCAGGGCAGGCCATCCCCCGTGTCGATAAAATTCGGATATTAGGCATGTTCCTGGAGGAGCACGGAAGTAACTCTCATACTCTGACTCGTATTGCGGCAAAGGCGGAGAGCATGGTCAAGCTTATACTTCGTGTGTCTAACAGGCGTGGAGGGCTTTGTGAGGCCAACCTCATGAGGCTTTTCCATGCCTTTCTTATGAGTCACATTAATTACATTGCCGCAGCGCATAGGTGGGAAAGGAAAGAACAAGGGAAACTGGATGCGATTATTCGAAAGTGCATTAAGAGGGTCTTGGGCCTTCCAACAACACAAATAAGGAAAAGCTCAAGGCTCTTGGTATGCATAATACATTTAGTGAGATTGCAGAAGCGCAACAAACAGCACAAGCTGCACGACTGTCCTCTTCCAAAGCTGGGAGACGCATCCTGGAGTTTCTGGGCTGCGAACCAACTATGGTAGCAGACAAAAAGATACAGCTTCCACCCAAATTGAGGGAGCAGATTACGGTCTCACAAATTCCTAGAAATGTTCACCCTCTCTACAATGTCGGCCGCCGGGCCGCTAGGGCTAGGTCACTCCTCAGTTCCGCCGCTGCCACCCCTGAACTTGTGGCGTTCGTTGACGCAGCACAGTATCCTGGCACATCCAATTTCGTGGCTGTGGTCACTGACCTTCACGGTAGAATCCTCACAGCAGCATCTCTTCGAGATACCACGCCGGCTAGGGCAGAGCAGGCTGCTATAGCAATGGCCGTGGCGATTCCCATGCGCACGCGCATTTTCACTGATTCTCGAGCTGCTGCACGAGCGTTCATGACCGGATCAGTCTGTGAGCAGGCGGCCCATCTTCTTACCAAAAGACCACATTGCACGGAAATCGACGGCCACATCACCTGGTTTCCTGCCCACATGGGCAAGGATGTCCATCCTGTTATCCCCAATGCCAATGAGCTTGCCCATGCCCGAGCACGCGAACTGTCCCACCGTGACGGGCAATCGGCATCTAATTTTGGGTATGGCATCCGGCGGCTTGATTCGCTCCTCACCTTTAACGAAATTTGCAAAAATTATCAATTGGCCAGGCGTAGCTTTCCGCTCCCGCACCCGCAACTCTCTAGGGCCCAGTCAGTCACTTTAAGAATGCTGCAAACGGGTACTTACCCGTCGCCTTTAGTGTACAGCAAGTTTATCGACAGCATAAAGCCGCAATGCCCTCATTGCGAAGAGAGACGTTGCACGTTACCCCACATGCTCTGGCAATGCGCGGCGCTGCGCGATGGCGAGCCTCTCAGCACAGAAGCTGCCTGGAGGACGGCAATTACCAGCTCGGACCGAGAGGTCCAAATCCGGGCTGTCCAGAGGGCCCGCAACTTGGCGGAAGGGCTCGCTCTTCCTGTCCCCACGTGGGTGCGGCCCGCAGCTGACCCTCCCTCTTGAGGGGAATCGGCTCCTCAGGACAATTTGTAAATAAAGTTCATTGACTGACTGACTGATCAATCAATAAGGACGATAGTCGTTCTTTGGATACTTCAACGCAAAAATTTTTGTATTTCTTTTTTGCTGTCTGTCTGCCTGTTACCAGAAACAATTCAGCCACCTGGCGAAAGTTTAACCACTTCCGCAACGCCCAACCATCTTAATCTGGTGACTGCGTTCATACTTGTGAACACCGTCGATCAATAAGCGAATATTAAGCATACCTCAGGCACGATATCAATACGCAAGTATTACGTGGTGCGTTTCTTTACTGTAAAATGCATAGATACGTAACTTTACACCCTACACGAATTACGTGTTTCCTACCCTGCGCTGAAAAAGCGCTCTGTCGATCACATTGTGCTGCCAGTGGCTCTGGGTTCTGTGCAAGCTCCTAGTTCCCGACATTACTGCCAGATTGCCTCCAGAAAGAACTCTCGTTTTTAGACGACGTTTGCTACAGAACACGCAAATAAGCGGCCTTTTTTTTTCTTCGAACACGTGGCTTACTTACAGTCTGATCGCTTCGTGAACGCGGACAGGTGGCGGCATCCCGTGGTGGCCGTCAGCGATGACTATGCAGCTCACGATTATCTAACCAGCCAATGGCCGCGAACTTCGTGTTTATGGCGTCATTAGTCGAGAGGAGAGGGAACGAGTTCCAGGTTACTTCGAGAATCGATTGTGAATTCCAGGCTGCATGCTGCTCCACAATGTTTGGCTCGCGTGTTTTCATGCGCCTCAACTACTGATCGGCAGGGTTTCCGAACCATACTGCAAATTGATGATAGCTTGATTGATCGATTGATTTGTGGGGTTTAACGTCCCAAAACCACTATTTGATTATGAGAGACGCCGTAGTGGAGGGCTCCGGAAATTTTGACCACCTGGGCTTCTTTAACGTGCACCCAAATCTGAGAACACGGGCCTACAACATTTCCGCCTCCATCGGAAATGCAGCCGCCACAGCCGGGATTTGATCCCGCGACCTGCGGGTCATGCAGCAGCCGAGTACCTTAGCCACTAGACCACCGTGGCGGGGCAAAATGATGATAGTTATAGCGCGAGAACAAAACGACGACACAGAGACAAGAAGGACATGAAAGACACGTGTCCTTCTTTGTCTCTGTGTCGTCGTTTTGTTCTCGCGCTTTAACTATCATCATGCCATACCAACTAGCCCAAGCTGCCACACTTCTATGCCGCAAAAGTTTCTCAGGCCCAGAAAACACGGAAATCAAGCAAATCTTAGGCGACTTAGAGCACTGCAAGCTGCGCGTGACATTTTACGAACTCTTAGTGGGCACTTCGCAGATATTCAAAAAAAAAAGAATTCACGGCATAGCGGGCGCTTCACAACTCTACTTGCTGCAAACATTCTGGGATAGTTTGAAATGATCGAGGTTATGCGCAGAAACGTTCCTCTCTTTACGGCACGCTTCGAGGCGATGTGCCCGGGGCTCTATTCCGCTAAGTTCAACTCTCGAAGGTGAAGCTCAATTGTGTTTTATTTTTTTTCTTTGAGATTGTAATCTGTTGAGCGCAAATTGCGAACAGATGAGAACTCACAGAGCATACTATAGGAACGCGAAAATATTTGTCAATGCGCTTGCGCGTGCTGGCTCTTCGAGGTGTATATCTATAAGACAACTTTTTTGCCAATAAATTTGCGAGCTTATCGCGTCATGTGTGTATCGTGCTCTGTGCCGTTCAAAATTACAAACTAACTAGCCCAGTAAGCGAATTCTCTGAAGGTTCATTTAGTGTAAGTATGGCTGCTTGCCGTTTACGCCCGCAGGGAGGTCATGGTGAGGTCTCGAGGCGAAGACACGGCGGCTCACGAAGAGGATCCGCTGGGTGCTGAGGACTGGCCCGACGAGGCGCGCCAGCCCGACCGGAAGAGGCCCAGGCCGGACTCCAGGTATGGCCACCATGGTGGACGTCAAAGAAAAGTGGTTAAGTGGGCTTGTTAGTGCGTACGCATGGTTTTTCAAACGGCGCAGAGACGGGACGGCGATAATAAGCCACAACGCCGGCATGCGTTGTCTGGTCGTGTTTCCACAGCGCAAATAGACTCTGCGCACATAGACCTGATAGCGCCTATAGGCGCTTAGGAGAAGGTCACAGCGCCTGCGTCATGTGGTCTATGTTCCCAGTGTCCCGTTTCTGCGCGGTTTGAAAAACTATGCTCACCCTGATGAGTTGCGCACGTATATGCAACACCTGGATGCATGATTCAGGGGATGCGTGATTGTCACTCATGCACCTGCGCAGCGATTACTTCAAACACCTGCCAGTTCCACAATCCGGGTCACATCAAGTTCGGCAGACGGTGTAACTCTTACGGCACTTCTATAGCCTATATTTTTTTCCGGGGATTCTCAGATTTACAATTGAAGAGTACCAGTATCTCCCACCAGACAAGTATGTTGCAGCTACATCTTACCGATAGTTCCCTCTTGTTTGGGAACGTAAAGCCTTACGAAAAAGGTTCATCTCGGTGAGCTGCGGAGAGAAAATAGATTGGTTTGACATGAAAGTGACCAACATTGCAAAGTACGCCAGAGAACAAACAAGCGTACGTTAAAAACATTTTAGTTGAAATCAAGAAGAAGAAATAGGCAAGGACAGGGCATGTCGCGAGAATGCTCTATAACCGCTGATCATTATGAGTAACAGACTGAATTACAAGACAAGGCGAATGAGCGAAAGGCAGACAGAAACTGGGGCGGATGAGATTAGGACGTTTGCGAGGATATTGCGGCCGCAGCAAGCACAAGGCTGGTTACATAGGTGAAACTTAGCAGGGGCTCTCGCCCTGCAGTGGTTGTAGTTAGGATAATGATGACGAACCTCCATATGTCCTTTCGTACGGAGCAACACCTCTGTTTTCTTTAGTTTTTTTTCTTCTTTTTTATGGTGCCTTCAAAGCAGCACCGGCTATTGGTTCTCGCTTAGCCAACTAGGCATTAACTGCACAATAAAGGGGGGGGGGGTATTTGCAAAGTACATGGTGCAGAAGGACCCCAGATGTGTGAACAAGCTACACTCCAACACGACATAATTCACGAAGCCTTGAGCACGAGAGAAGCTGAGTAGAGGGAGTTCACGTGTGCATTGTGCTTCTTTATTTTTCGCTCTTTCTTCAAGGTGTCCAGCTATGTATTGCACCAGCCACTGCTGTTTTTCGGTTTATGCTTCGCCCCTTTTCCATCACGTCTCTTAGTCTGTTTTCTTTTTTCTTTCTTTTTTATGCACCAGTGTTAATCAAAGCTGTATGGGGAAACAAAGAAGGGAGGGGATGTTTTAATTATGATACAACATTGCTTCTGGTAAGGTTGGACTTAGCGCTGAAGTCTCGAATTTTACCGGAAGTAGCAGCTGTTATAGTTAAACCGACAAGTGCCTAAGGTAAACGTGCGCTTGTTTTGTAAGTGGGGCTGCCTGTTTGAGAAACAGCTGGGGAGGAAAGGAAAAGGCGTTAAAAAAAGAAGAGACACTTTGGTGAAATCGCCATGTAGAAATATTCAACGCGTGCAGTTTTTTCCTCTTCCACACCGTTTTACTGTTTTACAAAGCGCCAGCTGACTAAGGAAGTAGTGCTGCTATTGTTAAATCTCATTACTTCAATTATCTATCTATCTATCTATCTATCTCTATCTATCTATCTGCCTGTCTGTCGATAGATAGATAGATAGATAGATTGATTGATAGATTGATAGATAGATAGATAGATAGATAGATAGATAGATAGATAGATAGATAGATAGATAGATAGATAGATAGATAGATAGATAGATAGATAGATAGATAGATAGATAGATCATCACGACGACGGCAGAAATTCAATGATGTGTCAATATAAGCCCCCATACATGAGCATTATGGCAATCAAATGTCGTGTTCGATTTGTCACTGCCTCTCGCAGATCTTCCAGCAACCTGGCCAACGATATCTCGGATGGCGCTCGCTCTGATTCGTCCTCGTCCCAGGGGGGCGGGGCGACGAGCGACTCGCCTCCGCCTCCACCCACAGACGGCGCCACCCGACGAAGGCCGCCACCAAGTGCCGCTGGCGCTGCCCCTACCGGCGGCAGGCGGCGGCGCAGCGCCCTTTCGGCCAGAGAACGCAACTTGCGACGCCTTGAGAGCAACGAGCGAGAGCGCATGCGCATGCATTCGCTCAACGACGCCTTCCAGGTACGCGCTGTAGTCTCGGCTAGGCATAGAGTTTCCTAATATACACTAGAGGGAACTCTGGCGCTAGTGTCTATGGGAGCTGCGACGTATGGCGTTTCAGCGAGCATGGGAATGATGGGTAGTACACACATTGGTCTAATTTTTGTACTTCCGGCCTGATTCTGGCTCCGTGTGTGTTCGTGTGGCTTGGAGTTGTTTTCTCACGTAACAAAATCATCAAATGTTCAGCGGCTGTGTGTCACCCCATTCTATGTTTTAGGCTTACCTTCTCAAATTGAGTAACGAAGTTCAAAAGGGTTCGTTCTTTCTTTTGAAACGAAACGGAAACACAACAATAAACAGGGTCACTGTGAACAAGGCTCCCGTGTGGGGAGCCGAAACGTCTTTTTAAGTTTTGTGTATTTCACCTTGGTTGGCGTTTTTTATTTTGTTATTTTGCCCTAAGCAATAAACGAAGCCGCAAGTACGATTCGCCGCCGGCAAGTACGAAGACTAGGCAAATGTGTGTACTACCCATCATTCCCGTGGTCGCTGAACGATCGCAGCGCTAAAATCCTCTCTAGTTAATTTTAGGAAACTAAATGATGCTAGGCACGTATGCGACGTGCCGGGGGAACTGAAAGGTTGTACTTCGGCGTTTAGCGTGCCCTATAACATCTATTCAATTACGCTGACGCATCGTATAACGGGAAAAGACTCCAGATCAGTTTCACTGCGTGGGTTTTCATAACCTACAGCCTGCGCCTGAAGTTCAGTTCGTGAATAGTCGGGGAACGAATTCTGATGGCACTGAACTCTGATACGGGGGCCAAACGACCCTTGCTTGGAAAAGCGGTTCAAGAAAAAAAAAAAAGATTATTTTGAATGACACAAACCTGCGTCATTGAAGCCCATGCCTAAGCGATTGTTGAATTTGATAGATTTCTGAACTACGTGTATATTAGCTCAAAACTGGTCCTTATGAGCAGAGTTACTTTTTCGTAAGGCATCTTAGAGCATGAGGTATATTAATCATGCTGGTGTTGTCTGAGAACGAACCTTAAGTGCTGAAAATTGTCAGGAACATGATATCACAATATGCCCATACTTCCAGAAAAAATCCTATGCGACAACAAACATTCCATGAACTGGAACTCTGTTCAAAAAACAGAGTTGAATCAACAGGGAAACTTCAGCGCAATGCTGGTCATTTCAGAGATGCTTAAATTGCGAAACATGGCCCTTAGCTCTAGGAGCCCTCTTAGTTGACCCTTGATACTCGTCGGACGAAGAAAGCCCTGAGGATCACTCACCTCTCGCCCTTTTTTTTTGTCTGAATATTATTTTTAGACGGATCACTAGGCCATAGGCCCCTTTGTTAGTTTTGCTGAAATATTTAATTGACCTTGTGAATGCTCGGCAAACATGCTTTCGCTCGGCTTTTCCGGGAAGACAATTTTTAAAGAAATGTTACTTATTCTCGTTTTTTTTTTCAACTCGCCTTGACTCATACTCGAGTCCACTTTAGCAAACGATGGTGATTTCTCCTCAAAGGCGGATGCACGCAAGCCTGCGCCAATGGGCGCGCACTCCGGAGTGACGTCATGAACCGCATGGCCTCTGACTCCGCCTTCATAGTGTTAATGTACAGACTCTAGAGAACAATCTGGGCCAAAAAACCTTTAACCACCAAAGCACTGACATATTTGAACGTCTTCATTGTTTCTATTACAATTGTTTAAAGAAGCGCTGAGTATGGCAGTATAAAACACTGAAATTCTCGCAGCAAAAGTCATGAACAAGCGTGTTCACGTAATATAAGTGGACAGATAATATGGTATGCTGATATCAACTACGTATAAGAAAGATACCAATCGCCATTTATGCGATTTACAACACACGAGAAGGAGCGTTTGCAGATTTGTTGACTAGGTGGCGCCACCATCGTTGTACCGTATCATGTACCGTTGGCATATTCAAATATGAGAGCGTGGCCGGCTGACTCGTATATTTGTCGTCCATGTTTTTTTTTTTGCCCCAAGCCAACAGCTCTTCTTTATGTGACATCTTCTTACTGTGATGCAACACAGATGCATTAAACAGGAAAAAAAATGCCAGGAGTTATCGCAGCATGCAGTGCCGAGTACGAGTGATTGTCACCTGAAACCTAGCATCGTTCCATCATGGCGGCACCCGAGTGGTTATAGGTTTAAATACATGGGCCCTCTGAGGAGCTGTGGATAAACTTTAGTTGGTCCACAGGCTTCTCGCCGCTTGCGTATTAGGGTTTACGGAGACGTATGCCGATGTAAAACGATGGTCGCGACACCTGCTGACGCAGTTCTTAGTCAGCGACGCACAGAAGTAATGGCGGACACTCGTAGGTCTTACTTAACAACTAGCGTAAAGCGTGCACATTGAAAGATTACGTAACTCACACTGCTTTCATCATATTTATGACGCAAGTGGAAAAAGTTTGAATGCATTGTATTTGGAAAAAGTGACGCGAGATGCCACTACAACTTATGCTGACGACAATTGTGGTGCGTGGTGATGCGGTAGGCCATCACGTGGGGGAACAACGAGGGCGAATACATAAACGACGAACTAATATGGTAGTTCGCGTGTTTGTGTGTGTGTGTGTGTGTGTGTGTGTGTGTGTGTGTGTGTGTGTGTGTGTTTAATTTTTTGTTCATCGTCTGCTCAACTTTTTATTTGGGTAGCATTATCTCGCCCGATTAAAAGGCCTCAGCTGTGTATGATCATTATTACCACTGCCGCCAACCTGTATCTGTAATCCGAAAGACGTCTATGGACAACTAAAGCTCTCTACCATTACCACACTTGTAAGTCTGTAGGACTAACATGCCTGTACCTTCATAACGCCGTCTCTCCGTTTTCCCACAGGCACTGCGTGAGGTGATACCTCACGTGGCCATGGAGCGCAAGCTGTCTAAAATCGAGACGCTGACGCTGGCCAAGAACTACATTATGGCGCTCACTAACGTCATCTGCGACATTCGGGGTGACCCAAAGCCGTACCAGTTCTGCCCGGCCGAGTTACCGCTGCACGACGACGAGGAAGACGACATCGACGAAGACGACCTCAAGGAGGACGACCTCTCTGTGAGCGACGGTGGCGCCCCCTGAACGCCCTCTCCGCACCGCCGCCATGCCGCGGCAGCCAACCACCACCAGTCATCGCAAATCAAGCCGCCGTCACCGCCTCAAAGCCAAAAGTAAAGCCAAGACAAGCCACCACGAGACACGCTTTTCGAATGAGGGTGCCACGTGACGTCAAGTGGGTTGGACTATGGCGCGAAGGCGGCCATTTCAGAGAGCGTCACTTCTGGATATTTTTTATTGTAGTAGGCAAATCTCGCTATGCATCGTTCACCGCTGCTGTGCCGCCCTCTGTCGAGGATGTGCTTAAAACGTGGTGCGCCATATTGTTTGGGTGGCAACCCGTCTGGTTTCCCTGGCGGCAAAACTCTGGAAACACCCCCGGTCCGTTGTCTATTGGTGTGCTTTTGTCTTTTCTGCATATCCGTGAGCTTTGCAGGCGACAAGTTTGCGTGTTTGAGCACACTAATGGAAATACGTGTGCAAACGTTGGAAAAGTCGCGATTGCGAAACTGCGATCGCGGAATCGCAGGCTCAATCGCCATGCGCAGCAGTGATGTCAATGACGTTCCCGCAGGCTCGCGATGGGTTATATTAAGAGAAGCGTCACTAAGACTCGGGACTTTTGGAGATGTATCTGTCTATACCCTTGTTATGAAATGACATTCCAGTTTTCTTGCTTCGCCATGGACGTGAAAAAAGATGGCCGGGAAAGCTTCATGACTAAGGGGTGTCCCGGATGAAGTGTCTTGAATTTTGCGTTTCTCCAGTCAACGCCGTTGACATTGATTGATATATGGGGTTTAACGTCGCAGACCGTTGACAAAGCCGTTGATAAAAGATCTTTGAGACTAGTGTCTAGGGGCTCACCAGTGCATTTCTTCCCTACTCAGCAGCGGTGTTTCATATTGTCTCAAATGCAAGACTCAACATTCATTTGAGCTCTGTACTTTATAGCTTCACTATATTTATTATTGTGTGAGATTTTTTCACTGTGGGAAACATGGTGAACGAAGCTAATGCATCGATCATATCTAGATTTTTTTATAATGTTTATCAGTGGCGTTTGTCAAGCAGAATGAGTATCTACGTATGAATGCCGAAATATGTTTATCTTGCATGCTGAACTCAAAACGTCCTGCAATGTCTCGCTTCTTTCCTTCTTGATAAGATAATGATCATGGAATCGCACCTTCATCATAGTTACCGATAAGAGTATCAGTGCGCGTAAATCTACGAAGCTTTTGTTCTTGTCAATTTAATGCTTTCTTTGGTTTGTCTCTCTCGGGAGAGATAGCAGCTATTACGTAATCGCCGAAGCATCAGGCCGTTCCAGTTGCTTTTGTCGGAGAATGTATCCAGTGTGACGTAAGCTTGGGTGCTGGTTAACGACTTGATCGAATCTATCCGAACAAGCAGCAGGAGTCGAGATAGTGTTCCTGCTTGTACATATAACAGCTGACTTCTCACAGTTACACAGCTATATATCCTAGATTACACTTTCTTGCCAGTTATCGTCTCCAACGCGAGATCTTTATCTGTTGCGCAGGATTGAGAGTCACGTATGCTTGTCTCGGAGGCTCAATATTTTATGGTGCCAACTTTAATGTGCGTTTTTTTGTTTCTTTTCTTTTTGAAGAGCATGTGTCAAGACAACAAATGATCGCTCCCTTTATCGTTTCATTTCTTCCAGTTCAATAGCTCTACTGATATTTTTATAATATTGTGAACCTGCCTGAACAATCAGCTTAAAGAAGCGTTCTCACATTTTCAAGAGCATGGGTCCAAAAGTAGCTGTAGTCGATGTAATCGCGCCACTGAATAGGTGTGCAAAGAAGCACTCACGTGATCTAGCCTCACTTAAGGTTTGTCGCTGTACTGGAAGCCTCCTACAGCTTGCGTCATCATAGAGCTTCCTACAAATGTCGCTAGGGGAGGATTTAGGCGCTCGTGTCTCTTGGGTGACTGCTGTCCTGGCAGCTTCAACCGGTGCGTGCGCTGTAAGCTTTGTGACTTTGAAACTCATCTTCTCGAACAAAGCATGGAGGAAACTTTTCGTAGGAATTGCGTGGGAGGTCGCAGTATCTTACCCGCTTTGCACGTTTAAGAAATCGCGGTTGTTCGCTATTTTTTCTATCGTACAATTATCTTTCCTTGATCTGCCGCTCGCCACTGTCGCGAAGTGTTTCATTGAATTTCATGAGAAACTGTGCCGAAAGCAACAGAAGTACGATAGAGTGTTAAAAATATTCATGTTAACTTGTTGCAGTTGCTTGAACCACGGTGCACGATCCTCAAAATGGATTTCAACTAAATTTCCATTGACAATGACAGAAACTCATTGATTTGTTTCTTGGATCACAGCGCGTGATCCTTGATCAGTTTCAACAGAAGTCTATTGACACCCATGCAAACTTCATATCCGTATAGCATTATTATCGAATACCATCTGCATGGCTGGTTGGTTTCTCATGACAAGGCCTTAAGCCCGCTATCAACGGTCCACATAAAGGCACATTGTTGACACGAGAAACGACACAAGTGCCGGAAATCCCTCTGGCATTGTTTTTTTTTTGTTTTTAGTTTCCTTTGTTTGTACGAAACTCTTAACGACTGCTTTAGGTGGACATTTCTGCATCGACACGACACAGACGAGTGCTCATTGCTCGAAAGCATTAGCGTCGTCGCTACTTCAATTTCGAGTCGATGCGATCGATCGCGCTTCGATGCGACACGGTCGTGTCTAAGACGACTCTGCCAACTCCCACAAGAGAAATCTCGCGTTTATTTTTTTTTCATTTTTTTTTTCTCGCCGCGTCGCGTCGTCTACTCATTCCTTTGGACTGCGTACACAAGACGCGAAAAAGAAAATATATTATTTTTGTACTCGATGGAAGTCAAGAGAGAAAAAAAAAGTGCTGTATAGTTAGTTTCTTTGTTTAGTGGTCGTGTACAGTAGTATTTCTCACATCAAAGAGGGCAGGAAGCTATGCTCGCAGTGCCCCCTACGCTTGACTTCTTCGAGCAAGTGGTCGCGCACAATTTTTCTCTCCTTCGATTTCGTTACTCGTTTGTTTGTTTTGAAATATCACTTTGCATTCCGTCACTGGGAGAGACTTTCAAAACCGAAAATCGGTTTTGCATGTGATGTCATATCCACTTCGAAAAACATATGTTTTTCTCATTTTTCTTGCCTCGCGCGGTTTTTTTTTAACTTCCTTCACGCCTCCTTCCTCTAAGAGTGTTGTACATCGTTGGCAGGGGTGTTTCCAGAGGCCGACAGAAAAACAACTAGAAAGTGCGCGGTGGCGGGTGTCTTTATTTTCAGTGACGACGAAATATTCCCTTCTTTTTACCCCCATTTTTTTGTTACATTATGGGAGAAATTCTGGGTCCAGTGGTTTAAAAAAGGTGGGTTGCTTTGTTTATCTGCTGTTTGAAATTCTCCTTACTGCATCGTTTATACCCTACGTTACATGATTCTGTAAGCGGCCTTGTTAAATATTGATCATCACGGATGACATCATCTTCATTGTCGTGGTCGGCATTCATGTTACTTGAATGCTCTTTTTGTAGCTAGAAATAATGTGAAGATCACAGAACGTTTGATAGAATGTGAAATGTTTCTAGAATGGGGAAGATGTTCTGTGTGCCAATATTTTTTTAGAAGTTGCCACGTTATTTTTTTTTCTTTTTCGAAGGAGCGCAGTGACATGGAGTGAATTCAGTATATTTAAGCAAGATTGTTCATGAGTGAGTAACAACTGTCTGCGTAAATGACACCGACAGATGGCCAACAGCGAAGGAGCCATCGTCTTTAGATCTTAGCAACGCGTTTTTATGTTAGTAAGGACCCGGTTTATTAGATAAGGATAATTATATTGCCCCAGCTCGTCATAAGAATATATTGATTACGAAGCTGCGCCCGATACCACACTATAGGTTTCAATACGGCGGCCGCTTTCCGAAGCTGTCCAGTGCCACAGCAATTTACTTTCCGGCAATCGTGTCTGGTGTCGCCTTCGAAATAATGCGCCACTGAGCGCGTCGCATTGTCGTCCGTTTGTTCGACTTAGCGCCCGTATGTTAGGCTAAAATGAATTACCTTTTTCACTGGACCTAGGCAAACAGCAAAGTTTGGTGCTCACGTCACCATTCTCTGACATCCGCACTGCGCACTTTGTGGTGACGCCCATCGCTTGTTCTCTGCGCACAGAGTGCGCCGCTATCTCTGTCTCTCCCTTTCCCATTACCGTCGCCGAAACGTCACCGTAGCGGCTGAACTGCTGGCGTCATTACTCTCTGTCGGCGACCCGACATCTCTGCGAGCCAATCAAACGGGCTGACTGACAATCGGCCCCACATAGGGGGCGCTGCGCACGCTCCCACGTGAGCACTCTTCTGCGCCCGGAAGTGACGTCAGCGAGGGACTATGTGTAGCTAGTTCCTGTGGTCTCGCAAGCCTTTTTCTTGCTCTTTTTTTTGTTCTTTCTGGTTTCTTGTTGTCGTATTTTTTTTTGCAAACGTGCGTTAAGCCTGGTGTGCTCGTGCAATTGTCTCAGGTTCGCGTCGTGCAGTGTTAAATGTGCGTGTTGTGTATTAGTGTACTATTACGACTATTACTGTGTGAAAGCTGTGACTATGCAAGTTTAGCTTTGCTGCTCCCCGCCCCCTCCTTAGCTGCCCTATACAGCCCTCCCCGCTCCCGAAATCTCGATTTCCTCACACCCTTTCTTCCTCTTCCGCCTACCTCCTCTCTCTGTACCCCGAACCAGTCGTCCATACTCTTGCTTATGCAGTCGTCAAAAAAGGCCGAAGCGTGAACCGTGCTTATAATTGTCGCAATGTTGTGTACAAGTCTTGAATCGCAAGAAACCGTCGTCGCACGCACTATCGACAAATGTCCATCCAAATGGCAGCGTCTAGATCCCGCGCGTAGTGGAGGTGATTGAAAACTCGTCAAAAGTCTTCTGCACGAGGTCATCTCTTCGGGAACAGTACGAGACATTCCATATAACGTGCTATGTGTCATTCCAAGATTACGGGTCAAAGAATGGGTACAGGTGCGACGTTAGCATGGATCACATTGACTATAGTTCACTATAGCTTGGATTGACCACCATCCATAGCTTCGGATTCACAGCGTTTATCCCGAGCACAGCGGCGCTGACGTCTGACTCGGCACAGGTCTTCTGCACGAGGTTACCTCGTCAAGAATGCAGTGTACTTACTGTACAGCACATTCCAAGGACATGTTACGTCATTTTGAGATGCTGGGTTAAGGGAAGCGTACAGGCGAGATTATCGGTTGGAATAACCACCGCCTATAGTTTCGGATTGACCGTGTTGTCCTCCGAAAGTGAGTACGGGTGCATCCGCCCTTCTCTGCCTCTACCCTTCCACGGGGAATGACATATCGCGAAGCTGTCGGCTGTGGCTTGTAGCTTCATCTTCATCTTACGAACGTTCGTGAAATTCATGGAGAAAAACTTGTCCTACCACGTGGCACGCCGTGCCTTTGTGATGCCCTGAATGCGAGCTGCACTGGAGGGCTCAGATAAATCTTCAGGTTAGGGATGGTGTCCTTCTGGTCCTTCACTCGAACTTGTTCACTCTTAACGTGTTTGGTGGCGATCTCAAGCGTGGTATTACGAATGCGATAACAGACTTCGTGATAAGGATGGTTCAAAGCAGTTTGTCAGTGCTTTGTATCTGTACACATGGAGATATGCATCGATAGAGTGGGTCAATCTCTGTTATAGGCGGAGTATTCTTCCATGAAAAAAAAGAGCAGTTTCCTTCATACGTCAATACACATCCCGTACTTGTTTCGCACAAGAGCAGTGCAAAAGCCGCAATTTTTGTCATCCTGTGACGTCGTTCTCAGTGCGACCATGGCGCCAGATTTCCGACTTGTTACTGTCTTATGATCTGAAATCGGAAAGATAGAAAGGAAAATGAATGGTCATAAACAGTACCATGTAGAATAGCAGCAGACGGGATAGCCAATAGTCCGTTGGCGGTGAATGAGAGCCTTAGCCTAACTCTTAAATATTATCCCGGGTCACAGTCATGGGAGAGGGTGGGACTCTGTCTCTCATAATGCAGCTCAGAGAAAACCCAAGCTCTCCAGCCCCCCTCCCCCTCCCCGTACTCTCCGCCAATGATCACTGGGGATGGATGAGGCTGTCTTAGCTGCCCCAGGCAGGGAAAAGAAAGACGATAATTGCGTGAAAATGTCGATGAAAGCTTGCTACGTGATTGTACGTAACTGTTTCGAAAACCAGGTCTCTCAGGACTTCCCCGTTTCCCTTTCAAGAATCAATGTCCGTTTAGCTCCAAAGATGCGTGTCTGACACGTGGTCCTTATAATACACTTTTCCCCACTCCCGCTGTTCAACGCGATCCTTTCGGGCCTACAGTGACGTCAGCTTGATTCCCACATGCAGCCTGGGTACAAGACAGAAAAGAGTAGCTGCTAAAACCATCGTACGCTGTGTCCATCGCCAACGAGTTGTAGCTCTGGCACATGCGCAGTGATTGCGATGATCTCGTCGTGCCACCGCATTGCTTCGTGTCCCTATTGTTCTTTTGCAGCTCGCACATCACTGTCGGTTCTGTACAAAACATCATGCTTGTTTTTTTTGTTTTCTTTTCACGATTTCCTCATTTCGTTCTTTCAAACTCCGCCGTTCTTCATTCGAGTATCTGCAACGTGAAGCAGACACAATCTTTCTCCGTAGTGTACCATATCGTTGAATGGTGTCGCCCAGCGCGACCTCGCTCGAAGCCGGAGCCAGACTCCGCTAAGAATATGCGAATCAAAAATATTCATCGGTATCCTGTGGACGTTCAGTACACCCTGTAGTCCCGATGCCCTGTGAAAGCAGTTACTTATTCTGCCAATCATCAATAACGTTATCTCCCATGGATTCTTACACAGCTATCTGCCATCGCAGTCAAGTTCTGCTCGTTGCTTTGTTTCGCGTTTCACCTTCTCGCAACAGTATTGCCCTCTGGCGAGAGTTCAGTGAATGCGGACGGGCACGTGACTTTCACTGCTGGCTTCAGGACTCATTAAGGGTATCAGCTTAGAGAGCGAACACAGGCGCTGATATTTTTGTTGTTGCTTATGACTCGAAACAATAAATCTATTGCTGCTCAAAAAGGTGCGCCTCACTTTCTCAAGAAGATGGTTCTCTTGGCATCTATGATCGCAACAAAGACTTAGAAGAGCTCTGTATTCGAAGATAAGCCAGAGGCAGATACCTTTTTTGTTATCACCGACTCTCGAAAGCTGATTGCATGGACGTTATGGCTATGTTTGGGGACACAGCGATCATTCAGGGATGGGCATGGTCAGAAAAACAACAGCTTCATTGATTGATTGATTGATTGATTGATTGATTGATTGATTGATTGATTGATTGATTGATTGAAAATCACAGCAACATCCTCGCACCCAGCTTTTTTGTGGCAGTTATTTTCTAAGCAACGTGTGAGACATCCGGGAAATCTAAAGACTATTGCTACAACCACCTCTCGAATAGTTAGTTCCCTGGGATTCTGCGACGTAACAGTAGCTAAGTGACACTCAGAAACGGGGCTTCGAATCACGGATCAACAACTCGCTGGAAGGGCTGTAAAAGCTTGTCACATTTGTTGTTAAACTCTTGGCAGCTTCAGTAGGTGAGAATAGCTGAATGACTGTTCGCATATCTCGCATCGACGACTCGCTGGCAGGACCATCGAAATCTCTGTCGCATTTGTTTCTGCGTTTTCGGCAACTTCAGTGGTGAGACTAGCACAACGTCGTTCACAGTGCTTGTGGAGTAGAAAGATAACATGGCGAGAGCATGTCTTTGATTATTGTTCACGGGTAAACGTTGACCACAATCAATACTTGATCTTACTCGCTCATCAATGGTCGTCAATACTTTCAAACGTATTCGTCGTCTTCCTCTGCAATGTATGGCTGCTTAAAGGACAAGTGAATGATGTATGATATGCTGGCATGGAGCGATAATGCGAGCGTCGCAGTAGAATCGTTTAACGTGATGTAGGCCTTGCAATGCCAAACGATCCTGTGTCGGGAATCGCAAAGTCGAGTGCTCTTATGAATGTAGAAAAAGCTCGTACACTTGCTTCGTCAAAACTACTTCTAACGCTTCACTCAGTCAACCGAGATGTAACATAGCAATGTCACCTTTAATCTATAAAAAGAAGTCAGAGTTCGCAAGCCTACTATGTCGGCCGTTATCTAAAAATCTTTATTGTAGGAAATGTGCATTTTCAAAATGCTATTTCTTTGTACCTGTATTCAACACAACATCGATTATTCATAAGTCCCCCTAAAGCTTTTTTAGACAATTTTATAACTACTTCGCTAAACTAGAAGATGTTTAGGTGGAATAACTGTCGCGGAAATGCATCGGGAGCACCTCTCCCCTTTTTTTGAGAACTATCACGAAGAACTGCGCTAAACTATCACCGAGAATTTTGAAGGCGTTCAGATGATGCTTATTTTAATACTGCATTTCATTGCCCTAACGAACTGAAACGATAGTGTCGTCAACTATTACCGAGTGTTGTTTTTCTAAGGATGTTCACGGTAATTTCACCATTTCTTCGTTTGGTGGTCCGAAATCTCCAACACCCCTTGTTCACTCTTACTAGTGACTTTAAATATTTACCACTTTCAGGCCATTGTTACCTGCGTCGCATTCAACATTTCCGTAAGGTAATCAATTAGCGGACGTCCCACTGTTACCTAAAGTCTGCTGTCGATTACACCGGGACTCCCCGGATGACTATTGTTCAGCGGCGCACAGACGCCGCAGCAGTAGCACACATTCAAAACAAGCGTCAGACCCTTAAGAATCCTTCTGCAGAAGCGATATAGTGGGGAAAAAAAGGCTTGAATTACAGGACAAGGCATCATAAATCAACGAAGCCAATTTCTGTGCCGGCTGGGGTGTGCGAATAGAAGTTAACCCAATATACACGCATTCGTGCAAACCAATATCAGCATCAACTGTTTCATGTTTGTGTAGCTTAGTATTGCAAGTAAGGTATGCACAATGAGTGTTACGCCAGTGCTCAAGACAAAGTACGTCGGTATGATGGAAAATTTTCGCGAGAGCTACTTATTGTTGCTCACAGACGCACTGTGTACGCAAAGGGACAAAAATGTGTTAAAGAGTCACGTCACGTTTTATCTTTTTTTTCTTAACTGTTATCTAAGGTGACATGGCCTTGTGCTGTACAATCAGAGGCGCTTTATGTACTGTGGATGTATGGTTTCATTTTGTTAGGTTTGGGGTTTGGAAAATATCGTGGTGGGCGCTCGTCATACGAGCCGTCAGAGCATGACGTGTGCATCTATCCATTTATCGAGTACAACGGTGCGTAGATTTTCTATAGTGGCAATCACGCGCAGAGAGATGGCTTGCCTCGACACATCATATCGCTTGACATCCCCGTGTTTGGAAACGCCCGAGGCAACTCGCAAACGAGGCTTACCAAAGGACCAACTTTTACACGAATCAAAATAAAAAAGAGCTATCTTCTTAGCTTTTATGGTAAGTTTATATTCGTTTCTTTATTAAATATTGGTGTTACCTCCGCGGTAGGAACGTAGAAAATTGTGGGAAAGTGATCGTCGAGAGGGATGTCTCCGGTTTGCCAGATAAGGCTAATCGTTAAATGGCCAATCACCACCTCCTTCATACAGTGGCGTCTGTCAATCACTTCTGACAGTCTTTAAGTGTGTCCTTCAACGTTCGTTGTACACGGTATTCAAAAGCGCGTGCAAGATGCTTTATTAAGAGAGGGGAGAGGGGGAGGTTTCATGGCAGTGCATCCCCGTGCCTCCTATTGGAAGAGTCCGAAAGACAAACTTCTCGATGAATGCTGCTTGCTTGCTGTTCTCGGAATTCATCATCAGAGGTTCCCGTTGGTCCTTACTCTCTAAAAGTAAACCCTCCACATTAGGCAATAACGTTTTTCTTTTTCAGCCTGTCCGGTAATCCGGTTGCTCAGAGGCGTGGTGCAATACCGGATAGCGTGTGCGATAGCCGCCGCCACGTCAAGTGGCACCGCCTGTCAATGATAGCAAACAAGAGACACGTAATGTATGTCCTCCGAGATTCCGGAAGCGCCCATCGCTAATCGCTAAGCCTACAGCGTCGATTATTTACGTATGACTCTCAAAAACAATGCCGTATCGAAGCGAATAGTTGCTGTGGAAGCTTAACGACGGGGATCTGAAGCTAATGAAAGGATCAGATTGAAGCTAAGGTGTTACAAAGCGCCAGTTGATACGTTCGAGATGCACGGCGACCACTTTCAGCGATGCATGATTTTCGACCATGCATGCTTTGAGGGCGTGCGCATGCTCAAAACATACCCGGCTTTGGTATATACGCAAAGAAGTTTACGCATAACGGAATACCGAACAGTCTGAAACGCTCTTAGATTACGCCTGAGTACAGACACTGGCTTGACTTGGCGCCTTCGTTAGATGATTAGGAGATGGGGGAACCTGGCAACCTACTCCTCCTCCCCCCTCTTTTTTGTGCGTGTCTGTGCTGGTATTCTTGATGGGTAAGCCAATGAACGTAGACACATTTCAGCCCAGATCCTGGTGACCATACCCACTTCAGTGCTTCGCCCGGTGACTATCCCTTACCGATATATCATGATCGTACGCCCCATGTCGATATGTTCGCACACTACTTCCCGGAAATCTCTGTGTCTTCGTCGGCTTGGTCAGTGCAACTGTTAGCCGGTGTTATTTGGTGTTCCTATCCGTTAAGTGCCCGGTATATCTGTCCTGTTGTTGAAAGTTATACAATGTATCCTTGGCAATCAGCATATCACGACAAACGAACGATGTGGGAAGAAAAAAAACTGTACATTCCGCTTTCGCGTGAACTATACTCGCCGTATTTACCCGATGTCTACCAGAATCCTACACGTGTCGATGTTCTTACGGCGGTCGTAGCCGCAGCGCCGTTCATTGCTCCTACTCGCTCGATGCACTGTAGCCAACTGTGCCAAGTTGACATTAAGCTTCGTGAATGCATGAGTCGTTGTACCAACGTGGTATTGCTTTTAAGTTTCTCGCAACTTAGATAAATCTTTAGTCTGTCTCGGTGACACGATTGTGTTGATCCGGAAGCCTTGAAAGCTGCGTTTTGAAGTCAGCAATCTCGTAGTTTTTAACTGGCTTCCGTTAAGGGCGTCTGTAGGGTTCTTTACATTTTAAAAAAGAAATCTGTAGATTTTCTGAGGGAGTGAGCTCATGTTAGCTGCGTTGCGAAATTCCAGTAATTTAACATTGAGATTTGGTACTGGCCTTTCGCGTTTAACAATCCGATCGTCATTCTCATTTGCCAAGAAAAAAAAATCTATGAAGGGAAAGCGTTCAGTACTCGCGGCGTTTCGTAGATGGTTACCCTAACGAAGAACCGTGTTTTTTTTTCTAGTTATGGGAATTACTAATGACAAACAATTGTGCGTTACCAGGTAGGGAACTTAACTACACTCTAAATCAATATTTGGTTAAGTGCCCCAATAACTAGGAAACTAGACAAAAAAAGGTCTGTCCCGCTGCTAATATCTACCCCGTTACGCATGTCATGATTAAGAATACATTAATTATTCAGCATTTCTGTGAGCTAGCGTGTTGTAGTGTGGTTTGGTATACGTGTAAGATATGGTATTTAGAGATACAATCTCGTGCCCAATTTGTATCGATGTTGAAACGTTGTTCCCGGGATCGAAAATTTAAAGTTCAAGTAACCGATATCCCCCGAGATTCCCGCCAATCGTCATTGCTGCCTGCTACTCTCGGGTTTTTTTTCCAAAAGACGTCGCCGCGATACAAACTAATACGGTCATTTACGGCACGTATCCTCCTCTTTCTCTTCCTTCTTGACGGTGTCAGTGCCGGTGTGTTGTATGCTTCCCAATCCGTCGACGGCACTTGAAACGATAACGCCACGACATCCTCGTACGCGTAATAGCCGCTTGCTTTGTCTATCCAAGTGACATCGATGCGCCATCTAAGACTGACTGTGTTCTTCCTTCTCAATGCTGCAAGTGGTTTGTGGTGCTTCCCGGGTGTGTCAGTGGTATGACCTGAAAACGACACCCCGTCTGTCTTGCATGGAGACGAAAATTGACAGTAACCGCATGTTCTCTAACCAGCAGGCTCTATGCGTCAGCTCGTGCGCATTTTTTTCGAACCAGGTAACGATAACGCCGCATTGTTTATCGTACATGCAAGTTAAGCCTAATGCGGAGTAGCCGCTCCCTCGTCTAACCAGGAGCAGGCTCATTGTGTCGGTTAGTGGTCGTTGTGTGTGCTCACTGCTTTCTCCGAAATGGTGCCAATGCGTGCATATCGATGTGACGCTTGCGTCACGCCGTCACTCGTAAGTGACCGAAGTCGAACGAGGAGTAGCCGCATGCTCGTCTATCCATCAGTCTCGGTGCGTCACCTCTTGGTCGTTGTGTCTTCTCTCTACTGACATGTGCAAGTGGTTTGCGTACACGTGCCGGCATGTAGACAACGCGACGCAAACGTCATGCCGTCGTCCGCAAGCGAATTAAGTCAGGAGAGGAATAGCCACGTCTTGTTTATAGACCTGTTTAAAGAAATGGAGTATACCCTTCTTTCTGGGTTGTTGCGGGGGAGTGCAGAAGCGGACGTCACAGCGTCGGCCATGCATTTCTGCGGGATCAAGCATGTTAACAGTCCAGAGAGTACAGTGGCGGCGCCCAGGGGGCCTTCAGTTAAAAGCTCTATACCGGTAGGCTCGTTGCGCCACCTATTACCAGTTATTCGTCCCCTCCTCCGAATGGTGCATGTGGTGTGCACAAGCGGGCCGGTTTGTAGACGACGCGACGAAAACGTTACGCGATCTCTCGTACACGTGTGTGACGTCGAAGGAGGTATATCTGCATGTGGGTCTGTACTGGCAGTCCCGTTGCGTCCCCTGGTGGTTACCTGTCCTATCTCTCTCTCTCCGGAATTATATAAGTGGTAAGCGTATGTGGGCCGATTTGAAGACGGCGTGACGTTTGTGTTACGTTCCTTAAGTCTAAAGAGGCGTAGCCGCAAGCTCGCCTATACCAGCGGGCTCGTTCCGCCAGCTAGATGCGTGTTGTGTAAAGACCTTCGAAGAGATTTTGCTGCTCTTTCTCAGCGCCTCGCTGTCGTCGTTGTCATCGTTACCATGTTCGATGCTGTGAGGCTTTGCGTCGTTTGCAGAGCGTTGGCAACGGAAACGTGGCTCCGAATTATGTATGCGTAATGTACCAGCCGAAGTGTGTGATTAACGGGGCATGGTTCTTTTTTCAGGCGCAGCTTTCGCTTGTCTCAAAGTTAATCAGTGGGATTGTGTTTATCTGTTGTATCGGGTTATGAGTAGTGTTTTTTGCTCCAACAAACTTCACGAGCTTGTGGATGCAGTGCACACTTAAAAGGTGTGTGTGAAAGTGCTCGTAACGGCTCCAAAACAAGAAATGGCAAATTTGCAGATTTTATTAGATATTTATGCCCCAATATTGGTGTACAAATTTCGCGTTAGGAACATTTATGTACAGTAACGTCAAGCGCCGGATTGGCCAAGAAGTGGGCTTAAGCACAGCTCTACGTGCATGTTAGCGACCGCCGACCAATGCTGGCTATTGTCTCACTATAGTCGGATACAAGCCTAAGAAGTCCGTAAAGGCCCCTCACAGGTGACCGAAGCGGCAACCGATCGCCTTCGCGACTTAACAAATAGCTACGCGCGCGCACTCGGCAATGTTCTCCGCATGCGGGGTCATTGGCCGTCGTACACATGACGTCAGTCCGGAGTGCGCGCTCATTGGTTCAGGCGGGTTGGAATACGCCTCTGAACAGGAGATTACACGAACTTCTAAAATTGTATCCGACTGTAGGTGTTGCCCTCTTTATGAGGTAGATCACGTGTATCTGTATTCAATATTCGGTCCCTGGTCAACAAGCGACAGCTGCGTTCGAAACGAGTCCACTGCCGTCGATCATTTTTTTCCCGAAGACTGTGAATGTGATTACCCGAAAGTCGGTGTGCTGGTTGTTCATGTACGCAACTCTACGTGTGTGTACGTGTTGACATGCGTTTTTTTCCTGTCATTCAGATAACCGCCGCTCACTAAAAGCGTGTCGTCTGGAAAGTCATTTACGCGACGAACTGCATGTCCGTGTTCTAGCTCCACAATGATCCTTGTGTAAGAGTCCAGACTGGGCAGCGAACTGCGCCATGCACAATTTTATTCATAAATGAAACGCAAAGAAATGGCTTTATACGACATTCCTTCTTTCTGCCTTCTATTGATTATAGAGAGTGTTGAATGATCAAGAACTGTATTTAGCGTCAGGCTGTTAATTCCATCCACGGGTGCTTGCTAATGTGTTCCGCCCACACTCCCTCTGTCGTTGTATACTTCTTTGTAATAGCTTTACCAGTAATCACGTGACCGTTCTTAATAGTTTGAAGCTATATCATCCACATTGGTGCAGTTCATGCTCTGTGCGCCGTTGCGTAAAAGAGAAAAAAAACTTGACTGAAATAGTGGACGTAGGTAGCAATGTTACAGGATTAATTGTCAATCGCGTGACGTCACAATGTCTAGCGTTGAGGCATTTCATAGGTCGCCACTGCCTTTTTAGTTAACAGTGATTCTTGGGTGACAGTCTCAAGGTGATTCATGTGATAGTTAAATTTATCAAAAGCTGTCCAGTATTTAGAAATCAGAGATGTGGAAGGCGGGATTCGAGGCAAGGCGAGTTCCGCTAAGTGGGTTTCCCCCAAATCACGCGTTGGAGCTGTGTTCCTGAAGTTTTTCCACGCGGCTTTATCAGTCGGTAACTGATTCGGGTCTGAAGGTTACTCTGCTCGAGAACTTTCTCATTGTAGCTTGTTCTCAGTACACTGCTGGAGCGATTATACACGTGACAGAGTTCGTACAAACCCTTCCGTGAATCAACGCTGAAATGCACGAGCTACAATGAACTCGTACTACTGCTTCGGTGGTGTGTTCTGGACGACAGTATATCAGAGAGTTTAGTCAACCACGGATTCACAATCGTGGCGAAACTCTGTTTTACCATTAGGCGGGGAAAATATACAGTTGGAATCGATACGTTAATTCCCTTCCATGAATTCTGGCCTTGTTTTATGGGCAGCCCACTGAAACTCCCTATTATTCCAGCTTAATTTATGGAGAAGTAGGAATGTCTTTATGCAGCAAGGTAG
>WOVY01000544.1:0-162332 GCA_013436015.1 Rhipicephalus annulatus
AAACTAACTAACCAACAACAATCTAACTAACTAACAACACAAAGAAACAACAACAAACAAACAAACACAAACAAACAAACAAAACAACTACAAAAAAACAAGAAACAAACAAACTAACAAACTAACTAACAACTCAAGACACTAACAAGAAACAAACTAACAAACCAACAACTAACAAAGAGAACCACACAAACTAACAAAGAAACAAACTAACAAAGAAACATACAAACACACTAACTAATAGCAAACAAACAACTAACTAACACACAAAACAAGAAAATACACAACAAAGAAAACAAACTAACAAAAAACAAAACAAACAAAACTAACAAACTACTAACTAACTAACTGACTACTAACAACAACCAACTAACATACAAACTAACTACTAACAAACTAGACTAACTAAAACACAAACTAACTACTAACTAACTAACTGCAAACTAACACACAAACAAAGAAACACACAAACAAAGAAACAAACTAACAAAGGAACAAACAAACAAACTAACTAACAAACAAATTAACAAACTAACAAACAAACTAACTAACAAAGCAACCAACAAACAAACTAACTTACACACAAACAAAGAAACACACAAACAAGAAACAAACTAAAAAAGAAACAAACTAACAAACTAACAATCTAACAAAGAAACACACAAACAAACAAAGAAACAAACTAACTAACAAACTAACTAACTAACAAACAAACTAACCAACACACATACAAAGAAACACGCAAAGAAACAAACTAACAAAAAACAAACAAACACACAAACTAACTAACAAACAAACTAACAACTTAACAAACTAACTAACTAACAAACTAACAAACAAACTAACTAACTAACACACAAACAAAGAAACACACAAACAAAGAAACAAACTAACAAAGAAACAAACTAACAAACTAACAAAGAAACAAACAAACAAACAAAGAAACAAACTAACAAAGAAACACACAAACAAACAAACAAACTCCAAAACAAGAAATGCGCAGCCAGGTTGGTTGAACAACAGGCACGGTTGTTCGAACGAGCGTTCTTCTTGTACAGCACACCATCTCGAAGGCAGAACGACGGCAACGAGCGGAATAAATGACGTGGTATGATTGTGTCCTGGCCCTCTAAATGATCGATGATCGGACGAATCTCTGCGTCATCCCGCTGCCGTTTACTCAAGTCTGATGAGCTAATGGCGCCCAGGAAGCCTTCGTCTTCCTCTGCTTCCTGACTGACGACATGAAGGGGCGCGCGTGACAGTGTGTCAGCGTCTTCATGCTTACGGCCGGACTTATGGATGATGGTGACGTCAAATTCCTGCAGCCGCAAGCTCCACCGTGCTAGCCGTCCTGAAGGGTCGCGCAGGCTTGCCAACCAGCAGAGGGCGTGGTGGTCCGTCACTATCTTGAAGGGACGACCATAAAGGTACGGGCGGAACTTGGTGATTGCCCACACGACTGCGAGGCACTCTTTCTCCGTAGTGGAATAATTCGCCTCAGCACGCGATAGAGAGCGGCTGGCATAGGCTATCACTCTTTCGATGTCTTCTTGACGCTGAACGAGCACTGCACCGAGCCCAATGTTACTAGCGTCGGTATGGACCTCCGTGTCAGCATCATCGTCGAAATGAGCGAGAACGGGCGCTGATTGCATGCGCTGTCGCAGCTCATCAAAAGCTGCTTGTTGCTCGTTTTCCCAGACAAACGGTGTGTCGTCCCTTGTGAGACGAGTCAGAGGTTCTGCTATCTGTGAAAAGCCATGAATGAATCGGTTATAGTAGGCGCACAAACCAAGGAAGCGCCGGACGGCTTTCTTATCGACAGGAGCTGGTAATTCGGCAACAGCGGCAAGCTTGTCCGGATCGGGACGGATTCCTTCGGTGCTAACTACATGTCCAAGAAACTTTAGTTCTTTATAGCCGAAGTGGCACTTCTGTGGCTTTAGTGTGAGGTCCGCCGATCGGATAGCCTCCAGCACGCTGCGCAGGCGCTGAAGGTGCTGCTCGAACGTGGCAGAGAAGACCACCACATCGTCAAGGTAGACAAGACAAGTCTGCCACTTCAGCCCTGTGAGGACAGTGTCCATCATTCGCTGGAAAGTCGGTGGCGCTGAACACAAGCCGAAAGGGAGTACTCGAAATTGGTATAGGCCGTCTGGGGTCACGAAGGCTGTCTTTTCGCGGTCTCGCTGATCTACCTCGATTTGCCAGTATCCGCTTTTGAGATCGAGAGAAGTGAAATAATGGGCACGACGAAGTCTATCTAGCGAATCGTCGATACGCGGTAGCGGGTACACATCCTTTTTGGTCACGTTGTTAAGCTTTCGGTAATCGACGCAGAAGCGTAGCGACCCGTCCTTCTTTTTGACAAGCACGACTGGAGATGACCACGGGCTGTTGGATGGTTCGATAACGCCATCGTCAAGCATCTCGCGAACTTGCGTACGTATCGCTTCACGTTCTTTAGCCGACACGCGGTAGGGGTGCTGATGTATTGGGCGTGCGTCCTCGTACGTGATGATCCTGTGTTGAGTGATGGACGTCTGGCGGATCTTCGAGCAACTTGCGAAGCAAGACCTGTACTCGAACAAGAGCGCTCGCAGCGCAGTCTGGTTATCGGTGGACAGATCAGGATTGATGTCAATGTTGCTCATTGATGTGTCTGCGTTATCCACTACTTCTGACGTGAGACAGTTGGTTACGTTTGCTAGTTCGTGGGCAAACGCTATCGAAGTGTCACGGAAAAGGTGTCGATGCTCGTTGCTAAAGTTGGTAACGAGCAATTCAGATCGGCCGTCACGAACGTGTATTTCACTTCTGGCTACACATATGCCTTGCTACAGGAGGTGTTCTAAATTTGTCTCGGCCACCACATCACCATCGCTCAAACCACAGCATGTTACGTCGACTAGAACACTGGCTCGGGGAGGAAGCGTCACGCTCTGTTCAGAAATACGGAGTACGTCGACACGCATTTCATCCTGCACATTGATTGCTCGCTGGGCTGAGAACGTGACGCGGCGCTCTTGCAGATCAATGATAGCTCCATTTTCCTGTAGAAAATCAACTCCCAGAATGACATCACGGGAGCATTCACGTAGAACAAGGCAGCTTGCTACGAATGTGTACCCTTGAATCTGTACTCTAGTTGTGCAGGCACCCAGTCGAGTAACGACATGGCCACCAGCTGTCCAAATCTGCGAGTTATGCCATGGTGTGATTACTTTCTTCAGCTGCGTTGTCAGTTTCCCGCTCAGTATGGAATAGTCTGCGCCGGTGTCCACTAACGCATCAACTACACAACCATCAATTGTTACTGCAATGTCGAGTGAAAGCCGGCTATCCTTTGCAGCAGCAGGTGATGTCGGACCAGTTTCTGTACAGTTCTGCGTCAATAGGAGGTCTTCAGCGGTTCTACGTTCAGCGACCCCGCCCCCAGAGGTCGCTTCGGCTAGTTTTCCCGGCGGGGGCTGGGAGATCGTGCGGTAGAATACCGCTGAGGCGTTGATGAAAATCGCCTCGGTGATGGCGAGCGTGACTGGCGCCCGGCAGACTGTGGTGCATGCTGCTGGGAGAGGTAGTTTTGGATGTCGCGTGGTCTCTGACCGTAACGGGTGGCGGCGAGTACGCAGAGAAGCCGCGAAGCCCAAGACGGCGATATGGGCACTGGCGGTACAAGTGATCAGCTTCTCCGCAGTGAAAGCACAGAGGCCGGCGATCAGGTGTGCGCCAAACATCAGACTTTCGAGGAGACGTGCGCCGATCGTCGATGTACTGAACTGGTTGCACTGAACGATGGGTGACAGAAGCACCAGGGACAAAGGGCAGGGGCGGTGGCGTGTACGTGCCTTCGTAGTACGGTATGTGCTGTGCTGACTGTAGTGAAACAGCAGGAACAGGATGGACGAATAATGGCGGCGTTGCAGCAGGACGTTTCAAGGCTTCCGCGTAGGTTGTCTCACGGCGGTATTCAGCAGGAGCTGGCACAGCTGTATCATGAGGCAAGGTGTCCCGGAGGGCCTGGTGCAGCTCATCCTTGATCACAGTTGCAATAGAGGTGACTGTAGGATGAGGTGTTACACCAGCCTTTTGTAACTCTTCACGTACTATATCACGGATGAGTTCACGTAGACAGTCGTTGTTGGTTCTAGTGGCGGTGAAAATGTCGGCAGTAGACATGCCACTGACTTGCCTGTCGTATTGGTTGGATCGCTGCTGCAGCATTTTTTCCATTGTCACGGCCTCGGACAAGAACTCCGCGACCGTCTTCGGCGGACTTCGCACGAGGCCGGCAAAAAGCTGGTCCTTGACACCGCGCATCAAGTGACGCAACTTCTTGTCCTCAGTCATTCTTGAATCGGGCCGTCGGAAGAGGCGCGTCACGTCTTCGACGTACGCGGTCACAGTTTCGTTTGGCGACTGGACGCGGGCAAGAATAGCTCGTTCAGCTCTTTCTTGGCGGTCAGTGCTGGCATATGTCTGCAGAAGTCTACGAGAGAATTCGGGCCACGTCGTCAGCTGCTCCTCCCGATTTTGATACCACGTGCGAGCCCCGTCTTCGAGATAGAAGTAGACACGACCCAATTTCGCCGCGTCGTCCCACTGATTCAAGTTGGCTACGCGCTCGAAGTCCGCCAACCAGTCCTCAACGTCTTCGCGCTCCGTACCATGGAACGTCGGCGGTGCCCGTGGGCTTTCCAACGTATAGCGGTTCGGCGACGTGCTTCCCGTGCCGGTTGCCAAGGTTTGTACCGAAGTGCTGGTCATGTTTGTTGACGTGGTGGGAGCAGTATCGTTGACTTCCAGAGGCAATCCCCTGATTCGGCGGCTGGTCCGATGCACGGGAGTGTTGACTGGCATTGGACTCGTATTACGGCTTCCTGGGGGGGTCTGCAGCATCCGTGAGGCTACCCAGCACCTCCACCAGTTTGTCACGATGAGTCACAAGTACTGGGGGATTTATTGAACGACCGGGTAGCTAGCTCTAGGACGATGCGTCAGTCGTGGCTGGCTCTCGAGCAGAGAAGAAAAGCACGCGATCATTTTTTTCCTCCAGATTGAGAGCCGCTCTTGCTGTCGACCCAATACGTGCTGGTGGCAATATGATCGCCTGAACTAATCTATGATTATCTGGCCACTGTCCGTCACGGCGTGTGAGGGGCTACGGTGCTCTGCTGCTGACCCGAAGGCCCGGGGTTCGATTCCGACCGCGGCGGTCGCATTTCAGTGGAGGCGCAATGGCTCGAGACCCGTGTGCTGTGCGATATTAGCGCACGGTAAAGAACACTGTAGTCAAAGTTTCCTTAGCCCTCTGCTATACGGCGTCTCTCATAATTATATCGTGGTTTTAGGATGTAAGCATTATTATTCTTATTCTTCTTATTGTAAAGGGGGTTTATTGAAGGACTGAGCAAGCGGGTGGTAGCACTAAAGGAACGCAGGCGAACCCAGATGACGGTGCTTGATCGCCGATCTCGTGCCTTCTTCTTGTGCTGATGATAGCTGACCTGATGGTAACGTCTTTCTTATTCACTACAATTACCCCCGGCGAAAAAGGTGAAGCCATCCTGGCGATCTAACACGTGGGGACAAGCGGGTCAAAGTACGGCTTCAGACGGTTTACGTGAACGATATCACTTCCACGCCGACGACGGTCGCTCGGTGGCGTGAGGGGTTCAATGGCGTAGTTCACGGGTGAAGTACGCTCGACCACGTGGTAGGGACCATGATAATTGGAGAGTAGCTTGGGTGATACACCAGGGGCGCAGGGCGGTACATGAAGCCATATAAGTGCTCCAGGAACGAACGTTGGTGCAGAACGATGGTCGTCGTCACGGATCTCCTTCTGGCGCTGTTGGTCGGATGTAGTAAGCCGCTTGGCTAGCTTGCGGCACTCTTCTGCGTAACGAGCGGCTTCCGAGACAGGCTTGTATTCGGAGGGATCTGGCGAGTATGGCAGTAAAGTGTCGATGGTGTGTGATGGTTCGCGACCGTACAGGAGAAAAAATGGGGAAAACCCGGTAGTGACTTGCGTAGCGGTGTTATACGCGTATGTCACAAATGGGAGAACGAGGTCCCAGTTTGTTTGATCAGAAGCGACATGCATAGCGAGCATGTCCCCCAGAGTACGATTAAACCGCTCAGTCAAGCCGTTCGTCTGTGGGTGGTAGGCTGTACTTTTCTGGTGAACCATATGGCACTGTTGAAGAAGTGCTTGAATTACATCGGAGAGGAAAACACGCCCTCGGTCACTGAGAAGTTCTCGAGGAGGACCATGACGAAGCACAAAACGATTGAGTATGAAAGTTGCGACGTCTTGTGCTGCAGCTGTGGGGAGAGCAGCAGTTTCAGCGTACCGTGTTAGATGATCCACTGCCACGATAACCCATCGGTTGCCTGCCGTTGTTAATGGTAGTGGTCCGTAGAGGTCAATTCCTACACGGTCGAATGGGCGGTCTGGGCATGGAAGTGGCTGCAATGAACCTGTTGCAGGATGTGGCGCGCTTTTCCGCCGCTGACATTCGTGGCAGCCGCGAATGAACTGGCGGACGAAGGTAAACATTCCGCGCCAGTAATACCTTTTTCGTAGGCGCTCGTAGGTCTTGAAAACACCGGCGTGAGCACATTGCGGGTCGGAATGAAACGACGCGCAGATGGTAGAGCTCAGCGTTCGGGGAATGACTAGTAGCCATTTCCTACCATCTGCTGAATAGTTGCGCCGGTACAAAAGGCCATCCTGAATACTGAAGTGCGGAGCCTGGCGGCGCAGGGTTCGAGTGGTGGTTGGAAGTGTCGGTGCCTCGGATAACGCGTCAAGAAGCGAAGCGATCCATGGGTCATTGCGTTGTGCAGAAGAGATGGTATCCTCGTCAAGCGCTGACAACATGTCGTCCGAGGAAACAGATGCGATGTCCGGGGATACGGGAGATCGTGACAGTGCATCAGCATCGGCATGCTTGGGGCCGGAACGATATACCACGCGAATGTCATATTCTTGAAGCCGAAGAGCCCAACGGGCAAGACGACCTGATGGGTCTTTAAGCGACGATAACCAGCATAATGCGTGGTGGTCCGTTACTACATCAAAAGCACGGCCATAAAGGTATGGGCGGAACTTGACAAGCGCCCAAATGATCGCCAAGCATTCCTTCTCGGTGACGCTGTAGTTTGATTCAGCCTTGGTAAGAGTTCTGCTGGCGTAGGCGACGACATACTCGGCGAATCCAGGCTTGCGTTGCGCGAGAACCGCACCGAGGCCGACACCACTGGCGTCGGTGTGGAACTCAGTTGCTGCCGTAGGATCGTAGTGACGCAGTATTGGTGGCGAAGTGAGGAGACGACGAAGGGTACAGAAGGCTTGGTCACACTCAGAAGACCATGACGAAATATCAGTGGTGCTGCCTATAAGTTCGGTCAAAGGCGCAATGATAGAAGCGAAGTTGCGCACGAACCGGCGAAAGTAGGAGCATAACCCCACGAAGCTCCGTAACTGCTTCATAGTCGTTGGTTTGGGGAAGTCGGCGACAGCACGTAACTTATCCGGATCTGGAAGTATACCGTCCTTTGATACGACGTGCCCGAGAATCGTAAGTTGCCTAGCAGCGAAGTGACACTTCTTGAGGTTGAGTTGGAGCTGAGCATTCTTCAGGCACGTGAGGACGTGTTTGAGGCGCTCGAGATGTGTTCCAAAGTCTGGCGCAAAGACGACTATATCGTCGAGATAGCAGAGACAGATTTGCCATTTCAAACCCCGAAGAACCGAGTCCATCATGCGCTCGAAGGTGGCAGGCGCATTGCAGAGGCCGAAGGGCATGACATTAAACTCATACAGACCATCCGGTGTCACGAAGGCTGTTTTTGGTCGATCGGCATCTGCAAGGGGGACCTGCCAGTACCCTGAGCGCAAATCTAATGATGAAAAAAACTCGGCACCTTGTAAAGTATCAAGGGCATCGTCAATCCTGGGTAAAGGATACAAGTCTCTTCGAGTGATCTTATTTAGGCGCCGGTAGTCCACGCAGAAGCGAACGGAACCATCCTTTTTTTTAACGAGCACTACAGGCGAGGCCCATGGACTTTGTGAAGGTTGAATGACGCCACGTTGCAGCATATCGTTCACCTGTTCGGTAATAACTTGGCGTTCTGCTGCAGAAACATGATATGGTCGCTGTCGTAGTGGCGCATGGGAGCCGGTATCGATGTAATGTAGAGTGGTAGAAGTGCGGCCAAGTGAAGGTTGAACAACATCGAAAGATTCGCGGTACTGGTACAGCAGTTGGAGGAGTTCAGATCGTTCAGATGGTGACAGTCCGTCTGCGATCGCCGAATCGAACACTTTTGAAGCCTGTAGATGAGAGTGGTTAAGAGCACTGACGGCGGCGAGGTCACTTTGGGATGATTCTTGCGGCACGGTAAAAATTTGTCCGTTATCAATGGGCTGTACGCATCCAAGAGACTCGCCTTTAAACAGTTTGATGGTATGCGGAAAGGGATTGGTAAGGCAGAGAGCACTGGCTCCATTAGAAATTGAGAGGGCTGATTAAGGGAGCAGAAGTGGTTTCCGGCTTAGAAAGAGGCGTGATGGCTCGAAAAATGCTACTTCATCACGCATGCCGTCGGAGACCACAGGGAGCAAAACAGCTGTTGTCGGTGGAATGTCAGTGTCTTCTTTGACAACTAGCTTGTGCGCGGCTTGATTAGTGTGGTCGTAGGGCTGGTCGAAGAACGGAAGCAGTTCAAGTTCGGAACGGGCACAATCTATAACGGCACGATTACGGGATAGGAAATCCCAGCCAAGTATGATGTCATGAGAGCACGAGGAAAGGACGATAAATTCAACAATGTAGTGGTGCTCCGCAATTTTAAGTCGGGCAGTGCAGGCGGCTATAGGTCGAACAGGTTCTCCATTTGCTGCACGTAACAACATATCAAGCGGCGTGGTCACCTTTCGGAGCTTGCGGCAAAGTTTGGCGTCTATAACAGACACAGCGGCACCGGTATCCACAAGAGCGTATGCATGGGCGCCGTCTACAAAAACTTCGACGATATTTGACGGCAAGGTGCGAGGACTTGAACAATTCGATAGCGCAGTTCTTGCCCCTTGAACTGCGACGGCTAGTTTCTCTCATTTTGAGGGGCTGGTCGTGGACGCATGGGTGACAAGGAGCGTCGATTTGGTGAAGGTGAGCGACGAGACGAAGTTGCCGGATAGTCACGGGAAGACGTGTTTGACTGACGATCCGAACTTTCATAACCAAAAGGTGGTCGGTTCATGTAATTGCTTCGTGGTCGGACGTCTGTGTAGGCGGGCACGCGACGACGGCAGTATCGGGAGATATGGCCAGGTCCGCCACACGCAAAACAAATCGGCCGGTTATCGCGCGTTCTCCAGGCATTTGCAGCAAGGGGCGCCGCCCACGCGGCATACGGCTGAGTCGAGGCTGTGGTAGTGAGGGGAGGAGCCCATGCGACGGAAGACTGAGTAGGAGCGGTAACATGCGGCAGTCCATTGAACGGCGTGGGCTGGTGTGGCTGCTGCCTCTTTACTGCGTCAGCATAAGTAAGACGCGCGGCGACAACTTGCTGCTGAAAGGGCACTGGCATAGCCTCGGCAATCTGGTCCTGAAGTGCATGTCGGAGCATGGGAGCTAACGGTGTCGGTGGTTGCTCTTGCTGCTGCTGCGGGAGCTCTTGGCGCTGACAAAACGGCAGGAGGGAAAGCTGACGTGCGACCTCCTCACGCACAAAGTCTTTCATTTGTGCTAGAAGGCGGGAGTGGTCAGGTACGACGTCCAGTGCAGCGAGTGGTTGGTTAGGCTGAAATGGACGACGGGTGAGAGCTCGTTGACGTCGCAATTCGTCGTAGTTCTGGCACAGAGTTACCACTTCAGACACCGTGCCAGGATACTTCGCCAGGAGCATTTGAAAGACGTCGTCATCAACACCTTTCATAATGTGCTGGATCTTGGCACTTTCGCTCATTGCGGCATCGACGCGCTTGCAGAGATCGAGTATATCTTCGATATAGGCGGTAAACGTTTCGCCAGGTTCTTGTGCCCGTGAGCGCAGGCGTTGTTCGGCACGCAACTTCCGCACGGCAGGGCGACCGAAAACCGAGGATATTGCCTGCTTGAAAGTGGCCCAGTTCTCGAACTTGGATTCGTGGTTTGTATACCACAGTTTCGCCACATTAGCCAAGTAAAAGTTGACGGTGCTCAACTTAGCAGCGTCATCCCACCTGTTTGGTCCACTGACTTTTTCGTAGGACGACAGCCAGTCCTCGACGTCCTGGTCTTCGGCGCCCGAAAAGATCGGGGGGTCTCGCTGGTGAACCGGGCCGGGGCAAGTAGGAGCCGTGAGAGGTGCTGTCTGTTGGGCAGTGTCAACTTGCATGGTCGACGGCAGGGTGCGGGATCGGAGTTCCAGGGTGTAGGTGATGCAGTTACCCAGCACGATCCACCAAATGTAAAGGGGGTTTATTGAAGGACTGAGCAAGCGGGTGGTAGCACTAAAGGAACGCAGGCGAACCCAGATGACGGTGCTTGATCGCCGATCTCGTGCCTTCTTCTTGTGCTGATGATAGCTGACCTGATGGTAACAACGTCTTTCTTATTCACTACATTATTATTATTATTTGGCCACTTTGACTAGATGTATTTCTTCAACATACACATATAACTAAGTACACGAAGCACTCTGGATATCGACCCGATCGAAATGAGGCAGCTGCGACCGGGAATCAAACCACCAATGCCTTGCTAAGCAGAGTGACTTCGTAGAACAGTTAAGCAGTCATGAAGGATACCGTGAAAGAGATGGTGAAGCGATAGGTCTATGATATATTCGCGAGTCTTTTGCCCCGCAATGAACTTGTTCGGGATAATTGTGAAATGACTCACTTAACCTCAAAACTGAAATAAACTGATGTACAATTAGAATTTCCTTGTTTCTTTTTTCTCAGAAATGTTTAATTTATTGAGACTATGGCTATAACCATCATTTTTGCGATGTGTTGTTTTCTGAACGAACAGGCAGAAAAGAATACCTTGTGATTTAGGCACATACTCTGCATGGTGCATTAATATGAGAGAATCAGCAGATTTTACTCTTACGTGACGGGATCAGTGCGACGACCTGGAGCAAACACAGTGCAGCATAACTGCAGTCCCTAGCAGCGCGCTTTGATGTGTAAGCCAGCCTTAGTAGGTGAGTGCCTGTAAAGCTGCTCGAATAATGGTTCAACGCATGCAACAGTCCCACCGAAACGAGTTTTAACATTACGACTACGCGAAGTAAATGTAACACTACACGTGGTGATGACAGATTGGCCTATTAGATTTACATCTATTGTTTACCTGTACCTGTGTGTTCAATAGTTACACGGTTTTTTGATGAAAAGGCTCGAGTAGTACGTTTTCATCGAGCGGCCATGGTAGTTATAAGCTTATTTTCGGTCTGTTTTTAGGAACCGCTATGTTTTTTATTGCTGACATTCTAATGTACAGGGCATGATTGTTTACTTTATATTTGTTAGGTATAGTTAACCTCTTCATATCCTCACTTTTTAACCTCTGTCTATTCAGATATTCTCCGAATTTTCAGCTTCCTACAAGCGCGACGCAATGCAGTCACAAAACTAATGCGCAAGACATGTGTGCTTGTTGGCCATTGTTTGAGCGACAGCAACTAGTGAAGTGATCCATGCAGTTTCCTAATAATGCGATAGAAGGAAATCAGGTGCTAGTGTCTATGGGAGCTGCAACGCATGAGGTTTCAGCGAGAATGGAAATGATGGGTAGTACACGGATTTGTCTACGCTTTGTTCTTCCGGGTCCGTCTTGCCTGCAGATGCTTTGTCGCAAGACGAAGTTCAGCACTTTCAGTAATTCCATTTCACCACCTTGACCTTATTAGTGCCAACAATTGACATAGGCTCCCGAAGTTGACAACGAACTGTTCTTCTACTCGAAACAAAAACTGAAACACAAAAGCAAACAGCGCCACAAGTTTGTTCAAAGTCGCAAGCACAAAAATTAGGCAAATACATCTACTACTTATCATTCCCATTGAGGCCGAACGATCGCAGTGCCAGACTTCTCTCTAGTAAATATTTTAGCAAGCGAAAGAGAATAAAAAAATAAGAGAAAGGCATAGAGGTCAACCAGGAATTGTAGCATCCGGTTCGCTACCGGGCACTAAGGGTAGGGAAAAGGGCAAAGAATGATGAGAAGGAAAGCAAAGAAAAAAGTATACACGCAAAAAGAAGATGGCGGTGGGTGTTAGGCTATTCAAAAGGCCACGATAATCCACGCAAAAAAGTTCGTAAGGCCTTGTTTGAATTTATGGGTGAAGACAGATCGTGTTCACTTTCGAGCACTGACTGCTCTGACAAGCTGCTTTGTCGTCAAGGTGGGCTTACGCAGCAACTAGCGGCAGTCTGTGCGCGCTGTTGCGAGGGCAGGACACAAAATGTGCTCTATCGTTTCATCGCTTCCGCAACGATTGCAAGCAGCACTATTTTCTATGCCCATTCAGAAGACGAGAAATTCGGTGAAAGCGATACCAAGCCACAGTTGGCAAAGCACCATTGTCTCAAGTTGAGAGAGTCTGGACGGAGGCCGAAGTCGACGAGAATCGTCCAGCCTATGCAGTCGCATGTGCCATAAACACTTTGTATTCCACAGGGATTTTACATCTTCATTAGCAATCTGTCGTATTTTCGCGCCAGCATCAGACCTTGAGAATCAAATAGATTCTTCTACACCTTCTTCCTGGGCTGATCGAGCAGCTGAATTCGCATGTTCATTGCCCAATATGCCGCACGGTGATTTGGAAGCTAATAAACGTGATTTAGTATCATTTCTCAAAGAGGTGGTGAAACAGATCTCTCATCTCCAGCTCTTTACGAGGTCCCCGGCGTAAGGCGAATACTGTACACTGTTGAGTGGCTTTAGAGTTCATGGACGCACTCCATATCTTTGCTTGTTGATCTTGAATTGCTTTAAGTGTGCTACGTACACCAGCAAGTTCAGCAGCCGTCGACGTCGTCTTGTGGAATAGCCGAATATTCGTGGTGGCCACTTTTGTAGGAAAGATAACCGACCCTGCAAACACATCTCTTGCATTTGAAGCGTCACTATGTAGAAAGTTATGCTCACTGTACTTCTCGTACAAGAAAAGATAGAGCTGCTTTCGCGCTGGAGACGAGAATCGGAATTTCGAACATATTCTTGGAACAATGAGTTGAATCTGGGGATGAGTCATACACCATGGGGAAGATTCAATTCTGGCTGGAGCTGTATATCCCGTAGACTTGAGTGTGTGATATGACAAAATTGACTGCCTGGCGAAATGGGTACCTCAGGGGTTTTGGCAGCGAGTAAGATACCTCAGGTATTCTGTGAGTATGTCATTACAATATGCGTCTTCACCGGGTAGTCACTTGCAACCGCAATTGTCTCAGCTACTAACGAACATCGCGGTAGCCCCAGACAATTTCACACAGGCATAGCATAGACACTTTGAGATTGTGAATGCTGGTTCTGGAGGTATTGGCAGCAAAGGCAAGCTGTATCGCTATTAGCCGAGAAAAATCGTCTTGTACAATTGCATAAATGCATGTACTGAGGTTTCCTAGGTTTCTTCATCATGAGTTAGCAATGTCTACCAGCATCTTCTCAAAGTAGGCAACTTGTGGGCCCTAACAAGTGTCTATATCAATTATTATGCTTAAACATTTGTGCATCCTGACGCATGATATGACTTGGCCGTGGATAGATAAAGCGTATGGTTTCAAAGGCTTTCGACTGAAAACAATCAATGCAAATTTCACTTGCAATATTTTCACACTTTTTTCATTGATGTACACCGAAATCAACGCAGCTTTCGGAAGCCTGGCGTATAGCTGAGCTCTTGTCAAGCCTTCTGCCCCGACGCATTTGTCAACAGCATACATAGATAGCTTGACCACGCTCGGTAGTCGTTAAACAAGACCAACGAGAACGAGGTTGAAGAGGGTTGAACTCAAGACGCCACCTTGCGGAACTCCAGGATGTGTGGGGTGTTGAGAGGTTGTACCACCTGCATTGCTTACAAATAAGGCCCACACTTGTAAATAACTGCATGCCCAACAATACACTTGACCACCTTATGGGGAACTTTATCGAAGGATATAGAGACACACGACCTTTGCTTTGTTAAGTTTTGCGAACGCATGCCCGGCTGACAAACCACTAAGTTCTAAGACAGCTATAGAAAGACCACTGCTGTGCTGTCTGTTCCTGTCAATGTTTCACACAATGCCACTTTCACAAAATGGAGCCAAACAAAAATTACTTCAATAAATTATCTAAATTGAAAGAGCAATCTGATTTCAGCCCCTACAATAGTTGCTGGCATTAACGTTTCAAATCGTATTGTAAGGTTTTGGTGAGAGAGATTGTTGCGCCATAGCAGTTACGTATCAACGGTTCGTTTACTTGAAAGAGCACGGTCTTGGAAAGCCGGGGTATGTGAGACCTCGCGAAATTTTCTCATGAGCGCTTCTGTAACATGGCAGTGACACTTATCCTCTTTCCTCAGATATGAATGTATTTAAGAAGAAATACAAAGAATCACATATCCTTGCGTGTGAAAGAGCCTGTTGTTACAGTATTGTTTACTTTTTATATGCAAGGCAGCGTGATATTGCAGCGATATTTCAGTGATTTTCAATTTCGCGCGTTTTGTTATGCCTCCCTCTAGGCGTTATTGAAAAGGTTGAGTGATTTTATATGCAGTATATTAAGAAAGGAATAGATAGAAAATGAACTGGATGCCTTCGTTACACGGGTCGAGGCACCCAAAGCTATCGTTTTCGTATATACAATAACAAGGGGCATGAACCAAAATAGCACTCCCTTTAAGCAGTGTTACATATTTCAGAGCTTGACTGCAGAGATACGCATTCCTCGCATTCCTTTGCATATAACCTTCATTAATTTCACTAAAATATCTTTAAAGTCATACTCGCGTTGGGCGTGTGCGATGTCTTGCTTTATTTCAGCATTTATTCGAGTTCGACGGCCTAATGAATTTTCACCCGTAAATACAGCGTGAAACTATAGACTTGGAACTCAAGTGACGAGTTTTTAGAGTATTCAATATCAGCGAAATGGCAACTAAATACTCTTTTCAAGTCATTTTGATAGTGACGCAGCCCCGCCGCGGTGGTCTAGTGGCTAAGGTACTCGGCTGCTGACCCGCAGGTCGCGGGTTCGATTCCCGGCTGTGGCGGCTGCATTTCCGATGGAGGCGAAAATGTTGTAGGCCCGTGTACTCAGATTTGGGTGCACGTTAAAGAACCCAAGGTGGTCAAAATTTCCGGAGCCCTCCACTATGGCGTCTCTCATAATCAAATTGTGGTTTTGGGACGTTAAACCCCACAAATCAATCAATCAATTGATAGTGACGCAACCCTTACATATGACTAGCTCTTCGTGTACGCGTCTTCACCGGAGTTTTATTTCAGTCTTATATAATACATATTAGGTTTGAAATATGGGTACTTTCACCGACAAACACTGCAGCGGAGCAGCATCTCGGGTCTCTGTGCACTTTACGAGATCTTTGGTCCCCCGTGAGCTAATATTCAATGCATATTTATATCAACGTATATTTATGTTAGCCGCTTGAGAACACAGGAAACTTCCAGCTATATGACAAAAAGCGGGGCTTTCTGGAAGCGTAGTCTCGCGCACAAAACGCTGTGGGCGAGCAGCTAACTTGAGTCGAAATTACGTTTCTTCGGAAAGCTTCACATGCGCTGCAAGTTAAAGCGACAATAATCATTTCATCTTCTTTTTCTTGAAGAAACACGCACAGATTTCAGAGCAGATTGCGAAAGCTTGCAGTGGCACATATTGAACGACATAAAACGTACGAGATTTAGCGAACGCGACATGCGCCTATAGCAGCGAACGAATAAACCAAGCTTTTTACACGCAAGTTTGGAAAACTGAGCTCCGTTAAAGCTTTCTTTTTCTCTCTCCACAAAGAACGTATGTTCAATAAAACAACTTGTTGTAGGGTTATATCAATAGACTAGTAATCAATAGGAGTTGTCGGATCAAACATTTTATCTTGGTAATGTTACTTTCGTCCCGTCTATGTGATAAACGCGATTACTAAACGCGCAGTTTCTTTTAAAGTTAGCAACTAAACACCATATCTGACTGTGACGAAAATTCAAACTTCGCCACTAGTATCTGGGATTTAACATCTGGCTAAGCCCAGATGACATTGAACACGAAATCCAGGTCACGATTCCCGACTTTGATGAATTGTATACTGTAGGCCTTTGCAGTAGCTCCAGGACAACGGTTCCGAACTCTGTTTTGTGAAAAACATATTATATATATATATATATATATATATATATATATATATATATTATTGGCATTATTGTGTTCCTGAAAATTTTGTTGACCCTGAAATTTGAGCACGCGTAAGTAAAAAACGATACGCTTCTCATAGAAAAACTTTAGAACGTAGGAATCACAAACCTGGCAAGCTGCACAAACTACCTCTATTTCAGGAAATGTTTGCAACAAAACCCTTAATCTGAGGGCAATGAAACTCTGTACATATTAACTCTGATACTATCGCTTCCTTAAACAACTTCCGCGGTTAGATCGCACTTTGTTTTAATGCATCTTTGGGATTATACCATAGTCGTTTACCAAAAACACTGAAGTTTGGAAATATTTTCTCAAAAGGCCATTTCTTATTTTTTAATTCTTCTGATTGAAGTTAAGCAAGTCATCTACCATTTTGGACAAAAATGCGTGATTTTGGCCGTTGACAAGTTGTAACGAGTCACATGTGACCAAGTGAGCCTTGCGGCCATGCCGTTTGTTATGGGCCGAAAATCTCGTATAACTCTACAAACGCAATACAATCACACACACACACACACACAAAGACACACACACGCGTCCTTGCGTGTTTGCACACACACACACACGCAAACACGCAAAAACAAACAAACAAGCTAACAAACAAACAAACAAACAAACTAACTAACTAACTAACTAACTAGCTAACAAACTAACTAACTAACAACACACTAACTAACACACAAACAAAGAAACACACAAACAAAGAAACAAACTAACAAAGAAACAAACAAACGAACGAACAAACAAACTAACAAATAAACTAACAAACTAACAAACTAACTAACTAACTAACTAACTAACTTACTAACAAACTAACTAACTAACAAACAAACAAACTATCCAGCACAGAAACAAAGAAACACACAAACAAGAACAAACTAACAAAGAAACAAACTAACAAACTAACAAACTAACAAAGTAACACACAAACAAACTAGCAAAGAAACAAACAAAGAAACACACAAACAAACTAACGAACTAACAAACAAACACATAAACTAACTAACTAACTAACAAAGTAACTAACTAACAAACAAACTAACACACAAACAAAGAAACACACAAACAAAAAAACAAACTAACAAAAATAAACAAACTAACCAACATACTAACTAACGAAATAGCAAACAAACAAACAAACTAACTAACACACGAACAAAGAAACAAACTAACAAAGAAACAAGCTAACAAACTAACAAACAAACTAGCTAACTAACTAACTAACTAACTGACTAACAAACAAACTAACTAAAACACAAACGAAGAAACAAACTAACAAAGAAACAAACAAACTAACTATCTAACAAACAAACTAACAAACTAACAAACCAACAAACTAAATAACAAACTAACAAACAAACACATAAACAAAGAAACACACAAAGAAACAAACTAACAAAGAAACAAACTAACAAACTAACAAACTAACAAAGAAACACACACAAACAAACTAACAAAGAAACACACAAACAAACTAACAAAGAAACAAACAACTAACTAACAAACTAACTAACAAACTAACAAAACTAACAAGCAAACTAACTAACAAACTAACAAACTAACAAAGAAACAAACTAACAAACTAACAAAGAAACACACAAACAAACTAACAAAGAAACAAAGTAACAAAGAAACACGAACAAACGAACAAACAAACAAACAAACTAACTAACTAACTAATTAACAAACTAACTTACAAACTAACTAACTAACAAACTAACAAAGAAACAAACTAACATACTAACAAACTAACAAAGAAACACACAAACAAACTAACAAAGAAACACACAAACAAACAAACAAACAAACAAACTAACTAACTAACAAACAAATGAACTAACTAACATACGAACTAACATACGAACTAACTTAATTACAAACAAAGAAACTAACTGACAAAGTAACTAACAACAAACTAACTAACACACACACAAAGAAACACACAAATAAAGAAACAAACTAACAAAAAAACAAGCAAACAAACTAACAAACTAACAAACAAACTAACAAACAAACTAACAAACTAACTAACCAACAAACTAACACAAAACAAGCAAACTAACTAGCTAACAACCTAACTAACGAACTAACAAACAAACAAACTAACTAACAAACAAACTACACACAAACAAAGAAACACACAAACAAAGAAACAAACTAACAAAGAAACACACAAACTAACAAAATAACGAGCAAACAAACAAACAAACTAACTAACTTACAAACTAACAAACTAACAAACAAACAAACCGACTAACTAACAAAGTAACTAACAAACAAACAAACAAACTAACTAACTAACTAACTAACTAACATACTCACTAACAAAATAACAAACTACCAAACAAACAACAAACTAACTAACTAACACACAAACAAAGAAACAAACTAACCAAGAAACAAACAAACAAAACTAACTAACACACAAAGGAAGAAACAAACTAACAAAGAAACAAACTAACTAACTAACTATCTAACAAACAAACTAACAAACTAACTAACTAAATAACAAACTAACAAACAAACAATCTAACACACAAACAAAGAAACACACAAACAAAGAAACAAACTAACAAACTAACAAACTAACAAAGAAACACACAAACAAACTAACAAACAAACAAACTAACTAACTAACAAACTAACAAACTAACCAACAAACTAACAAAGAAACAAACTAACAAACTAACAGAGAAACACACAAACAAACTAAGAAAGAAACAAAGTAACAAAGAAACACATAAACAAACAAACTATTGAACTAACAAACAAACTAACTAACTAACTAACTAATTAACAAACTAACTTACAAACTAACAAACTAACAAAGTAACTAACTAAGAAACAAACAAACTAACACACAAACAAAGAAACACACAAAAAAACAAACTAACAAGAAACAAACAAACAAACAAACAACCAAACTTACAAACTAACTAACTAAGTAACAAACTAACTAACTAACAAACAAACAAACAAACTAACTAACTAACAAACTAACTAACAAACTAACTAATAAACTAACTAACAAACAACAAAGAAACACAAGAAAGATTTGGAGCCGGCACGCTGGCGGACATGCAGCTGATTTTTTCGCAAGTTTTGGATTTGCCTTCCGGCTCGCTGCGATTGTCGGCAGCGCAGATCTACACTCTGGCCTAAACCAAGCTTCAGCGGTGATGTTATCTTCGGCGAGTATTGCATCCCACGCCTTGTCGGACCACGCCACGAATTCCGAGCCCGCTATCTTCGATGATGAGCTCGGCGCGTGGCGGAACTTCAGTGATTACCATCGACCAATAACCTACGGACATTGGCGCCCATGTGACCAAAATGAACCCTATTTAGACGAGCAACGCTTCTGCCTCGTGGGATTTGGAGCCGGCACGCTGGCGAACATGCAGCTGATTTCCCTGTTGTTCACGCAGGTTGGTTTGCATTATCCCATTCGGGCTTCTCGGCTATTGTGTGCGTTGCCGGCTCCTCCCACTTTGGCATTTGCTGATGCTCATTGTCATAAAAGAGCGCGAGCGCCTCGAAGAACGTCTTTTCTGTTTGCTAAAAGGGTGTTTTATTTGTTCTTACTGTTGTTGCTTTCCGGCGATGTGGAACTTAACCCGGGCCCTGTTGAAATGGATATCTTACAAAGCCTGCAAAAAGGGCAGACTGAAATCCTAAATAAGCTACATTCTATTGAATCCCGGATCGCGAAGCATGAGGGAATGATAGCGGACATAAATTATGGACAGCCTTGGAGCAACTAAGAAGCAAGTCGAAGACTTAGGCAAAATAGTTACAGAGCATAAGGATGACATTTCAATTCTGCAGAAAGAGTTGAGGAATTTGCAGGCTAAAAACGTTGACCTGGAAAACAGAAGTCGTAGACAAAACCTTTTGTTTTATGGAGTAGATGACAATAAAAAAGAAACATGGGACGAATCCCAGTAATTGATAAAAAAAATTGTTGGCGACAAGCTTGGAATCGAAGTGGCTACGTTAGAAAGGGCACATCACATTGGTGTATACCGAGAACAAAAAAAAGCGACCTATCATCGCAAATTTTGCTTCGTACAAAGAAAGGCAAGAAATTTTGTCCAACGCAAAAAAATTGAAGGGGTCAGGTTTCAGCATTGATCAGGATTTTGCGCCAGCTACTCGGGAAGTGCGAAAGCGGTTATGGGAATACGGTAAAGCCCACAAAAGTGAGAGCACAAAAGTAAGACTGAACTTTGAGAGGCTTTCCCTTGATGGAAAAACGTACGTATGGGATGACGAGAAGAAGGAAGTCGTTCCATTGCGAAAAAAATGACGCGCACTTGAAAAAAAAACACGCCCGACACAGCTTCGTCGCTGTTTTAATAAATTGTAGAAGCATAACGAAAAAGACGGACGAATTGGCGGGGCTTATCGAGTCTGTTAAAGCTGACGTAGTTATCGGAACGGAATCGTGGCTGCACCGTGATATCAGCGACTGTGAAGTATTTCCAAGTGACTTTGTCGCGTACCGCAAAGATAGACCAAGCCATGGGGGCGGTGTATTCTTACTTGTGCGAAGTTCTTTGAAATCTGCTGCCCTCGACATTCAGTGCGATATTGAATCTGTTTGGTGCACGATTACCCTAGATGATAATTCTTCATTTGCTGTAGGTGCATTTTATTGACCCCCAAACTCGGACTACAAAACACTTCAGTCGTTAAATGAGATTATCTCGGAAGTTTCAAACCGAACATTCCTTCTTGTTGGGGACTTTAATTTGCCAGACTTAGAATGGCATGATGGAATATGCGTAAGCGGCACTGGGTGCCGCACAAACATAGAAAGGAAAAATTTAATAGACAACTACGGCCTTACCCAGTTTGTTACTTGCCCAACTAGAAATAATAACCTTCTTGACCTTGTGTTCTCAAATTCACCCAGTTTGGTGAATAATGTCAATGTTATTCCAGGAATCAGCGACCACATGGCTGTTGTTGCAGAAATCAAAAAAGAATGTAAAAACACCTCAAATAGTGCGGCAAGAAAGGTTTTTCTGTTCAGTAGGGGTGACTACACAAGAATAGTTGAAAAGCTAGAAGATTATTTGCCCGTGTTTGAATGCCTATCTGAACACTACAGTATGAATGATTTATGGCTTAGCTTTAAGGACAAGTTGTTAGCACTCGTAGATAAGTATATACCTGCGAAACAAGCCGGAGAGCTTCGTAAACGCAAGATGCCATGGATGACGTCCGGTATTTTGAGATTAATCCGGAAAAGGCGACGGGTTTTTGGTAAATTAAAGAAATCTGGAAGCAGTGACCACGTGAAAGAATTACAAGCATTAACGGAGCAGTATAAATCATGTGTGGAAAGCGCAAAAAACGAAATATTTCGAAGGGCTCAGCAATAAAATGAAAACTAATTCAAAGTGTTTCTGGCTATATATCAAAGAGTGTGGGTCTGATCATGTTGGAGTGGCTGAACTAAGCTTTAATAATATGGTTGTAGTTGATGAGGAAGCAAAATCTACCTGTTTAAACAAATATTTCCAGTCTGTGTTCTTGCCCAAGCTTGACGTTCCTTCAAAACCACACCCAACCACGATTCCGCTGATGCCACCGGTAGAACTGAGTGTCCGTGGCATATGTTCTCTTCTAGAAAACCAAGATGAATCCAAAGCAGTTAGTCCTGATGGCATCTCTCCTCGTATTCTAAAGCGATGTGCACTGCCAATTTCTCTTTACCTCTATATAATTTATTCAAAATCCCTTTCAACGGGAACTCTACCCGAAGATTGGAAAATTTCTCATGTTGTTCCGGTTCATAAGGGTGGCTCAAAAAAGATCTAACAAATTACCGACCCATTTCATTGACGTCAGTGGCATGCAAAATTTTCGAGCACATTTTATCCAAGCACATATTGACCCATCTTACTGCTAATAATGTATTAATAAATGAGCAGCACGGTTTTCGTAAAGGTTTTTCTTGTACGACGCAACTTGTAGAGTTCTTTCACGAGCTGGCTTCCAACGTTGATGAAGGTGGACAAACAGATTGCGTGTTTTTAGATTTTCGGAAGGCCTTTGACACCGTGTCACATTCCCTTCTCCTGGCTAAGTTACAGACTCTAAATTTCGACCCAAATGTGTTCATCTGGATAACCAATTACTTGCTGAAGAGGCGTCAATGCGTTCTTTTAAATAGGAAGTGTTCATCATATGTTAACGTTACATCAGGCGTGCCCCAAGGCTCTGTCCTTGGGCCTCTCTTATTTCTTATTTTTGTAAATGATATTTCTGTGGGTATTTCGTCGCGCATGCGTTTATTTGCCGACGATTGTGTGTTATATCGACAGGTTCAGAACAAAGGTGACTGTGCTTATTTGCAGAACGATTTGGATTGTATTGTACAGTGGTGCCAGAAGTGGCAAATGACGCTAAACCCCAAAAAGTGCGTCCATATGCGTGTTTCCAAAAAAAAGAAACCAATAGTAACGGCGTACACCATAGATACGCATATTGTTATTACCGAACCAACATGCAAATATCTTGGCGTTGTTTTGTCGCATGATTGCTCATGGAATTCCAATGTTGATCACGTTGTTAGCAAAGCGGCAAGGGCTCTAAATTTCATTCAGAGGAACCTAAGATTGGCACCCCGAACATTAAAAAATACGGCCTATCTCACATGTATTAGACCGATTTTGGAATACGCATGTCCTGTGTGGGACCCGATGCAGGCGAACTTGATTGATAAGCTTGAAAAAATACAAAACAGAGCTGCGCGGTTTGTTTTAGGGCGGTACGAGCGGAGAGACAGCTGCAGTGCTATAAAAGCTGAATTGGGTTGGGAATTGCTTTCTTTACGCAGGAAAAAACTGCGTTTGAAGTTTTTCTTCTCTGTTTTTCATGGGCGGACTGGGATTGACCATCATAACTATTTCAGTGAACCCAGCTACATATCTAGTCGACATGACCACCGACGCAAAGTGAAAGAGTATCGAGCAAGAACGACCATGTTTTATAATTCCTTTTTAGTGATGACCATTAGAGATTGGAACCAGCTGCAAGACGAGCAAGTGTGCTGTATAAACGAAGAATTGTTTTATTCCAGTCTGTAACCCCCCTGCTGTAACGCCTTTTTGAGCAAAGTGGGGCACTCACCGAATAAAGAATAAATAAAGAATAAAACAAAGAAAGAAACTACCAAAGAAACAAACAAACAAACAAACTAACTAACTAACAAACAAAGTAACAAACTAACAAACTAACAAACAAACTAACACACAAACAAAGAAACAAACTAACAAAGAAACAAACTAACAAACTAACAAAGAAACACACAATCGAACAAAGAAACAAACAAACTAACTAGCAAACTAACACACAAACAAAGAAACACACAAAGAAACAAACTAACAAAAAACAAACGAACTAACAAACTAACTAACAAACAAACTAACTAAAAAACACTCAAACAAAGAAACACACAAACAAAGAAACAAACTAACAAAGAAACAAACTAACAAAGAAACAAACTAAAAAATTAACAAACTAACAAAGAAACAAACAAACAAACAAACAAACAAACAAACTAACCAACAAACTAACTAACTAACAAACAAACACACAAACAAAGAAACACACAAACAAACTAACTAACAAACAAACAAACAAACAAACAAACTAACTAACTAACTAACTAACCAACACACAAACAAAGAAACAAACAAACAGACAAACTAACAAACTAACAAACAAACTAACAAACAAACAAACTAACTAACTAACTAACTAACACACAAACAAAGTAACACACAAACAAAGAAACAAACTAACAAAGAAACAAACAAACTAACTAACAAACTAAAACACTTACAAACAAACTAACAAACCAACAAACTAACAAAGAACCACACAAACTAACAAAGAAACAAACTAACAGAGAAACACACAAACTAACGAAGTAGCAAACAAACAAACAAACTAACTAGCTAACTAACACACAAACAAAGAAATATACATACAAAGAAACAAACTAACATAAACTAACAAACAAACTAACAAACTAACAAACAAACAAACTAACTAACCAACTAACTGACAAACAAACAAACAAACAAACAAACTAACATACAAACTAACTAACAAACTAACTTACTAACTAACACACAAACAAAACACACAAACAAAGAAACAAACTAACAAAGAAACAAACAAACAAACTAACTAACAAACAAATTAACAAACTAACAAACAAACTAACTAACCAACCAACAAACAAACTAACTAACACACAAACAAAGAAACACACAAATAAAGAAACAAACTAAGAAAGAAACAAACTAACAAACTAACAATCTAACAAAGCAACTAACTAACAAACTAACTAACTAACAAACAAACTAACCAACACACATACAAAGAAACACACCAAGAAACAAGCTAACAAAAAACAAACAAACTAACTAACAAACTAACAAACAAACTAACAACTTAACAAACTAACTAACAAACAAACAAACAAACAAACTAACTAACACACAAACAAAGAAACAAACTAACAAACTAACAAAGAAAACAAACAAACAAACAAAGAAACAAAATAACAAAGAAACACACAAACAAACAAACTAACAAACAAACTCCAAAACAAGAAATGCGCAGCCAGGTTGAACGGTCCAAAGTATTTGTCTTTCGATCAGTTGCTTGACAAATCCGTGGCAGCCGCCGCTCGATCCTGCGGGCACATGAGCGCTGCTTCGTAGGTCGAGCCTCGCTTGCCATTTAAAACTGCGCTTAAAGGACGAATGAATTGAAAAATACGTACTGTGAAACGTAAATGCTGTCAAGTGAAAAAAAATTGCCCGCAGCTTCCCTCGGGGGAACACTGAGGAGGATGCGGAGCATATAATTGGTTAACGGGGTGTTAAAGTGCGACTTACTTGGGTCGATGGCTAAATTGGTTAACGTGGTTGTGAAATGGGATGTTAAATTGCGACTTACTTGGGTCGATGGCTAAATTGGTTAACGTGGTTGTAGGAGGGGGTGTTAAATGAGTGAACACGTACCCACGTATGCGAAAGGACGGCGCTGGTCGAAGGGACGTCGATCATTGTGTTTGTGGATTCGTTGGAATTCATTTCACCGCGACCTTGGACGTCGACGCGCCGTACAAACCAACCGACGAGCGGCAACTGAGCGAGCGAGCGCCGACCTTGAGTATATATACAGCGCGACGGCGCATGCACTGTCAGCTGTTGAATGTTCTCGAAGGAGAAGCGCGCGCGCGGCACAGATGGCAACGGCGCGACGGCGCATGCGCTGTCAGCTGTCGAATGTTTTCGAAGGAGAAGCGCGCGCGGCACAGATGGTGGGCGACGGCGCGACGGCGCATGCGCGCGCGTCAGCTGTCGAATGTTCGAGAAGCGGTGCGGACGGCGCGGACGGCGCACTACAAGGCGCGAGTATAAGATGCTTCCGCATCTAAAAGCATATTATACAATGAAAGATCTGACAAGAATCTCGTAGGGAGCGCCTTTCACTCATGAGGCGCTGTTTCTCTTCTGGTGCCCTAAAAACAATTACGTTGTATTTATCAGCAACATACGATAGAAAAGCAAGCCGATGACATTTAAAGAAAGTTGTCATTCATGCCGAAGACACGATGCTTGAAGAAATTGATCGGCAGTCTCTGGTTTTTGTGCCACACTCTAAGAAATAATGGAGGAAGAGGGGATCTCGGATGCTCTGTTAGATGAGTAATTAACCTGCCACACACATTGCAGCTTTTTGGAGTAACTGCGAAGGAGTAACCGCACTCTCACTCTCGCTATTACTCGTCGAAGAAGCAACAGTTATATTGCGCAAAAGAAAAATTAAATTTTCGGCTGACTTAACCAGCTTTTAGAAGTGCGTGTAGGCATTTGATTAGATGCGCACTCATCACATTCAGCGATTGTTTACGGGAAATTTGCAGCAAACACACGGGATTCAAACTCGCGACCATTTAGTGAGCAGGCGCGTAAACTAATCACTACTCTACACCACGCTACAGCACAAACAAGCTTGCGTAGGCACCGATGGTTCGTTTGCACACGGAGTGAATCAAAATTCTTGCAGTATCTCTCCCCCCCCCCCCCCAAAAAAAAACAAAAAAACGGACGCTTAACTCCACTAAGAGAAAAGTGCCCCTCCTTGCCGTGCGTGTACAATCTTTTGCGCACGCTTCTCATTTTCGATGCGCAAAGAGTTCTTTTCTTGTTAACTGCTCAGTTTTTCCGGAAAGCTTTTTAGAGTGCATCGCACATCGCGCCAACAGTCTCTTATCAGAAGTTAGTCCATGTGACCGAGTTTACAAGGCTGTATTCTTGTGTATCTGCAGAGATGATCAGCACAAGCTGCGCATTTCTTACAATATTTCATGGCTTGAGGCGCAACAGCAAGGGTTTAAATTTGCTAAGGCGTGTTGCCGGGCTAGTTGCTTGGAGTTCGTCATTTATAACAGTCCTTGTCAAAGTGCGTTATATCCTTATAAATGAAAAGCATGGGGGAAAGCAAGTAGGGTACTGAAGGCGCTCATCGCAAAATTTGCAGCAGAGTTTTTATTGTAAAATATGACTCTTGCACTTTGCGGCGTTTTGTTTCACATTTAATCTTTCTCAATCTCATTCATCTCCGTAGAGTAGTTTTTACGCAAGAGCAGAGCTTGTCAGCTGCCGTTGTGGCACTCATGTGAATGCCCACAACATCAAACGGCTGCCACCGCAGAATGGTCAAACGCAAGACAAAGATCGCTCTGTCATGCAAAATGGCTGCACATTTGTTGTTGCGGAGTTACTTTTGATTGATTGATATGTGAGGTTTAACGTACCGAAACCCCAATATGAATATGTGAGACACCGTAGTGGAGGGCTCCGGAAATTTCTACCTCTTGGTGTTCTTTAACGTACACCCAATCTGAGCACATGGACCTACAGCCTTTTCGCCTCCGTCGAAAACGCAGCTGCCGCTGCCGGCAGTCGATCCCGCGACCTTCGGGTCACCAGAGTACTTTAACCACTAGACCACCGCAGCGGGGCGGTGGAGTTGGTTTTAAATGCGTAGAATTTCTTAGCGAGCTTCGGTGACTTTGGCCGTATCTATCTATCTATCTATCTATCTATCTATCTATCTATCTATCTATCTATCTATCTATCTATCTATCTATCTATCTATCTATCTATCTATCTATCTATCTATCTATCTATCTATCTATCTATCTATCTATCTATCTATCTAACTAATCTGGCTGCCTCCCTGCCTGCCTGCCTGCCTGCGACGTTTAGCTCTCCTGGCCGTTTCGATAATAGGATCTACAACAAAATCGTCATGGCATAACATGACTGTATAACTAGTGTAACTAGTCATGGCATGAAAATCACGACGTAAATGTCATGATTTACATGGCATGGTCTTGCTGCTCTTGTGGTAGTTTCGTTCACATGACAAATTGCAAAACTGATATGCTATGACATGACTGCATGGCGAATATAAGTGAGAGGCAATAATGTAGAATTCATGACATGCATGCCATGTAAGTCAGGACAACACGCCACGCTCATGATGTGCTCGTAGCCATTTCGCTAGCTTGACATATACCAATTGTGGTATTAGGTTACGTAAATGAACGACGAAGGTAGCTGGCACGTCCAAACATGATAATCATGATATTCGTGTCTTGTAAAACTTGACTACATGCTACACTCATAGTGCGCTCGCGGCTGTTTCGCTGACTTCGCATATACCGAATCGGCTTTTACGTGACGTGATTAGACGACGAAGGTGAATGACACATCGAAACATGATAATCATGGTATGCGCGTTATGTAAAACATGACTACATGCTACGCTTATGGTGCGCTCATGGCCGTCTCGCTAGTTTCACATATATCAAACTTCGTGTTACGTGACGTGAAAGGATGACGAAGGTGTATGGCTGGAAGCATGATAATTATGACATAAATGTTATGTGAGAAACGACTACAAACCACGCTCATAATTCACTCGCGGCCATTTCGCTCTCTCCACAATATACCAAATTTGTTGTTAGTTGGCGTGAATGCATGACGAAAGTAGATGACACGTTCAAACATGATAATCATGATATGCGTGTGATAAAAAAACATGACTACATGTGGCGCTCGTAGAACGTTCGCGGCCATTTCCCTAGCTTCCTATATACCAAATTTGGTATTACATGACCGTAATCGACGACGAACAGAAACGCAGGCGCAAACATGATAATCACGACATGGAAGTCATGTACGGCATATTTTCCATGCATACCACTGCTGGTGCTCGTATCGCAAACGTTAGTGGTGCCGTCGTTACGTGACTCTAAACAACATACTTGCATCTTATCTAGATACTTGAGTGCGTATAACATTTCTTACCGTGTTTACAGTGTACTACGTCTTTCCACTTCGTAACGTTGTGCTGATTTTAAAGTGTCACATGAACCTTCCGCATTCGCGCTTCGTGTGTTATCGATTCCCACTGTACATGGAATCTGCCAATATTTGTCGTTATATTCCGTATAATTACTTTGAGCAACTTGTAACCGACTTTTCTACGGTAATTGCACAAAATTCCTTGCTAAAGCGTAGCGGGTACCACGCTTCTGCGAAAAAATCATAGAAAGGCAAAGTGAATGCCTCCCGACTACAGCAAAATATTATAATTTAAGGCATATGAGTGGGTACCATACAAGTATCCTTGTACCCAAATAGTGTTTGAATTATTCGCAATGTGTTGAATACCGTGAAAGCAAGGGAGGGGAAAAGCTGTGCAGTGACGGAGTATAAACTAATTTCTACGGAAATATAAAAAGTACTAAATAGGTATCCATGCAGTCATGAGCGGAAACATGTAATGATTGATATGTGGGGTTTAACGTCACCATATGATTTTGAGAGACGCTGCAGTGGAGTGCTCCGGTAATTTCGACCACCTCGGATTCTTTAATGTGCACCCAAATCGGAGCACATGAGCCTACAGTATTCTCGCCTCCGTCGAAAATGCAGCCGCTGCAGACGGAATTCTATCCCTCGAGCTGCGGGTCAGCAGCCCAGTACGTTAGGCACTAGACCACGATTCCGGGGTATGACCGGAAACATGTAGAGGGCGGTGACAAGGCAAGTAAAATGTCTCGGGGACGTGAGGTCGACAATGTCAGAAAGTGCTGGATGCGTTTCGGAAAACTTGATCGGATATACTAGCCGGAGTTTCTCAAACCACGGAACTTGAACATGAAACATGGAATAAAGTCTCGCCTTTTTACGTGCACCTCAAACGCTGACCGGCATCTGCGTTTACATGAAACGCTGATGGTGCGCTTCCGTCGCTTTCCATAGCGTTACGAGACGCACGCCAAAATGGACTACTTCGCATAGTGGTATACATGTGCAGGAGCTCCACCCCCGTAGTTTTCCGTTCAGTGCCAAGAAAAGTTGACGTCGAGTATGTCGACGAGTTGTCGCCCTTTCAACTCGCCGCATCGGCTGAGGCACTAGCTATTGGCGACACAAGTGCTGCTCCCAAAGCTTCCTTCAAATACAGGGAGCTATCTACGCGGGTAGTTTCACGTGTGTTTGATCAGTGCTTTGTACTACACTCGTGAACAGCCTGCATCCTTTTGGCTGTATTGTAAAGTGACCGATAACTGAGTGACACATAGTAGCGCAAGAAATACGAAGAGCACAGGAAAGAAGACCATCCAGGCTGTGGCGGTTAAAAAGCGCCGCCGCGGTGGTATAGTGGCTAAGGCACTTGGCTGTGGCGGTTAAAGCGCTTGTTATAGCGCTTGAACAGGACGACCACAAAAGGACAAGGAGCGCTCGTCTCCTTTTTGTCCCTTTGTCACCGTTCTGTTCTCGCGCTGTAACTATCGTCATGTCATACCAACTAGTCCAAACTGCCACACTTCTAGGTTAAAGTGCGTGTACTATGCGATGTCACACCATGTTGAAGAACTCCATATGGTATAAAATATCTTATAGCTTTTCACTTTGGCGTCTCATAGACGTAAGTCTCTGAAGGTTTGCTGACACACAGCGCCACGTGTCGACGCAGTTTTGAGTAGCGCAAAGCCCGACTTCCTTGCACAGTTTGCAGTGCAACCAGGGGCGACTACCGCGCGTGAAAGAAGGATTGAGCTATATATTAGGTGTATTTGCGCATTGAAGACTTAGAAAAACAGCACCTAACTTCTCTCGTTACCTGAACCGCGTCACCGAACCGCTTGCTGGTTCACTCGTTAGAACTACATTGACTAAGAATAGCGCACACAGCAGCTTCGCGCTATACAAAAAAAAAGAATGCAGTCAGCGCTATTGTTGCGTTGTGAATCGCCATGGATGCGAAGGACTTCAATGTTGCTGATATCCGCAGCTTTCGTGAAGCAGAACACCGACAACGCTGGATACGGGCCGTCGCGAACGTGTTGACTAAGCGAATGACTCGCGACTTTCACAGCTTGTCGCATGAGGAAGTGTGATAACGTATAGATCTCCTGTTATCGTTCTGAGTAGCCTTGACGAAGAACAATGGTAACTTTGATTATGAAGCTTAACAGAGCTTCTGCCCCGCCGCGGTGGTATAGTGGCTAAGGTACTCGACTGTGAACCCACAGGTCGCGGGATTGAATCCCGGCTGCGGTGGCTGCATTTCCGATGGAGGTGGAAATGCAGCCGCCGCTGCCGTGCGCCCTAATCTGGGCCCGTGTGCCCGGATTTCGGTGCATGTTAAAGAACCCCAGGTGGTCGAAATTTCCGGAGCCCTCCACTACGGCATCTCTCATAATCATATGGTCGCTTTGGGAAAAAACCCCACATATCAATCAATCAATTAATCAATCAATCATTAACAGAGCTTCTGGCCGCGATGCGCACCGTGCAACAGTGTACAGGTGACGCGCGTGATAAGCATCGCACACGTGGCGACCACCCGTGTATGAAGTTGTCACCACCCCACAGCATTACGCACGTAGGGCTTTGAAGGTCATTCTAAGCTCCGGCTTTAACTAGGAAATGCAAACACGTACGTCATAGAGGTAAATCGCGAAAATACTGCGACCACATCAGGCTTTCATTGCCATTCGTCTCCGTGATTGGCGGAGCTATCTGGAAGGTTTCGGTTTAGCTTTTCGTTGTTCACTTAGAAAGTGGATGCGCGTGTATTCCCATTTGCAGTTTGTATACAAACGGAATACAACCATTAACAGATCATTCTAGCAACAGTTAAAACCACAGGAAGCGAGAGATCGATGGAGAATGCAACTACAAAGACGAAAATCGTCGGGGCCCTTCATGCCTGATAAATCGAGCTTCGCACCACTGATCGTAAGATAGACTGCTCGTGTATGTACGCACTTCATCGCTTTGCCATCATGTGTATGCCCAAGTTTAACGCGTTTAGGCTTTACAGAACCCACTTCAGAGTTGCCTCGAACTCGATGTCATGCGATGCTCGCGTGTACTTAAAATACCAGTTTCAGCACGGCAAAATAACTGACACATACTTTGCATGGTACCCGCATTTTGCTTTGATGGTTCTCTTATTTTTCTGAAGTGAGGTTGAAATAAAGGAAGAAGCTTGCCAGGTCTTTGATTTTCAGGAAACCACGCCTTAACCAACAAAATAGGAGGACCTATGCGCGTTCGCTTGCGGACGGCTGTCTTTGCATTACCCATTTATGGCTGGCGCGGCGATGTGGGCACTGGTGTCGGCGTTTTTCGCAGCGCCGCCGGGGCAGAGTCTGACGTCTTTATCATGCCGTGGTTTTGTCTCGTAAAACCCCAGATAATATATTTATTATTATTAACAACGATCTACCTCAGTGGAACAGTGGCTAGGAAGCTCGGCTGCTTACCCCAAGGTCCCGGGTTTGATTCCGGCCATGGCGGTCGCATTACAATGAAGACGAAAGTGGTAGAGGCCAGTATACTGTGCGATTTCAGTGCACGTTAAAGAACCCCAGGTTGTTGAAATTTCTGAAGCCCTCCACTACGGCGCCTTCATAATCATATCGTGGTTTTGGGACGGAAAAACATACGTGTTATTAAGTAAGAAGGGTTTTATTGTTTGCATAATTGTTTATTTCGTGGCGATTTAGTTTCTTACGAGCTAATGTAAGCCCAGTAAAATCCACATTTACCCTTGAATACGGACAATAGGGGGCGACATTTCTAGTTTCTGAAGTATTTTGGGGACATAGGCAAGCTGGATAAAAACTGTAGTAGCAGGCCCAATGATATTGTTACGGAAGAGAAGAGACGCCGTATCGATGAGGCTGTGGATGAAATATAATTCAAACCAGCAGCAGCGGCGTGACCTGTTGACCAGAAACCGAGCGGAGACCACTCTTCGTACTCTTCGACAGGCACACATGCGCATCGTCCCACAAAATGTCAACTTGCATGTAGCATAATCCCCGGTGGCAGAAGCGCCGTCTCGGCCCATCTAGATGTCAATGTCAGCGGGAGAGTGGTAAGGCTTCAAGCATGCCACATGTACAATATCGGTGGTCTGTGTGGCAGTGGAAGGCGATGAGGCAGCAGGGGCAATTTCGTATGTCACAGGAGTAAGCTCACGAAGGACTCAATATGGACCTGTGTAGGTGGAAAGAAGTTTTTCCGACAAGCAGACTTGATGGGTCGAGGACCACAGCAGGACCGATGAAACGGGTAACAAGTGCACGTCACGGTGCCGTTGATCGTACAAACGCCGCTGGTTCTCTTGAGAGGCCCAGAAAGCGAGTGCGGGTGATTTCGTGTGCGTGGGCAGCCCGAGTGATAGCGTCAAGAGCATATGCGCTGGTCGGCGTCGCTGTAGATAGAATGACTGTATCTAGGGGTAATGTAGGTTCTCGGCCGAACAACAGAAAAAATATTGAGTAAAAGGCAGTTTCATGACGAAAAGAATTCTTCGCAAATTTCACGTATGGAAAACCAAGGTTCCAGTCAGAGTGCTTGGAAGAAACATACTTCGCAATCATGTCTGTAAGTGTTCGATTCAGACGCTCCGTGAGTACATCTGTCTGCGGGTGGTACGACGTAGTAAGCTTGTGCCTCGTTTGACATGACTGAAGGATATTGGCTATGACCTTTGATAGAAAGGTGCAGCCATAGTCTGTAAGCAACTGGCATAGAGCTCCATGTTGCAAGATCACGTCGAGTAGGAGGAAGTCTGCGACATCTGTGGCACAGCTTGTTGGAAGTGCTCGTGTGATGGCTTAGCGCGTGGCGTAGTCTGTGGCAACAGTTATCCACCTGTTGCCAGAAGAATACAAGAAAAAATGGCCCAGGAGATTTAAGCCAATGCAGAAGAAAGGTTCTGACGAAATGTCAAGTGAATAAAGGTGTCCGGCGGGAAGTGTGTATGGTGTTTTGCGGCGCTGACATTTATCACAAGCCGCAACGTATCTTCTGACTGAGCGTGAAAGCCCTGGCCAAAGAAGCGTCAGCGAATCCGGTCGTGAGTGCGTGACACACCAACGTGACCAGCCTTGGGAAGGTCACGGAGTTCGTGGAGAACCGGCGAGCGGAGGTGTTTCGGAATGATGAGCAGCTTGGCTGGTCCATCTGTGTAGAAGTTCTGGTGGTATAGGAAGCCACCATGGAGGACGGATGAGCGATGGGACCTATCGTAAAATGGTGATTCAAGACGTTTGATTATAGAACGCAAGGATGCATCATGGCGTTGCTCGTCACCAATGCGGGTCAGTCGCGAAACAGAGCAGACGCAAGTATTGGTGTCGGTGTCAGGGATGGTGCTCAACTCATCGACCGGGTACCGGGAGAGGCAGTCAGCGTCCTGATGTAGGCGTCCTGACTTCTACGTGACTGTATAGGTATATACTTTCAGTCGCAGAGCCCAGCGCTCTAGCCGGCCAGTAGGATCCTTCAGTGAGGAAAGCCAACATATCGCACGGTGGTCCGTTATTGCATAGAAATTTGTGCCATATAAATATGGGCGGAACTTCGTGACTGCCCAAACAAGAGCAAGACATTCACGCTCTTCTATTGAATAGTTGCGCTTAGCAGCTGTGTGAAGGCGGCTAGCGTAGGTGATAACTTTGTCATGTCCTCGCTATCGTTGGGCTAGGACAGCTCCAATTTCGTGACCCTCGCATCGGTTCGGACTTCTGTCGGAGCAGACGGGTCAAAGTGGGCCAATATAGGTGGAGTCGTGAAGAGGGTGATGATGTGAGAAAAACCGGCAGCTTGAGCGGAAGCCCACGTAAAAATCACGTCTTTCTTCAGAAGGTCGGTGAGTGGTCGAGCGATTGTTGCAAAGCCGTTCACGAACCATCTAAAATAGGAACAAAATTGCAAAAAGCTGAAGACGTCCTTGACAGACTGGGGTACAGAAAATCTCGAGATGGCACAAATTTTCTCGGGATAGAGCTGCACACCTAATGCGTCGACAAGGTGGCCCAACACCGTAATCTTCTGGTGGCCGAAGTGACAATTCGATGAGTTTAGTCGAAAACTGGCAGTGTGGAAGATGTCGAAAACCGCTGACAAACGCTTAAGGTGTGTCTCAAATGTAGGCGAATATACGAAGACATCGTCCAGGTAGCACAGGCATGTTGACCACTTGAACCTTTGTAATAGCGAGTCCATCATAAGCTCAAACGTGGCTGGGGCGTTGCATAGCCCAAATGGCATCACCTTAAATTGGTATAGGCATGCAGGGAGTTACAAACGCAGTTTTTTCTTGGTCTTTATCGTCCACCACGGCCTGCCAATTGCAAGAACGTAGGTCAATTGAAGAAAATATCGCGCGCCATGAAGGCAATCAAGGGCGTCATCAATTCGGGACAAAGGATAAACGTCCTTTTTCGTGATTGCATTAAGTAGCAAGCAATATGCACACATCTATGCATGCACATACACATGTGCAGACAGGCACGCTCACACATACACGTGGAGGCACGCAAGCACAAATACACATACACATGCACGTCCTCCTGCGCTTGTTAGTGGCTAATGTACCCGACTGCTGACCTGCATGTCGCCGGATCGAACCCCGATAGCCGCGGGTGCATTTTCTACGCAGGCGGAAAATATGTAGGGATGTGTGCTTAGATTTGGGTGCACGTTAAAGAACCTCAGGAGGTCTAAATTTCTGAAGCCCTCCACTACGACGTCTTTCATAATCAAATGGTGGTTTTGGGACGTTAAACCCCACAAATCAATCAATAATCAACATACACAGACACAGCTGCACGCATGCACACCTACACAGACATGTATACACGCATACACGGGCACGCACGCACACATACATGTACACACACGCATGCACGCAGTCACGTACGCACAAGAACATACACACGGACGCACACATACGCATGAACTCAGGCATGGATGCACGCACGACACATACGCATGCACTCACATACAGGCACGTTTGCACGCCCAAATACACACACACAGGCACGTGCGCACGCACGCACACAGGCACGGAGTACATACGCCCACAGACACGCAAGCACGCACACAAACATGTACACATACACAGGCAAGGATCCATGCCTGCATACACATATGCCCATACACACAAGCATGCACGAACTCATGGACGCTTAGACATGCAGCCACGCAGGAACATATGCACTAACACAGACACGCATGCAGCACACATATAGAGGCACGTAGGTACAACTAGAAATTCACTCACACAGAGGCACGCGTGCCCGATTGCATGCACACTTACACAGGTACGCATGCATGCACGCACTTACCTACAGGAACGCATGCAAGCACAGAAGCAGAAAACTTGCACGCAAACACACTCAGAGGCACACATGCAAGCACGTGCACATACACATGTACTCATATATTGCCAAGCACGTTCGCATTCATAGACATGCACATAAACAGACACGCATCTATGTGAGCATGCCCACATACACACAGGCATGCGGGCTTGCATGAATGTACGCAAGCACTCATACATGCACACTGGCACGCACGCGTACACAACACACACACCCAGGTATGCACTCGCACACACACATGCACAGGCACAGGCACGCACACACATACACACTACACATACATGCACAGATACAAACGCATGCGCTGGTACGGTTGGAAGCACGTACGCACACATACACATGCAAACATACAGATAGACACGCATGCAAGCACCCACGCACAAATGCACATGCACAAACACATATGCATGCACAGCCACACGCACGCACGCATACATGCTTACAAAAAGGCACGCATGCAAGTACGCGCGCACAGATACCTACACAGGCACGCAGGCACGTACGCACGAACGCTCACAGGATTGATTGATTGATTTGTGGGGTTTAACGTCCCAAAAGCACCATTTGATTATGAGAGACGTCGTAGTAGAGAGCTCCGGAAATTAGACCACCTGGTGTTCTTTAACGTGCATCCAAATCTGAGTACACGGGCCTACAACACTTCCCCCTCCATTGAAAATGCAGCCGCTACTGCCAAGACTTCCTCCCACGACGAGCGGGTCAGCAGCCGAGTGGCGTAACCACTATACTACCGTATCGGGGCAACACTCACAGGCAAGATCACGCACACACCACATGCAAACACACGCACAGATACACATGCAAGCAGTCACATGCACAAACATGTACAGACACAGGTACGTACTCACTCCTACGCACAGGCACAGGCACGCACACACACACACACACACACACGCACACACACACACACACACACAAGCACGCATGAAAGTCTGCATTCACACGTACACAGGCACGCATGCATATACGCACGCACACACAGGCACGTATGCAAACACACACGGACACATACACATGCAAAGACGTGCATATGCACGCATGCAAGCACGCACACATACACACAGGCGCACAGACATGCACGCACACACACGCACGTACACGTACAGAGACAACACGCACGCACACGTGCACAGCGCACACAAAGGCACGCATGCAAGTTCGCACGCACACATACACAGGTACGAGTGCACGTACGAACACTCACAGTCAAGATTACGCACACACCCACATGCAAACACAAACAGACACGCATGCATGAAGTAAGTACACACATACACACCCACACGTAAGTTACAATGGTGTAAAAACAGTCAAACCGGCTGACATACTATATTCATGCAGTCTGTGGGCCCATAACCCCAGTAAAAAACATAAATTTAGTTTCACTAAACTGTCACCATCACAACAAGCGGTTATTTTCAAAACAAAAGCGATTCACGTATACAGTGATGGCTTATACACGTCATACGCGGCGGGAGCGGCATAGGTTGCTTTGACAAAGATGAAAAATTCATAACTGTTGAAATATTTCAGATGCCGATCCTTCAAGCTCATACGACACGGGATTAATAGCATTCCAAGAAGCACTCCAATTCGTTTTTAGAAATGAATAACACGCCAGCCCACATTCACACAGACTGTCTATCGATTCTAAGGAAACATTCATGTCTCACTGGTAACAACGAAAGAATATGTAACATCAAGCTGCTTCTTAGCCATATAATCTTGTCAGGCAAATTTATAAAACTGTATCATGCACCTCACCATAGGGGAATTTGATGCGATGAACTAGCTGACGCAGCAGCTGCATCCAGAGGGAGATCAGGCTTCGTTCGTTGCACCAAAATATAATTTCGGTCAATATAGACTCAGTTTCATAAAATCTTGAATTCATATTTTCACACCCATTGGCAGACTGAGGAAACTTAGACAACGCTATTTTATTGGATCACAAATCCGTACAAAACTTGTCAATGGTTCCTTCTCCTAAAAGCCTAACAAACTTATTGTCTGGTCATGGACACTTCCAGTATTATCTTCATAAATTTAATATAACTGTCGGACAGGTGTATGTGTGGGGCACCTTGCTTGAGCGAACAACACTACATAAATGAATGCCCAAACACGCAACACTTCGTGACCCATTTACGTGTGCAGAACAGTGATACAACACTACCCGCGCATTAGTATGGGCTACTGAAAAATAAAAAATCTCGTGCGTATCTACTTCAGTTAGTGACTGCCATGTGCAACTCTATTTCTATGAAATACACATGACATGCATTAGGTACCAACACTTTATCAGGACGTCGCTTCATACTCCGAATAACCCCCCTACTATCGTAGTCTATCATAACTTTTGCGTGGATGCTGTCGATTATAGTCGCAGTTATGCCAACAAAGGTGGAGGAAAACCTCTGCGACTGATAACGATAGCATCACTGCTCCATTTTTAATGAGTACACTAACCGTAGCATCCGCAACGCTTTCGCGAGTACCTATCCCTGGCTCTTTTTTTTCGAAATGCATGCCACTATTTCAAATCACACCTTGTCTAAGTTCGCAGCGTCCAACAGACTGCTCAAGGTTTCCTGTTGCATCGCTGGTTGGAATGACAGGCTGACGTGCCTGGCTACACTTCTCCTTGTGGAGAAATGGGCTCCGATATCAGAGAGGCCACTGCTACTACCCTCGTCAACGTTTAGCCCAGCCTCAAGACCACTGACTCACCTCCCACTTCGTCAATTTGTTTGGACATTCCCGCATTTAACGGCAAGGCATTTTGAACAAACATGCGGAAACACACACACAAACACGTAAACACACTAACACAAACACACACACACACACGCACGCACGAACCCCAAACACTGAAGTTAGTGCACTGCACTGCTGCTGCATGTCGACCTGCTGATTCCTTAGAAGCTAGTCGGTTTATTTGTTGCACTTTCGTTCCGCACTCCGTATATTTTACCCTTGTCACTTTTTTAACTAATTGGCTTTCTCAAAAAATAGATTGGGTAATTTGCCCTCCTAATTTATGTTTGATTGGCCTGAGCCCGGTTTACCTCCTGGTGGTACGAGCTACCACCTTTTTTAGGTATTTTCATATATAGGGGGCCAAAAAGCACACACAAACCGGCGTACATGCCCACATTCACGTGCACAAAGACACGCATGCTAGTGAGGCACGCATGCATGTATGCACGGGCCCACAGCCACTAGCCCGCACGCGCATCTACACACACCGACACATACATGGACCGATACAAATGCATTCATGTACGTATGCACGCAAAAATACACATATGCGCACAAACAGGGACGTACGAACACATACACAGGCACACATGCACGTACGCACATATACAGGCAGACGTGCAAGTACGCACACACACGCACACACACAAACACAAACACAGACTCAGGCACATGCGTAGACAGGCACATAAGGACACACAGGCACGCATTCCAGTACGCATACACACATACACACACAGGCACGCTGCACGCACGCAAGAAAACTCACAGGCAAGTACTCACAAACAAACACACACACAAGCGTACACGCGGAGCTGCGCATGCGAGCAAGTGCGCACACACATGGAAACGCAACGCAGACACGCATGCAAGCATACATACAGATATGCAGATACACGCACGCAGGAACGCATGCAAGCAGCAATGCATAAACACGAACACACACGCACACGCCCGCATGCAAGCTCGTTCAGAAACACATACACACTAATACCGGCAGGCATGTACGCACACATAGACATCCATATAAACTGGCAAACATGCACATAAGCACGCCCACATATACATAGCCAAGCGTACACGTGCGCGCACACAAGGGCACGCTGTGATTATATGCGTATATGCGCGGGTTCAGCTATGCAAGAACAACACAGCGCGTCGTTCGGTGGTGACTTCAGATGACCTGTGCGACTCTTTGCGCTTGTGCGTCGTGCGGAGCGAATTGTGTATGTGCCATGCGATGGCGAAGAGGACGGCGATCTGGTGCGCGTCTGGCTCGAGATAGGATGGCAGTGCGTGAGCTGTGCGCGGGCATCGGAAGATTCCAGGATTCGCCGGATAGTACAGTGAAAAATGCAGTTTCCCTCGTGTATGACCATACGATGGGGCTCCAGCTAGGTCTCTAAGGTGCCGAACTCGCCAAATCGATCGAGGCGCAACAGGTAAAGCAAAAATGAGAGATATGTGGAACGGGATGCTTTTAGAGAAGCTGACGAGAGAGCGTGAGATTCTCAATCTAAAGCTACAGCTTCAAGAAGCAGCTAGCAATGCACCAGCTGCTGCTAATGACGTTTTGCCTGTACCCATCGCTTCTTCACTTCTGAACAAACGTCTGAAGCTACTTTCCCTATTTTATGAAAAGAGCAAGGACTTGCATGCTTACTTGCGGAAATCTGAGCGAGTAAAAACCGGTCAGGATTGACCACAAGAGAAATGGGCTCTTGCTGTGAGCATGTGCCTCACGGGAGACGCTTTAACTGTAATTGGTTGTATGATTGCCACCGATTCACCTAATTACCAGAAGGTGTAGAAAGCCTTGATTCAGAGGTTCCTATTTACTGCAAAAGGTTACCAAAACAAACTTTGGAAGGCAAGAGCCGTAGATGGCGAAACTGGAAATCAGTTACCCGTAAAGATTGCGAGTGATTTTGGTCATTCGATCGACATGGCCAACGTGTCGAAAACGTATGAAGGACTACGTGATCATATAGTTGAGCAGTTTCTACACTGTTGTTAACTGAAACTAGTTATTTTCTTGAAAGAACGACAGGGCAAGTCTCTGGCTAAACTTGCTAAGTTTACTGATCAATTCCTGCAAGCACAGAGGTTGCAGAACATCGTAAGAAATCCCGATAACGTGAAAAACTTCAGTGAGAAACCTAATGAAGCCTCCTGAAAACCTCAAATCAATTGCATGCTCTGCAATCGATTCGGCCTCAGCTTCTGACTGTCACAGCTCACCTAAATAAACGCTGATATGCAAGCTGTGTGGCAAACAAGGACACATAGCCGAAAATTGCAGAGGCCAGCGCACAGAGAGCCAACCTACTTCTTGTGTATCCATGAAACCATCAACAACAGAGCCTCGTCAGGGCAGAACCTGAAATTGCGTTCGGAAACAAAGTAGCTGCTCAAGTAACCGCAACTAACTTAGGAAAGGGGCTCTGCCTTTCATAAGCCACGGGATACCAGTAGTTGAAGGGTGACTGCTGGGACGGATGATTTGCGTGCTACGGGACACTGGCTGCAATACAGAAATATCAGGAGAAAAGTCGTTCCTAAGTAGTGCTTGACAGGCAAAACATGCAATGTTGTTTTGCTTGACGGTTCATCCGAACACCTGCCCGAAGCCGTCGTACAAGGAAATAACCCTATTTTTCAGGCAAGATAAATGTAGCTCGTATGAAGGAGCCACTATTCGGCGTGGTTTTAGGAAATCTCCCTAGCGTCAAGGGACTATATGATCCTGATCTTGATAGGGAGCGAACCATTACTAGTCATGGAACTGCCCACAGTCTGCAAGCGTGACAAAGAAAAAAGCGCAGCAACACAGCCAAAACAAGATGCATCCCTTGTGCATGCCAGACTTTATGTGCCATAACGTTACGAAATCGCAATCTATTGAAGCGCAACAGAAGGACCCGGAATTGAAATCAATTTTTTGCTAAGGTGAACAGAGAATTCAAATCTTTGAAAGGTCACAGCTATGAAATTGTGGAAGAAAGTGGATTGCTCCAACCTTGTTGTCGCCTTGTGACGGGCAGAACGTTCAAGCAGGTGGTTCTTCCAAAGGAGTGAAAACGAAATATTTTTGAAGTTGCTCATAAAAACAGCATATCCGGGTACAAAATAATTAAAAGGAAGAGCGATTGTATTCTGCCAGAATTCTGCTAGCCAGAGTTACACCAAGACGTGAAACCTTGCGTGAAATCCTGTGACATATGCCAACGGACAACACCTAAAAGCAAAGTAGGAGTTGCTTTATTGTCAACATGCCTCTGATTCCCACAACATTTGAAAGATTTGGAGTGGACCTGATCGGCCCTTTTTCACCAAGGTGAGACAATGGAAATCGATACGTGCCGACGCTGATTGATTTTGCAACAAAGTATCCACATGCTGCAGCACTCCCTGCAACTGATGCCATTCATTTTGACGAAGCACTTTTTGACAAACTTTCTTGAATCGTGTTACCAAAAGAAATGGTAGCAGATCAAGGAGCAAGCTTTATTTTCGACCTAATGAAATAGGTTAGCCAGTTTCTTACGGTGAAGTTGCTCAAGACGTTGCCATACCACGCCATGGCGCATAGTCTCCTCGAGAAATTCAATGGCACGTTTTAAATGATGTTAAGTAGAATGTGCCAAGAAAGACCATGATCATGGGTTAGGTACCTCAGCCCACTGCTTTTTGCTTCCAGAGAAGCACCACAAGCTAGTCTTGGCTTCCCACCTTTCCAGTTCATCTACTGTCGTCATATCCGAGGACCGCTGATAGTCCTAAGACAGGTGTGGACTAATGAAGGACTCGATGAAGAAAGACGCACGACCTACACTTATGTGTTTGACTTGTGTAATCGGCTGGAAGAGGCGTGTAAGATAGCGCATGAAATATTAGAGAAGGCTCGCGTCAAGCAAAAAATACACTATGACAAGAAGAGCTGTCCAAGGAAATTGGCCTCAGGCGACTAAGTCCCTATATTGTGGCCGACAGAGAGCCACTATGAGCTCTGCATGCAATGGAAAGGGCCATTCTCAGTGATAGAGACAAGAAATGAGGCGGAGTAGTTAATTGATGTGTTTGGGAAAGTCAAGATATATCCCATAAATATGCCTAAAAGTATGAAAGAGTGAGCCTAGCCAACCCTAAAACGTGTCGGTTGTAACAAGGTAAACAAAAACACCGTCAAAGGACTTGACGACGAAGTGAATCCCATGCCTGAATTAAACCTGAAAAGTACGTAATTTTGTACGGATGTAAATCCTTCCAGGAACCTCACTGCCGAAAAGGTTCTAGAATTGGAATGCTTGAGGAGAACACTGACAGTTTTTAGGGGCGAAGCTCCTTATGGCGTGGCTTGGGCGTCCCTCGTATGTAACCACCAGTGGCACATACCCGAAATAGGTATAACACTTGACCTCCAAGGTGGTGCCAGTGAGAGATTTCTTCAGTGCGTTGTTTAACAATAAAAAATAGTGCTCAATGTACATGCCAATGGCTGCTATTGGGGAATGAGAGACATGCGCATTCGGCTTTTAGTCAACGCGCACGCTGCGATCCCCGTTAGCAGCTATTGGCATGTACATTGAGCACTATCGGACAAGAAAGGGATGCTACATTATACTCGCTGGGTGTAACCTCCTTAGCTTTAGAAAGGTTTAGCGAGCGTTGAGCCGCAGTGCCATGAATACAAGGAACTTATATATACCATGAATGAACTCAAGGTGGTTAAAAATGCGAAGTAGATACGAAGCGCAAGCCGTAAGAAAGTAAAAGCCGAAATCTCCTGTCTCTCATTTCTCATTAGCAGCCATTGGCATGTAAATTGAGCCCTATCTGACAGGGAAAGGTTGCTACGTTATACTCGCTGGGCGTAACCTCCTTGGTTTTCGATAGGTTTAGCGAGCGTTTGGTCGCAGTGCCATGAATACAGTGAACTCGAATATACCATGAACTCGAGGTGGTTAAAGGTGGGAAGTGGACCCAAAGCGCAGGCCGTAAGAAAGTGTGCGTGTGCCACCTCTCGTTTAGTCCTTGGAATGTCCGCTGGATGGCGGTGCTTCTATCTGGGGAATATATGATAAAAAGATGCGAGACGGTGGGACTTGGAGTGTTGAATAGATGAACGAACGGACACACAAACAGATGCATGGATGGACGCATGAACGGACGCAGGGGCGGATGCATGAAAGAACGCAGGGACGGGCGCACAAACAGACGCATGGACGGTCACACAGACGGACGCATGGACGGACGAATGCTTCGACCAACTCTTCATCATTCTCTCCGTGGATATGCTGCCATTTTTTTAGACCTGCCGGTAACGATGGAGCTCGTGGAGTGTTCGCTTTGTCTTACCTTGCGTAAACCGGTGCATGTTCCTCAGTACCCAATGTCATTTGCCTTGCAAGAAAAGGTAAACAAAAGTTGGCAGACTATGCTAAAGTTGGGTACCATTGGGAAGTCTACGTCACCATACCACGCACTCATCTTAATGGTGAAAAATGCAGACAACACTCTTCGGCCCTGCTTCGATCTGATAGAGCTAAACGAGGTACTCTTCCAAGATGGTGAGCTTAAACCGAGCATTGATGTCCTGTTTAACATGTAAAAAGCAACCCTAGCCACACAAACTCAAAACGGGGTGTGCATGAATTCTTGCTCGCTCTTCTATCTTTAGAATAGTTGTAAACATCTTTCCTTAAATAGGAGGTATTGTGATGATATGTGTATGCGCGGGTTCAGTAATGCAAGAACGACACAGTGCGCTGTTCAGTGGCGATTCGGTGACGACCTCTGCGACTTTTTGAATTAGTGCGCCGTGCAGGAGCGAATTGCGTATGTACCGTGCGGTGGATAAGAGTACGGCAATCTGGTGTGCGTCTGGCTCGAGAAATGGTGAAAGTGCATGAACTATGCGCGGGCGTCAGAAGGTTCTAGGGCTGTCTTCTTCGCTGGGCGTCTGGTCCAAGGGAGAGTCAGCAGCAGGCCTGCTTGCTGCTGCCTTGGTGTAATAGATGCACTCCTGCCTGTTCCACCACGCGAAGAAGATCGAGCCAGGGACCGGGTACGAGGCCGGGCCAACCCTTGCCGCTTTGTCCAAATGTACGCACTGAGGGTTCAGGCACGCGCACGCTAGACCGAGTACGTCTTCGCGGAGCAGTTCCAGTGGGCGTCAACTCCAGGATCAATGGTCGCACCTCTACATGACCATGACACTCATCGAGCTACGTCATGAGACACTAGACGACTTCGATTCGGTGGCATCGTCGGCGACATCATGGTCAATTCTGAACTGCATGAGCATATCTATACTTTCGCGCGTAGCGGACAGGATATGGCCTTTTTAATGGGGTTCGTCAACTATTTTATGTCCATCGCGTGTTTAAATACGTTCTACGTGTGCTTATTCACCCTCGTGCTGCACCGTTGTTTCTGGGGCAAATCTGAAACCATACACACCCAGGCAGACATACAAACGCAGATACTGAGGCATCCATGCACTCACGTACGCACAGATACACACACATAGGCACTCACGCACACATACGCACACGCAAGCAATCACGCACAGATACACAAGCACACATACAGTCACGTAGGCATGTTCGCACGGACACTTAAGCATGCAGACACACAAATACACAGGCACGCACCAACACATAGAGGCACATGCACACACACACAGAGATGCACGCATGTACGCATACGCATGCACACACACGGGAATGCACGCATACAAAATACACACGCACACACAGGCACGCAGTCATGCATGCTCACGAGCACACAAGCACGCATATGTACACACACTCGTGCACGCATTCATGTATGAACACGCACATTCAGACGGACGCACACATACGCATTCACCCTCACACAGGCACGTATGCACGCCCACGTACGCACACACAGGCACAGAGTCACACATGCACCCACAGACACGTACACACGCATGCACACATGCCCATGCACACACACTTGTACACATACACAGGCACGGATGCATGCATGCATGCATAAGAATATGCGCATGCACACACACAGGCATGCATAAACTCACGGACGCATAGACCTGCAGCACAAACGCGCTAATACAGGAACGCATGCACGAATGCACTAACAAGCGTGCATGCACTAACACAGGCACGCATGCACGCACGCATACAGATTCACGCACGCACACCTACACATGCACTCACACAGAGGCACGCATGGCTGAATGCATGTACACTTACACAAGCACGGATGCATGTACGCACGTACATACAGACACGCATGCAAGCACAGAAGCAGAACATATGCATGCAAACTCACGCAAAGGCCCGCCTGAAAGTACGTGGACATACACATGCACACATATACCACCAAGCACGTGCTCAGCGATAGACATGCAGATAAACAGACATGCATGTATGTGAGCATGCCCACATACACACAGGCACGCAGGCTTGCATGTATGTACGCACGCACTCATACATGCACACTTGCATGCACGCGTACAGAACACATACGCACCCAAGTATGAACGCACACATACCTATGCACAGACACGGGTACGCATGTACGCACGCACAAGCACTGGGATGCATTAACTTATACACAAACACCTGCACACGCACACACAAGTATGTGAGCGCATACACACATGCACAGACACATGCACGCATTCAGTTCATGCACGCACGCACAAATACAAACTACTCATGCGTGCACAGTTACACACGCATGCACTGGCACGCATGGAAGCACGTACGCACACATACACATTCAAACATGCACGCAGACACGCATGCAAGCACCCACGCACAAATACACATGCACACACACAAGCACGCACGCACTTTTATATACACATACAAGTACGCATGCACATGTGCACGCACACATACAGGTACGCATGCACGCAGATACACATGCACGCACACACAGGCGAGATGGCGAGACGGCGAAGATGAGCCTGCGCCGAGGTCATTGCTTTTATTTGGGACCTAGGCGTAGGCGGGGTCACCTCGGCAGCGTCCAGCCAGGCCAGAAGCTAGGCTGTTTTAATTCCCTGTGGCTCGCGCCTACTGAGCCACGCGGCTGGCTTTTTTTTGGTGCGGCCAGCTGGCCAAATCTATAGTGGTGCTACAACAGAAACCCACGAACACATACACATGCACTCACACACAGGCACCAATTCACGTATGCACGCACATTTACACACACTCACAAACACACACAGGCAGGCATGCCGGCAGATATACTCACCACTCACATACAGGCACGCAGTTACTTATGTACTCACTCGAACGCAAGCCCACATGCACTCACGCACACATACACGTGATGTCACACACAGGGAAAGCAGGCAGGTATGCATGCTCACATATACGCACACAGGGACGCACGCGCACATGCACACGCAGGCAAACATTCACGAACTCACATATACACACAAAGGCACGCACGCACACTCATTACACAGGCACGTGCGCACAACACACATGCACAAACAGAGGCACGCATTTACATACGTAAACACAGATACACGTGCACATGCACACGTACACAGGCACGCACGTACACAGATTCACACTGATGTATACACACAATCACGCACATATACATATGCACACACCCATAATCAAGCAGACGTTAGGGTCCGGGTCTCCTCCTTCGTTTCCCGCAGCACATGTGCGTGCATGCTCGCCTATGTGTGTATTTCCATGTGTATGTGTGCTACGTGTTTACACTTGTGCCTGCGTGTCTATGTGTGTGGTGAAAAAATTGTTTTGAAGAGTATGCGCCGTCCTTTTATGTAGGAGATCGGTGTGCGGGGCCGATTTATTTGTCAACGGTGTGTGGGCTGATTTAGCATTTCAAGTACGCGGGAATCAACATGATGGTGATAGTGATGTCGCCTATGCGCTTGCTCGTGCGCGTACCTTGTCGCAATCTCTCGAGCGACGGGGACAGCTCGTCTAACGGCAGAGAGAAGAGTGGAAGAAAAAGTCGATCCACACCCCACTGCTCGTTTTGACCGTCCGTGTCCGGGCCTCATCTCGGCGTGGAAGTCTTCGGGTGGGTTCTGGACCGGAGTATCACCCCACCTCGCCCTAGGTTGGTCTGGAGCGACGTTCTGCATGGCCGGCTGCTGTTCTGGTCACGGAGCGAGACGCTGTCCTGGGCCTGTTCGCGGCAGTTGTCGACACGCTGTTCTAGGAGTGAGTGAAGGCAAGTCCGAGCGTCGACTACCATACCCGGATTTCCCTGGTGGTTACCTTCTAGGCCGGGAAACGCCCCGGAATGGACTTTGCAAGCACGATGCTCAGCGCCTCCTGGCAACGATAGAGCTCCAGGTCGAACGCAAAGTTTACGCTCCAGGAATGCAACGTGAGTTGACGAACTTTAACATTAACTGTGCTTTCGCGTAAGACCAAGATTGCGTGTACATATGTGTGCGTTTAAGTAGTGTGTATACTCGTCGCCATCTTCCTATACATGAAAGTCTCTTTTTGTCCTCTAGCGTTTTGTGGCCTTACCTAGCTAACCTGCGCCCAGAGTTGTCCACAACATTTGGTGAGCCTGCCAAGACAAATCGGTTTTACCTTCTTGCCGAAGGCCAGACGGGCGAGACGAACTGATGGATTTAGAGAGATTGCTCGCGATTGGGACAAACTTGGGTCTAACGGGATCAGCACTACAGGAATGGGTTGACGCGGAGCATGTTATCGAAAGGGACCTTTGCGTGCAAGTTTGAAATGAGCAGCGAGAAAGAATAGCGCTGGAGGAAAGACGGCTGCAAGCCGAGGAGCGCGTTTTACAGTTGAAGCTAAAGTTTCAAGAGCTGACGATTGGTTTGAATGCGGGAAATAGTGGGCGACCAGTGAGCGGTGAAACGGCGTCTCCGACTGTAATGAATACCTGTGGCCTCCAAAAGCTATTTCAACCATTCAACCAGATGCGAGATGAGCTTGACGCACATCTGCAGCGTTTACAACGTGTCGTGGTGTCTCAGGAATGGCTTCGCAGCAAACGGGCCCTTTAGCTCAGCTTGTGCCTGAAGGAGAGGCTTTATCCATGATTAGTCAACATGACTTCGCTTCCGCCACTGACTATGATCAGGTGAAGGCAACAGTGCTTTTACGATATTCGGGTATATAGCTGAAAAAAACCGGGACAAATTTTAAAGACGAACAAGAAGACAATGAGACGGCGATTCAGTATGCTTCTCGCATAGAAGGTCATTTCGACCTTTGGAGGGAGATGGCAAATTTCGAGAAAATATATGACGCCCATCACGACGTAATGATTGCGGAGCAGTTCAAGAAGGGATGCTGACCCACCCTGCGGATATTTCTGAAGGAGAGGAGTTGTAGAAATTTGAAGGCTTTATTGAAGAACGCTGATTACTTTCTGGAAGCCCAAGATTTGTTAAATTTGGGCGAAGACAGAGAGCCCAGCAGATGCTCTTAAAACAGAGAGCGCTAAGCGCCACATCAAGGGCATAAGTCCGTGTTTCCGGTAAAATAAAACAGGGCACCGTACGCTTGAGTGTTAGTACCGGACAAGAAATAACCAGTCAGCAACAGGCTGGTCTGGTAGCAGGAATGGTTCGTCTGTGGAGACAACCCGAACCAAGGAAAAGTGGTTGGCTACGCTGCAGAAACCGGATTAAGGGTACGTCGTACTCCAGAATGGGGTGACTATTGCAGTTGTGAATACGACGTGGACGCCTACCACAACTGTGGGTGGTGTCGGAACTCCACCTGTAATGAAAATGTTGCACGAAGGCAAGGCTGCCTGTAGTGATGAGAGGGTTGCATGAGGGCAAGGCTACATCTGTACTTCGAGATACGGGATGCAACACCGTAGTGGTACGAGAATGGCTGGTCCCGGAAGAAAAGTTTACGGGTACTAGAAGTCCTGTTTTTGTGCTCGATAGAACAGCGCATGCTTGCCGGAGGCAATAGTTTCTATTGACATACCATTATTTACCGGCATCGTGCGATTTAAACGCATGCAGAACCCCCTATACGATGCCGTGCTAGGCAACATAGAAGGTGTCTGGTCTGGAAAGCTAGAGTATTCGCACAAGCGTCAGCCGCATCGTGAGAGGCATCGTGATGACAGAAGAGGGAAGGTCGTCACTGAACTCGCTAACTTGCTAGTGCCCATCATCACAGACAAAACGCAAAGTGATGTCGGAGAAGATTCAAGCTACCTACCAGTGACCACAGAGACATCTTGCACACCTCATGCACCCGCAGAAAAGGACCACTCGGTGACGCGGCTGCAGCAGTGGAAGAAGCACACGCTACAACCAGGCTACCTGTTCTGAAAGCTAGTGCCACATTTATAAAGAGACGCTTGACGATTACCAAAGAAATAACCCATCTTTACGGCATTGTCATGAGAGTGCTGGTAATAAAACTATTCTAAACAATCGCGAAACCTGCTACTTTTTTACCGACGGTATGTTGTATCGGAAGTACAAGTTACTTTTGAAGAAGGAACTCGAGCGACTGGTCGTACCGAGACATTTGCGAGTAACTGTGTTCAAGCTCGCCCAATAAGGTATCCTCGCCGGACACCGAAGGATATTCCGAACAGCTGACTGAATTCTTGCCGAATTATACTGGCCAGGGGTTCAATAGGAAACCAATTTTCGTGAAGTCCTGCGACATCTGTCAACAGACTGTTCCGTGCCATTTGGTCAGTAGGGCTTCGCTAGCTACCATGCCAATCATAACACCCCAATTTTCACGTGTGGGCATCGATATTCTGGGCCCTTTGTCACCGACATTGTCCAAGGACCATGGTACATCCTAACCATGGTAGAGTTTGTAACCAGGTATCCAGACGCCATCGCACTTCCTTCAAGTGAAAGCAAGGTCGTGGCAGAGTGACTAATGGAAATGCTGTCGCGAGTTGGTTTACCGCGCGAAATTGTAAGTGACCGCAGGACAAGCTTCATGTCGTCGGTCATGAAGGAGTTCAGACAGCTACTATCTATCAGGCAATTACCGACAAGTCCATACCATTCGATTGCAAAAAGATTAGTGGAGCGATTCAAAGGCAAGTAGAAGCTCATGCTCTGCCAAATGTGTCAAGAAAGCCCGAAAAAAAGTTTGGACCGCGGCCTCGGCCCTCTCTTTTTCGTGTATTGGCAGATGTCATAAAAGAGTACGTGTACTTGCCATTCGAGTTAATCTACGGCAGATACGTTCGCGGCCCAATTACGATTTTTAGAGACTTGTGGAATAATCCAAAGTTGGCTTACGTGATCAAGTCAGCCTACCAATATATAGTAGAATTGCTGGAACGACTGCAATGAACCTGCGAAATAGCGTCTTAGGACCTTGCAAAGGCACATGTTCGCAAAAAGACTTATTATGATCGCAAGGCGAAGAGGCGCGGTATAAGCGTGGGTGACAATGTTCTCGTGCTGCTACCCGCGGATCGCAACACACTGATACAAACATGGAAGGGCCCCTTTGCTGTTATAGACAACAAAAGCCCATTGGACTATACTGTGAACCTCAGTCACAAAACTACTGTCTTCCACATCACCATGCACCAAAAGTACGAGCTGCGAAAGACCCCTGACACGTCGACGACGACAGCTTTGCTGTAACGTCAATTCATAAAATGGAAATCGAAGGCGCAGAGAATTTAATACATGTGCTCCTTGCGCAAACGCAGACTTGGAAGGATGTGGCTGTAGCTTCTAGCTTTACTAGAGAACAAAGAAATCAAGTTAACGAGTTTCTTTCCGCATACGACGACATCTTTTCTGATTCACCAGGAAAGACTGACGTTGTGGAGTGCCAGCATAAATTGACCACCTCTCAACCCATCCATGTTCAACACTTCCGCATGCCTTTTGAGGTTAAGGAGGCCGTTGAGAAAGAGATCCAGGAAATGTTACGGCTGGGCATAATAGAGAAGACTACGTCCGCTTATCAAGAGCCGATTGTGGTTGTCAAGAAGAAGGATGGTACAATGCGCCTCTGCATTGGTTTTTGTCAACTTAAGAATGTGGTCGTTCCGGATGCGGAACGAATTCCTCACCTTGACACGATGTTTGTACGACTTACTGGGCGTCTATGCTTTTCGAAGTTTGACTTCAGAAAAGAATAATGACAGGTTCCCCTTGACCAGTACGCCCAAAAAGTTACAGTATTTTCCTGCGATTCGGGTCTGTACCAATTTCGGTGTATGATGCCGTACTCCACCGATTGATGCGAGAAGTCGTCGGCGACATTCCCAGTATCCATTACTACTTGACGGTGTTTTTCTTGCGACAACGCGGGAGAAACACATGGTCACATTACGCCATTTATTTCAACGTGTGCGCGAGGCACGTTTAACTATCAAGCTGAAGAAAAGTGAAATAGGCTTCTCCATGACTACCTTCTTTTATCACCTCGTGCGACAAGGACTGTTACAGCCCCAGAAGGACACATCAGACAAAACCATGTAAGCAAAATGGTCGGAAAGTAAGAAAGAGCTTCGAGCTTTTCTCGGACTTACCGGCTACTACCGAGGATTTGTGCACAACTATGCTGAGCCTTCACATCCATGTACCGAATTCAAGAGGAAAGGAAGCCCTAACAAGCTGGATGGGCACGACAAGCATTAGGATGCATTTCAAAAACTCAAGGCAATAATGTCAAACTAACCCATATTGAAGGCACCGAAACTCGTTTGTGTTGCGCACTGACGCATCATCACGGAGTTTGGGAGTTGTCCTCCTAAAAGAACACAATGTTTTCTTGCATCCTTAGTCCTCCACCAATAGAAAGTTGGACCTCTTGAAGCGGCCTATTCCAGAATTGTGAGAGAATGCCTCGCCGCCGTATGGGGTGTCCAGAAATTTAATGTGTACCTCTATAGTAGGCCCTTGATTTTTCAATCAGACCACCAGCCACTGAAATAAATCACCTCTGCCTTACAAATGAATACACGAACGTTACGCTGGATCCTACTCTTAATGGACTAAGACTTCCACGTAGAATACATTCGGGGCTTAGATAATGTCGTTGCCGGCTATCTTAGCCGCGCATCTTTTACTTAACTAGATTATGTCCTATTGCTCGCATAGACACACCAAGGACTCCTGACGCGAATATTATGTTATTTACTCTCTGAACATGCCTACTCTTCTTTCCCCACCACTCCTCTGTTCCTTGAACTGGTGGGAAGATGTGGTGAAAACTATTGTCTTGAAGAGTGTGCAGTCGTGATTTCACGTAGAAGATCGGTGTGCGGGGCCGATTTAGCATTTCAAACGTAGCGGGAATTACCATGATGGTGATAGCAGTGAAATGATGAAGCACGCCGATGCGCGTGCTCGTGCACGGACCTTGTGGCAAGCTCCCGAGCGATGGGGACAGCTCGGCTAACGACAGAGAAAATAGTAGAAGAACAAGTCAGACCACGCCCAGACTGCTCGTTCTGACCCTCCGTGTCTGAGCCTCGTCTACGGCGTCGACGTCCTCAGGTACATTCTAGACAGGTCATCGCCCTACCTCATCTCGTGTTGGTCTGAAGCGATGATCTGCACGGCCGGCTGCAGTGCTTGTCACCGAGCGAGGCGCTGTCCCGGGCCTGTTCGCGGCAGTTGTTGATACGCTGTTATAGGTGTGAGTACAGGTAAGGTAAGGATGAAGAGGTGGAATTGGCAATGAGTAAGGTAACAACGAAATATACTATACTGATGGGAGACTTTAATGAAAAAATAGGGAAGAAGCAGGCTGGAGACCAGGCAGTAGGAGATTATGGTATCGGTACTAGGAACGCCAGAGGAGAGCTACTAGTAGAATTCGCAGAACGCAATTATTTGCGGATTTGAATACCTTCAACCAAAACGAGGAAACTGCAAGTGGACATAGAGGAGCCCTAATGGCGAAAATAAGAACGAAATAGGATTTATAATGAATGCACACCCAGGCATCATGCATGATGTGGACGTGGGTGGCAAGGTACGATGCAGTGACCATAAAATGATACGTCTCGAATTCGCCTAGACTTGAAGAAGGAACGACAGAAACTGATGCGCAAGAAGCCAATCAATGAGCTAGCACTGAGAGGGAAGTACAGGAATTGAGAGTCTCACTTCAGAACAGGTACTCGGCTTCTGAGTGAGCAAACCAACATTAGCGTAGATACAATGAATGATAATCTGACGAGTATCATTACGGGGTGTGCAGCGGAAGTGGGGGGCAGGGTAGTTAGACAGGACACTGTCAAGCTTTCTCAGGAAACAAAAAATCTCATTAAAAAGCGTCAAATTATGGAAAGTCTCAAGTACAACAGAGAAAATAGAACTGGCAGAGCTTTCAAAGTTGAATATTAGGAGTAAGGTATGCGATGTAAGAAGCTATAACATGGAGAGAATTGAACAGGCTGTGAAAAACGGAGGAAGCGTCAAAGCAGTGAAGAGGAAACTTGGGATAGGCAAAAATCGGATGTATGCTCTAAGGGACAAAGAAGGCAAAATAACTACCAATATAGATAGGATAGTTGATATAGCGGAGGAGATTTACAGAGATCTGTACAGTAGCCGGGACAACCACGACCTTAATACTATAAGAACTAGCAGTAACCCAGATGGCAGAAGGCAGAAGAAGTCAGAAAAGCCTTGGAGAGCATGCAAAAAGGTGAAACTGCTGGTGTTGACCAGGTAACATCAGATCTGCTGAAGAATTGAGGACAGAATGTGTTAGAAAAACTAGCCACACTGTTTACGAGGTGCCTACTGATGTGAAGAGTACCAGAGTCTTGGAAGAATGCTAACGTCATCTCAATACATTAGAAATGAGATGACAAGGTCTTGAAAAATTACAGGCCGATCAGCTTGCTATCTGTAGTATACAAGCTATTTACAAAGGTATTTGCTAACAGAGTAAAGAAAACATTTGATTTCGATCTACCAAAGGAACAAGCAGAATTGCGAACATGCTACTCAACAATCAACCACATTCATTCTATCAATCAGGTAACAGAGAAATGCTCAGAATATAACTAACCACTGTACATAGCCTTCATAGATTACGAGAAGGCGTTTGATTCAGTAGAAATATCAGCCGTCATGCAGACACTGCGTAATCAGAGCATCGATGAAGTATATATAATCATCCTGGAAGAAATCTACAGGGGATCATCTGCTACCATAACGCTTCTCAAAGAAAGCAACAAAATACCAATCAAGAAGGGTGTAAGGCAGGGGGACACAATCTCCCCAATGCTATTTACCGCGTGCCTACAGGAGGTTTTTCGAAGCCTAGATTGGAAACAATTAGGGATAAGAGTTAATTGAGAGTACCATGGTAACGTGCGCTTCGTCGATGACATCGCATTGCTGAGTAACTCAGTGGACAAATTGTAACTCATGAGAATAGAGTTAGACAAAGACAGCAGAAAGGAGGGTCTTAAAATAAATCTGCAAAAAACGAAAGTAATGTACAAGAAACTCTTAAGAGAGCGGCGCTTCGAGATAGGTAATGGTGCAGTTCAAATTGTAAGAGACCATGTGTACTTAGGGCAGGTAATAACTGCGGAGCCGAACCACGAGATTGAAGGAACTAGAAGAATAAGAATGAGGTGGAGAACATTTGGCAAGAACAGTCAAATTATGACAGGTAGATTGCCACTATCCGTTAAGAGGAAGGTATATAACAGCTGTATCTTGCTGGTAATTTGCTACGGAGCCTAAAACCTGGAGACTTACAGAGAGGGTTGAGCTTAAATTGAGCAGAACGCAGCGAGCAATGGAAAGAAAAACTGGTGGGTGTAACCTTAAGAGACAAGAATAGAGCAGAGTGAATTAGGGAACAAACAGGGGATTGAGGATATCATAGTTGAAAACAAGAAGAGAAATTTGCACATGGGCTGGGCATGTAGTGCGTAGACAGGATAGCCGCTGGTCATTACGGGTAACTAACTAGATTCCCAGAGAAGGCAAACGAGTTAGGAGGAGACAGGAGGTTAGGTGGGCAGATAAATTAAGAAGTTTGCAGGATATATATTGGCAGTAGCAAGCAAAGGACTGGGTTAACTGGTGGAACATGGGAGAGGCCTTTATCCTGCAGTGGACGTAGTCAGGCTGATGATGATGATGATGATGATGATGATGATAACAGGTGAGTGCGAGCGTCGACCACCGTACTGGGATGGCCCTGGTGGTTACTTTCTAGGCCGCGCCACGCTCCGGAATGGACTCCGCAAGCACGACGCACACCACCTCCTGACTACAAATGAGCTCCAGGTCGACTGCAACGTTCACGCTCCAAGAGTGCAACGTAAGTGGACGAACTCTAACATTAACTCTCCTCCCTCACAATACCGCAAACGCGTATACATATGTGCGTTTGTGTAGTGTGTATTTTCGTGTCCGTCTTCGTGTACGGAAAAGGTTCTGTCCTCTATCATCTTCTGTCCTCCTCTGGCTAACCTGCGCCTACAGTTGCCCAAAGTGGGCTTCCATAGGTGTGTGCGCGCGTAAGTGCGTGTCTTTGAGTGTTCGTACGTAAGTGCTTGCGTGCATGTTTATGCATGTGCGCGTGCGTTCGTGCTGGCGTGCCTGTATGTGTGCCTGTGTGTGTGGGTGCATGTGTGAAATTGCGTACGTGCGTGTCTGCGTTCTGTGGGGTGTGCATTTGTGTGTGTGGGTGGGTGGATGGGTACGTGCATGCGTGCCTCTGTGTGTTTGTGTTTGTATGCGTGAGTGTGTCCCTGTGAGTTTGCGTATGATCAAATGGGCCTATATGTGTATGTGTGCGTGCGTACTTGCATGCGTGCCTTGTATATGCATGTGCCGGTGTTTGTGTGTGTCTGCACGTATATGTATGTGTGCGTGAGTGTGTATGTGTGCGTGGGTGTATCTGCGCGTGCGTACATGAATGCATGCCTGTGTATGTGTACACGCACGTGGGCTGGTGTGTGTGTGCATGTCTGTGTATGTGTGTGTGCGTTTGTGTATGTGCATGCGTGTCTGACTTGCATCGGTGCCTGTGTCTATGCATGTGTGCGTGCATGTCTGCGTGTGTGTATGTATGTGTGTGCTTGTTCGTGAGTGTGTGCCTGTATGTGTGCGTGTGTACGGGTATCCTTGTCGGCGTGCCTGCTTGTATGTGTGCGGGCATACATGCCTGCGTGCCTGTGCGTGGATGCGTGCCTCAATGTTTGTATGTGTGCATGCCCACGTGTATGCGTGCCTGTGTGTATGTTGTCATGCTTGCGTACTTGCGTGCCCTTTTATGTACTTGTTTTTGCGTGTGTGCGTGCCTGCCGGTGTGTATGGGTGCATGTGTACGCGTACGTGCTGGCATGCGTGCATGTGTGTGTGTGTTTGCATGTGAAAGTGTGCGTGTGTGCTGTGCGTGAGTGGGTTCATGCATGCACGCCTGTGTATGTGTAGATGCATACTTGCATGTGTGCCTGTATGTGTGTGCATGCATGTGTGTGTGCGCGCGCGCGCCTGTGTCTGTGTGTGCTTACATGCATGCGTGCCTGTGTGTTTCTGCTTGTGTGTATGCACGCATGCATGTATGCCTGTGTTTGTGTGCATGTGTGTGTGCGTGCGTACCCACATGTGTGTGTATGTGTATGTGCGCAAGTGTGCCTGAGTGTACGTGTACATGCGTATGTGCGAATTTACCTGCGTGCCTGTGTGTGTGCATTTGTATGTGGGTGCGCGTCTTTGTTTATGTGTGTCTTCATGAGTGTGTATGTGTGCGTGAATGCCCGTGTAGGTAGCAGTGTGAGTGTGTACTTGTATGAGTGCCTGTGTATGTGCATGTTTATCTGTAAGTGCTTCTGTTCACGTGTGTGTACGTGTGCGTGCGGGCATCCGAGTGTGCCTATGTGTGGATGTTTATGTGTTTAAGTAAGCCTGCATCCGTGCTTGTGTGTGTGTGTGTTTGTGAAAATGTGCGTGCACGCATGTGCGCGCGCGCATGTATTAACGCCAGACTCATGGACTTGAACAAGGACATCTAAGCTACTCTTTATTATTAAGAGTTGTTAGCAGCCATGGGAACACCAGTGAGTTCGAGGACAAAGTAATCCACGCTCAAAGAAGACTTCGCCGCGCAACCGAGCCACGGCCACCAACCCAACGCGTATCCGTCACACTCACACACTCCCAACTCGGTAAGCCTCTCGCCTACACATCGCCGCCCGCCGCGACGTCATCTTCGATCAGCCTTTGGACCTCTCTCGCCTAAACATCAAAGCAGGCAGCTACCTCGTCTTCAGCCGGTCTGTCGACTACTGCCGCTCCGACGTCGCAGCAAGTCGAGACTCCACAGTCAACCGCTTTCATGTCCGCTCTCATCTCGACGTCCCACCAGACTGCGACTTTGTCTTCGTCTGCCTGTCGACTATTCTGTCTTTCACGTCGCAGCAGGCCGCGACTTCACCGTCAACTGGCCTCAAGACTCCTCTCGTCTCATTGTCCCAATAGACCGCGACATTTACTTCTCAAGGCTTCGCGACTGCAACGCCAGTATCTCGCAGCGGACTAACCTCGGCTACGCGGTTCATCGCGCACAAGCCTACAGCCAACTTACCTTGAATCCATCCCCACCAGTTGAAAAGTTCCGGGAACACGCTGGAATAGCTGTCACTGTCCACGCGTTCCACTGTGCTTGGGTCAAGGACTCGTTCGGAAGGTGCGCCATGGAGATTTCGATGGCCAAGAGAAGCCACAGGCGCACCAAGGGCATCGACTACAAAAACCCGGTTTCTCGTGCCTGAACCAAAGCTTGCTAAAGCACTCCTACTTCCGAGACCCAAAAGATAAACGCATGTACTATCTGTTGCAAAAAAAGGAAGAGGAAGGGGTGGTGGGCACGAGCACGAGCCAGGGGCACTGGCTCACTCAGTTGATTTCTTGACCTTCAACGGAGCAAGACGATCGGGTCGGGGTTCTCTTCTTCATTTGTCACACTTCGTTCTGGTGCCGAAACCCACACGGTCATCTGGCCTTCGACTTCGACAATGGATCAACTCCGAGTACAGCGTGGCTTCTACCGGACAACCATCACCAAGGCAATATCGACGCTCGACACGCTTTCGGTCGACTCGATGACCCCGGCTCACAGGCTCCAGGAGGTCATTGACATCCTTGTGGCAAAACACGCTCACCTCATTACCGTCGACAAGGAGATTGAAGCTGATCTACATGATGAGGACCTGGAGGCAAACTTGACTGTCGCCAACGAATACTAAGATCGTGTCATCTGCGCTCAAGCAAGGGTTCGCCGCGCAACCCCGCCGCGGCCGCAAACCCCACCCGCATCCGTCGCCGTCACAGCCACTCCACGCAGTGACCATTTCTCATGCACATCGCAGCCGACAGCTACCTTACCTTCACCCGGCCTTCCGACTAACACGACGCCGTCTCGCCTCACACTGCCCAAGCTGCACATACCCAGTTTCTCAGGTGAATGACGCGATTGTCATGAATTTGGGACTAGTTTCAAGCCAGTATCCACAACAACAACTGGATACCGAAAATTGACAAGTTTCAATATCTGTTGACATACCTGACTGGGCAGAGAAGGTAGCCATTCAAGGTATCCGCGTGGCCGATGCGAACTATGACGTCGCAATTCAGATCCTGTCGGTCCGCTTCGGTTAGCATGGCATGCTAGTCGACGACCACCTCGACAGTTTTCTATCAATCGCACAAGTCCGAAGTTCGGCAGACGTATCTCTGTTAAAAAATCTACATGAAGCCACATGCCAAATCAATACCCCGGAAGGTCTCAGAGTATCTCTAGAAGAGTATACCAAGGTGTTGTGGCGTGTTCTTTTAAAGGCGTTACCTACAAATCTCAGTATACTCTATCACCTGCGGCAGAAGAAAGCCATGCTAACTGAGAACGCCACAGCACCCCAGGAAGCTCGGTAACAAGTGAAAGACCTCCTTAGCTTCATGAAAGCACAAGTGAAAATATGAGAAGAAAGCGGTCTCGAGGAACAGATATCGCCAACAGGCCGGAGGTCTTCGCAGCGAGACTAGCGGACACCAAAGCTGCCCGTGCCCTCCACTACGTATTTATCAGCTGAAGTTCGATCTCCATACTCGCACCCCTGTGTCCAGTGCACCTCTCTCGAACACACTGTCCAGAATTCTTCCGAACGTCTACCTCAGGAAGAGATGCGGAAGCGGCTTCAGAAAGAGAAGCTATGCTTTCGCTGCGGCAAACGCAACTACTTCGCTAATGTTTGCCGCACTGCCAGAACCCTGCAATGCAACCGATGCGTGGGACGACATCTAACTTCTCTGTGCGAAATAAACAACCTATACGAACTGCCCACAGCGTACCAACAACGCCTCGGTACAACAAGATCATGCACCAGGGCCCACCACCATCCCTTTTCGGGCCGCAACTTCGCGTTCGACCAGCTTCTCGACTCCTCTCGCTTACCAAGACGCGTTTTCACCGTCGATCACCCTCAGGGCTCCTCACGGCTCCTCTCGCCTCCTCGTTGCCCTAGGCGGCGACTTCGCTTTCGACGGACCTCACGACTTCAACGCCAATTACAACGAGTTTTGGGTACATGTTGAAAAACCCATCGCTTTCCACGCAATACACGGCGCTTCAGTGCAAGGACTTGTCACAAAGGTGCGCCGTAGGGAGTTCGATCGCCAGGGGAAACCCCGGATGCACCATGCGCAAAAACTACAAGGACCTGGTTTCTCACAGCCTGAACCAAAGCTTGCGAAAGCAGTTCCACTTCCCAGATCAAGAGGGCGAACACATAAACTATTCATCACGCGCCACCATGAACTTCCAGGAGATGGCTTGTGAACAACAACACGCGGAGCCCTACTTCTCGTCCTACATGTACCCGAGACCTAATCCCAGTGGTGGGCTCTTTAGTTCGTCTCCCGTGAAGCCCAAAGAAGTTGACAATCGGGAGTGCGACCGGAAGCGCTGCTACGAGCCACATTCAACCAGGTTCATGGACCTCATGACCATCTACGCCGCCACCAAATACCACAAGAAGATAGCGACGGACGCTAGAGACCTGCGCTGGATCTACGAGCACCACACCACACACCTTCAGCATTACGCCATGTGCATCATGCGGGGATCTAGCGCAAATGAGGGCGTTCGCCATGCTGTATCAACTGCGATTAACCAATCGTCGAAAGGTTCCTGCAGCGATGTCTCCAGAAACACCACCATGCGTCAAACTCAGGAACCTGAAAACGTCAGCTCGATGTGCGCCATCTTTCACGACGCTGGCACGAACGCCGACAATTCACTACCGGCAACAAAGCACGAGATATATTTTCCGCTGCCTTTCAATGCTGATGAGATTCCCGTCCTTGGCGAAGTCCCCGCCCGAAAAAACCATGATGCTTCAGTGTTGTCATTCTCATTGAGCGAAAAGAAATCGTTCGAAAAACAAACTCGAATGCACCTGTGAGCCAGGCAATGACTCAAGACCATCTGACACCCGAAGTGATTCAGCAGCACATAATTGTGCAGCAGCTACAGAAGCTTCACAAGCAGCACCAGAAGCGGTAGACAAACATCACTCCCAAAGAGCGCCCGAATTACCCCGAAACCTCGCCAGTTTACGAAAGCAGGCCAAGATCAGAATCCCCATACTACAAGACACGCAAGAAGAGCAAGAGCCCCTACTATGACCTCAAGATGGCTAACAACATGAGCACAAAGTGTTCTGCACATCATAGCGAAATCGGACGACTTCCTCTGCCAAACAAGCCACCTGCCTTCCCAAGCGTCACCGCCTCCTCAAAGCCTCCCATCGTCGCCGTCTGACCACCACACCCTTTCCATTACTTGTGTCTCCCACCAATGTGCGCTTCCACTTTCTCCACTTAGCTACCCGAACATTGCCGCAAATTTGCCGGCCGCGGGAGTGTGTTCCAAAGAGAGGAAGAAGAAGGGGCGGTGGACACGAGCGCGAGTCCGGGGCGCTGACTCGCCCAGTTGATCCCTTGACCTTCAACGCAGCCAGACTATCGAGTCCGGGTACCCTTCTTTGTTTCTCACACTATCCGTCGTGCGGCTCAATGCACCCCCAGGAATTGCCTCATGGAGAACAAGACGTGGAGCCCTTCTCGTTCTACATGCGCCTCAGATCTGATCCTGGTGGTAGGGTGTGCAGTTCGTCTTCCTTGAAGCCCAAAGAAATCGAAATTGAAAGTGCGAGCTGAAGCGCTTCTACGAGCCACAGTCAACCAGGTTCTAGGAGTCCATGACAGTCTACAACACCACCGAACATCACGATAAATTGGCGCCTGACGCCAAAGACCTGCGACGAATGTACAAGTGACACACTGCACATCTCCAGCACTACACCACGCACCTCATGCAGGAAACCGGCGGCAACGGGACTCTCGCGAAGCGGGACACACTGTGATTGACAAGTCGTTGGGAGACTCCTGCAATGATGCCATTAACTACGACACCATGGCTGAGAATCTTGCACTCATGAACGTAAGTTCGTTGCACGCCCGTCATTCAAAATGCCGTACTAGACACTGACAACGACCTACCAGCAACAGCACACGTGGACGAACTTACACTGCCCTTGAAAGTGAACGAGATTTCTATCCTTGGCGAAGTCGCCCTGCGAAGGAAGCAGGATTCATCAGCGTCATCATTGTCCTCGTCGAGTGAGGAAGAAGAATTGTGGTGGATTCCGGACTCTTCATTCAGCTCAGAAGCACCTGTGAACCAGGCACACGATCAGAACCAGCTGACCGCAGAAGTGGTCAAGTGGAGCATATTGGTGCAGCACCTGCTGAGGCTCGACATGAAACACCTAAACAGCCCAAGGATATTGACGGTTATCAAGAAGCTTTCTGAATATACAAGAACATACTAAAGTCAGACTCATCATACTACAAGAAACGGCCCAAGAAGCGCAAAAGCCACCAGCAGATCTTTTTTCTTTGTGTCGAGGCAACCAGTAGCACTAAGCAGTGGTGCGAACTCATCGTTTTACACGACGAACAGCTCAAGATAGCACACAACGTGACCACGAGGTATTCTGGGCATAAGAGTCAGGCCGGACGACTTCCCCCACAAGACAAGTCACCAACCTTTTTACTTTTATCGTCATTGGCTTTGTCGAATTCATAACCACATAGAGCCTTCGAAGATTTTAGCCACAAGACCGTTATTTTGGGCAGAGTCCCAGATTGCCATGCACTGGATGTCACAAGACCCAGGACACTGCTTATACTTGAGAAAAAGAGTCACGGAAAAACATCAGCAGCAGGACCACCTCACGTTCAGCACTGTTGTCATCACCAGCTCCAACAGTCGCTCATTAAATCCCTCATATACCGGCTACTGAAGGACCCAAGCCTACCTGCGCATCTGCGCAAAGAAATGAACCGAAATGGCACTCTGTGATATTAAAGAAAAATTACTTAGTTGATAAATATGTGAGGTGTAACGTCCCAAAACCACCATATGATTAAGAGAGACGCCGTAGTGGAGGGCTCCGGAAATTTTGACCACCTGGGGTTCTTTAACGTGCACCTAAAAATCTGAGCACACGGGCCTACAGCATTTCCGCCTCCATCGGAAATGCAGCCTCCGCAGCCGGGATAAAAAATTACTTAGTAACAATAATATTAAGCAATATACTCTTGCAATATTTTAAGACTGCGAAGAGGTGTTTGACTTCCATGAACATTTATTTTGTTTCGCAAACTCCATGGCTATGGTATTAGAGGTATTAGTATTATATTTATACGCATCTACTTATCTGACATGGTACAATTCACTAGTGTATATGGCTACTGAGCTCAATCTCAAACAATGAAATATGGCGTTTCGCAAGGTTTTATTCTGGAACAATTATTCCCCATTCTTTGCATGAATGACATTGTCAACATACTGGCAAATTTCCGACATTATTCTTTAAGCAGACGACGCGAGAACGTTTTTTTTTCATGTAGACATCTACTTGAACTTCAGGATGCCGCTAATAGATGGATCACCGAATCGTCACACTGGCTGCATCGAAACCAACTTCAACCTAATAAAAAAATAACTAAATATGTTATCTTCAAAAGCCATAACTGCCTGTAGAAATTTTCAAAGAAGCGCTATTGAACGGATTCCTAGTTATAACTTTCTGTTTGTTGTTTTTGAAGTAAATATGAGCTGGACAGCTCACGTAAACGAGATCTATACAACTATGTGCAAGTCAATCTCAATATTATATATGAGAAGAGAATGCTTTATTTTAGGAGCGAAGCTCTTCAGGCGTGGCTCTGTCCATTCCTTGTATGTATGTATGTATGTATGTATGTATGTATGTATGTATGTATGTATGTATGTATGTATGTATGTATGTATGTATGTATGTATGTATGTATGTATGTATGTATGTATGTATGTATGAATGTATGTATGTATATGTATGTATGTATGTATGTATGCATGTATGTATGTATGTATGTATGTATATAGCCACCGGCCACAGGGGATGCGAGATGAGAGATGACGGTACTAGGAGTGTTCACTAGATGAACGCAAGGACAAACGGACAGACAGAGTTGCAGACGGACGGACGGATAGATAGATGCATGGACGTACGGACGTATGGACACACGAACAGACAGATGACAGACAGATGGAAGGATGGACTCATGGACGGACGCATGGACAGATGAACGGACGCATGGATGGACGCATGGATGGTCGCAGGGCGGACGCAAGCAAGAACGAACAGACGGATGGAAGCACGAACGGGCTGACGGATGCTTCGCCGCACTCATCACTCACTTCACGGATATGCTGTGATTTTTTCAATGAAATTGCTTACAAGCCTTCTTGTGAAAACATCCGGATTCATAGCTGACATTGCTAGTTAAGGATTTGTTATAGACAAGGCAGTTTGTTTGATTAGCGAATAAAATGTTTACACAGAGAATTCAATGACAGATTACAAAACACTATGCGGACATTTAGGGAAAGCACAGAAATACTGCGATATGTACATATATTTCCACAATATTAGCATGGCAACTGGTAACTCTCTGATAGAAAAAGTTTCCTGCGTGACTGCATCATATTTGGCAGACATTTAATGAGGGTAGGGATACTGTTCCAAATTTTAGCAGCAACAAAAGGTATTGTTCGACGGCCGTAGACTTTGTGCACTATTGGCAGACTTAAGATTTTGTTGTTTGGCCTGTCGAGTGTGACCTCTGGATTTTATAAAATTAATGCTTGAAAATGTACATTTTTATTCATTATTTTTTTACTAATACTGAACTTTTGAATTGCCTAACCATATTAACAGGCATTAGGCTATGATTTCTGGAAATTTCTATCGATAGTGCATTATTGATGCAGACGCAATTGTTTTTACAGCTCTTTTTTGTAAGATCGTCATGACTGAGCAATATGAGGCATATGTGTAGCTCAATAATTCAATGCATTAAGTTAGGTGAGTTAGGTGAGAGTGGAACACGTTGAAGTATAAATACGGAGTATGTGTGCGCTAAAATATTTTCTAGCCTTAAATATTTTAAAGCATGCAAAGCTTGGTTTTCTGCACAAATTATCTATATGCGATTGTGCAGTGAAATTAATGGCCTAATGTCACACAAAGGTAAGTATATGCGTTCACTTTATCAAGTGGAAGTTTCCCCGATGAATAGACCATGTGTTTGAGGTATCACTTTTCGGTTAGAGGCGGAAATTAAGTAATTGTTTTTTTGTATTTAGTAATAGGCTGCTGTGTTCAAACCACTGAGAAGTCATTTGTAGCTCTTTATTGGCTTGGGATTCGGCTTCTTGGAGAGAGTGACGTGCTAAATGTGAAGCAGTGCCATCTGCATACACAGCTGCTTTCATATTGGCTAAAGAAAGACGATAATCTTCAACGAAGAGGAAGAACAGAATCAATCAAAGTACTGAACTTTGCGGCACACCAGTTTCGACGAGCTTCCTGTTTGATGTGTTACCAAGTATCTGTACATACTGAGTCCGTTCGGGCAAATAACTACGAAAGAACTTTGAAGATATACCTCTAAATCCATAGCATCCATGTTTGTTTAGCATTGTATTGTGATCTACCAAATGCGAAGCTTTTGTTTTTATGTCACGGAAGATGCCGAGGACGAATAGGTTATTGTTTAATGCTTGGTTTACTGTTTCTACCACAAAGCTTACCGCAGTAGCCGTACTCTGTTCTTCTTAAATCCATGTTGATTCGAAGTTAGGATATTGTATTTTGTAATGAAGTCCATCATTCTTGTGGCTACAAGCTTCTCAAAAAGAGTGTTCACACATGATAGAATTGTTCAAAGGCGGAAATTCGCTATGTTGTCCGAGCATTCCCTTTTGGGGATTGGTGTCACGTTAAGCTGCTCGGTTTAGGCGCCTGTTGGGAAGGACAGGTTGAAGATAACAGCTAGCGGTGTGCTTAAGGTTTATATCGTCCTTCAATATTTTACTCATTGCTGATTCCACGTCTTCATAGAAGCTTTCAACTGAAGCGTCATCATGGCTGGATGTAACTGGTACTGTATTATATTTGATGTCTTTGTGTGATGACATGTGGCGTACAACTGCAGTGATTTCAGCTTCAGTTATTTCACCAAAAAAGAAGGTATCTTCGTGAATAGCAGGGAATGGCGAGTTAAGTTTTTCATTTGTACTTGTTGCCGACTGCATTGCTATGGTTACGAAATATTCATTAAAAATTCCGCTAGCCCTTGCTCATTACAAGCCACGACATCTAAGTTTGTTAAAATAGGTTGTAGAGTCTCCGAATTTACTACCGCCTTTGTTATACGTCAAATTTCCTTTGTGTCACAATTCGCTTTCGTGCTGAGGCTACTGTGATATTCCTTTTTTTGTTTTCTCCTCATTGTATAACCACAGATTGCGCGTGCTTCTATGGAATTCATTAAAATAACCGTTGTCATTATTTCGCTTCATTTCGGTTAGCCAGTGTACCCTTAGTCTAAGAACTATGAGAATTTCTTGGTTCATCCCAAGTACGCTGACCTATGAGATTTGCACTCCTTTTTTGTGCATCGGGACTGCAACAATTATAACAAATCTGCGTAAGCTGCGTTCGCATCTGTATCACTCTAACATAAAAACTACTTTTCTTTGATCGCCCATTTACTTTTTTCGTAATTAATCCTGAATGGTTGTGTGTCAGTCGGTTTCACTTCGTGTAAATAAATGCCAGACACATAAATGAAAGCCGGGAAATGCTCTGACACGTTCTCTGCTATCACACCGGCAGTTACAATGCCGGAGTGATAGCAAACACTATAAATGTTAGAGAAACATTGGTCAATTGTTGTGGATGACGTTGCTGTAACTGTTGTAGTGCCACAATATCATTTTTAAAACCGTAGCCTAAAACTAAGCGTTCATACTCCGCGCTTGTTTGTTTGCTTGTGTCTATATTAAAATCACCCCTTAATACAACTTGTTCTTTTTTCATTTGTAAACAGCTCTAAAGTGCGTTCAAATTTCTCAACAAAGGCTCTATGTTCGCGTCTGGTGGTCGGTAAAAGATGCTCACTATTAATTATTGTGCATCTCAACACACAGCACCCAGACCCCAAGCTCTACTAATTGTTTTCTTAACTTTCTCTAGTTTCGTAAAAGTAATACATGATGATATTTACAGTGCCACGCCACCGCCTCAGGAAATATAGATTCTCTTGGATTAGAAACAAATTGGTACCCAGCGATGTTTAGTAATTCACCGTTTTTCAGCCATGTATTAGATAGTGCTGACAATGTATTTTCATTTTTGACGAGTGACAAGGGCTATTATTTCGCTATAACTTCATTTCAAACTTCTTACATTGTATTGCAAGAAGCGTAGTATAGTGGAGCTGTCAAATTTTGGCAGATTACGCGTAATCGTGCCCATAAGTACGCAGTTACTCACAATAAAGGATATTCAGTAAGACTAGATGATCTTAGACAGACCCGCACAAGAGAGTACGTGAATTACACCAGCGTTTTCTGCTTTCCTAACCAGTACTGTTTACTCGGAAAGCCACACAAACTTCCAGCACTTTTACTTTTTTGTGGTCATTGTCATGCTTAGCAATGCTTTGTTCCCTGGGCAGAAGTGCTCGATGACGTGCACAGGACTGGTGTAGGGAAAGCAGATTTCATTGCTTGTGAACTTTGTCGCATTTGCTGCTAGAAGCATCTTTGTCCCGTATAGCTCTGGAAAAAAGTTTAACAACTATGTTCTTTTTTTTCTTTTTCCTTTGTAGACACGCGATGCACTACGTCAATGTCACTAGGCGCAATCTGTGTTCCAACTTTGTTACCGGTTTCGGAACTACTTTGACCAGTTTTTCAGGCAATTGGGGAATACTCTTGATCTCCAGAATATTGTTCCTGCTGTACTGCTTAAGCTCAGTAAGTTCTTTCTGTTTGGTAGAAAGTGCCCCTTCTAGTTCGGCCTTTTCTTTAACTTAAGCAGACATGCTCTTTCTTTAACATTGCTCGTTCTTCTTCCGTTGCGCGCATTTATTCAAACGATTCATTCATGTATTGTATGCTTTCCTTGAGGCTTTCTGTTTTTTTCAGATTGCATTCACGTCACACACATATCTAAAGAGTTCTTTCATTGTAGTGGGCAACTTTTCACCCATTGTGAACAGCGAGCGATCCAAACTTAGGACGTATAAGAGTATGAAATGAACGCTACACACCTGCAAGTATTTGTGAAAGTGGTTCAGCTTTCCGTCAAGGCGTGGTTGCTTGGATAGCTCGCTGTTCTTTTAGCGATGATATGGTCCTTGTAGAATTTATAGGCTCCGTGGCCTCGGCTGGCGGTGGTCAGCACAGGCTCTGATATCGACTTGATGTGTACTGACGTAGGTGATGTCTCTTGCCGAGGGTTCCTGGATAAGCGCCGCAGCCTCCACCAGCTACGGTGCGATACTCTTTCTCCGACTGGAGCCTTCACTGGGTGCCAATCTGCAAGTATTTGTGAAAGTGGTTGAGCTTTTCGTCGAGGCGTGGTTGTCTGGATTGGTCGCTGTTCTAACACCGATGGCTCAGGTGCTTGTAATATATATAGGCTCCAGCACCGGCTGGTGGTGGTCAGTGCAGGCGCAGATGTCGACTAGATGTGTGCTGACGTAGGTGATGTCTGTTGCCAAGTGTTCCAGGATAAGCGCCACACCTGCGCCAGCTAAGGTGCGATTCTCTAGTTCCTCGGCCGGTGTCTTCACGGGGTGCCAATCTGAGAGTATTTGTAAAATTGGTTGAGCTTTCCGTGGAGGCGCTGTTGCCTGGATCGGTCGCTGTTTTAACAGCGATAGTAGGGTGCTTGTAGTATTTAGAGGCTCCAACCCTGGCTGGTGGTGGTCAGCACAGGCGCAGAATTCGACTTGATATGTGCTGACGTATATAGGTGATGTCTGTTGCCCGAAGTTTCCAGGATAAGCGCAGTAGCCTGCACCAGCTACTGGGCGATACTCTGTTCCTCGGCCATTGTCTTCACGGGGTGCCAATTTGCAAGTATTTGTGAAAGTGGCGGAGGTTTTAGTCGAAGCGTGGTTGCTCGGATCGCTCGCTCTTCTAACAGCGATAGTATTGTGCTTGTAGTATTTAGAAGCTCGGGCCCCGGCTGGCGGTGGTCAGTGCAGGCGCAGGCGTGGATTTGATGTTTCCTTACGTAGATTATGTCTGTTGCCGAGGGTGACAGGATAAGCGCCGTAGCCTGCGCCAGCTACGGTGCGATACTCTAGTCCTCGGCTGGTGTATTTAGGGGGTGCCAATCTGCAAGTATTTGCGAAGGTGGTTGTGCTTCAACAGTAGCTTACGAGGGGTGTGGGTAATGAGGGAATAAAAGGATAGGGTTAAAAGGTATAGAGATAGAGGGAGCGGAAGAAGAGAGAGGGGCGCAGGGACAGCCATATACGGAAGTAAGGAGAAGATAAGAAATCGGGACACGATCGCAGGAGTCCGAATACGGGGCACCACTCGGCGAGAGCTGTTGCCGGCATCAGCAGATGGCGTAGGGCGACCCAGTCGGCCAGAGCTGCTTGTTCGTCGGAGATCGTGGGGGCACAACCAGTCGCCACGAAATCCACCCAGCAAGTCCTCGTGTTTGCATATATGTGGGGAGTGTGCGCGCTCGTGTGTATGTCTCTCTTTTTGCGGTGTGGTGTGTATGTGTGGTGTGAGTTCGCCCCGCAAATATGCAGGAAGAATATGCATAATACATGTAATCTCCGGCTGTCAATAGCCTGTGTGATTAGAATGATGCCTATTTATTCATTTATTCTTTACGATAATAGTTACACATAAAGGCGCTAGAAGCGCATTTGAGTGCTCTCTGCGTTTTCAGAGCAAGGGCGGTGCATGCTCGTCCACGGCGTTGTTGGCTACAGTTTAAAAGATGTCTAGCGATGCGAGGGACGTGCCGAGTATTACAAAAAATAAATATAAGAAAAACCAGTAAGTACACCATCAAGCTTGTCTCCGTTTATTTTACAGCGAAGCCAAGCTGTGTTCTGCCCGAAACTCAGAGAGAGCCCAGCAGCTGGTAGTGACCGGAGGCATTTCGTTTTAATGCGTTAGATTTGTAGTTTTTTATATATCATTGCGTACACAAAGTTTATTATCAACTCAACTGGAAGTTGTCGCTCATCGGCATCTAGTCATCTCTTGCGCAGCTGTTGACATGCAATAATAAGGTCAGAGTGAACACAGAGCTGCATTTATACGGCCAACTTTATGGGAAAGATATATACGGGCGTGTTTCGGAATAGTCAGACAAGGGATGCAAGAGTAGTTTTTGAATCTGTATACAGCTGTGTGGTCTTAAGTTTCTAAGGCAAAAACCGTGAATAAATTCGACTTAAGACCACGCAAGTTAACGTATGAGTTGTGGGTCTCGAACAGACTGAGAAATTGCAGACAATGAGAGTTACGCGAGTGAGATAGCAATATATTATTATATTTTTATCAAGTTTCAATTTAGGTGCTTGCCTTTAGACCATCAATGTCCTGTAGTTCACAAGCACATTTTTAATCCATGGTACGATAATATACATCGAACTTCTATTTACTAGCTTCCCTTTTCACCACCAAAATTAATGAAGACTTTGTAATCGCTCTCAATAGAAAACCTTCCAAAATAATTCCGATACCTAAAATACAGGTACTTGGGTTTACCCTATACAATGTAAGGCCGATTTCCATTACACCTAGTTTGGTTAATCTAATTGAAAGAGTTATCAATGCACGTATAATGAATTACATTGAGGAGAATTCAATACTGGACCATAGTCAAATTGGCGTTAGATCGGGATGTACCGTCTGGTGTGCACACATGGCTTTGGAGAAGTCGTATACAGCTGGCTCGGTGTAGAATTGAGTATTGTGCATTACTTGCTCTAGATCTGGCCAAGGCATACGACAAAGCTGAGCATAAAATACGAATTCAGGAGATGCAAATGTATCGCTTACCAAACTATATTAGAGCAAGGGCAGCAGAGTTTTTAAGGGAGAAAAGTATTGATTTCAAAGGTTTTTTTTCAACAGATATCAGCAGTATTGTGGCGTACCACAGAAGTCAGTTCTCTCACCGGTGGTGCTTAACATCTTCCTCAGCGCGATTCCAACACATAGCGATATTCATTTGTATGTGTATGCAGATGACATACCCTTCTTTGCTACAAATAGTAGTCTGCAATTACTTCACCAGACAATACAGAATTACGTATACATGATAGAGGAATGGCTTGAAGAGATTAAATGTCTTTAAACGTAACATAAGCGCGCTTCTCACGTTCTCGTTCAAGGATTCTGTCAACATCTCCCTGATGAATGGCACAGAGCTGATTCCTCAGGCAGATTCACTCAAATGCTTAGGCATTACATAAAACAGCTCGTTAAATTGAACAAGTCACATTGACCAAACTGGGTCCAAGGCAACACGAACCATGGAGTGGTTACGCAAGCTCAGCAATAGAAAAACTGGGCTGCGAAGAAATACATTGGTAATGTTCTGTAAATTTTACATGCGGCCTATCATGTAATTCGACTGTTCGTTATTTTCTGGCATTGCGATTTAAAAAATCAGACCACGAATAATGTTAGAAAAGGAAGTTTCACCAATGTGCCTTCGAGTACCCACGTTTGTTGCTAACAATGTGCTCTACATGGAAGCAAGACTCCCTTTTTTGTTGAATAGATTTAAAATACTTATTGAGCAAACATTTTTAAAACAATACAATTCACCCCCAAAATAATTCTTTTATGCTTTTATTAAAGAGCCAAGCTTATTTTTTGAAACTCAGTGGTCGCAATTCCACAAACCACAGATCATGTTTCAAACGCTGCTAGAACCACTGAACATCAAAATAAAACATATTTCCTCAACAAGTAACTCTAATTTAGACCTTCAAAAAGAATGAGAATATTTACCCCTCTAACGTGAAGCAAATGTCACACATATTTAAATGATCGACTACAAGATTACTTGGCACATGTGAACACGAACACCAAATATGCGACTGATGCATCCGCATTAAATGAAAAAGATGGGGTAGGTATATTCTCGCGTTTTCTTCACTGGTCCTTACGGTTTTGCTTCCAGAGTACACACCAATATTCATAGTATAAGTATTAGCTATTGTAATGGCACTGCAGAAGTTTTCTTCGGGCGAATTGGAACCAGTCCTAATTACAGAACGTTTTTCAGTATGTGCTGAAAAGTGTACTCGTCTTCAGGAGCCAACTTAACTCTTATGCATATGTTTCGACAACTAGTACGGACAAACTTGCAAAAACTTCAGTTGTTACGGGTACCAAGTCGGTGTGGCATATATCTTAATGAGAGATATATCTCATTGAGATACTCTCAACTCTTTCTCCTTGGAGAAGTTCAAAGATTTCGCACATCTAAGATGCTGCATGAATGTACAGTGGTGCGCAACAAGGCATTTGGAAGTTATTTATATCAGATAACGTTTGAGAATCGCACAACTAAACTATTATTTACATAAAGTTGGTCTTAATGGCGTCACCAATATCTCAGGTTTGCAAAGAAATAGGAAGCGATACTATTATTTCTTTTTATTTTGTCGCCGATATGCTTATCAGCAGAAAAGATACTTGGTAGGTCCACTTGAAAATTACGATTAGAAATAAATGTGGCCGTAATTTTATCACTTGGCCACATTAAAAAGGTTATAGCCACAAGGACGTCTGATCTGCGGTTAATGACTACATAACTGAAACAAAGCGATAGCCACATTTGAGGGCACGCATATACTTGTATAATTCATTTTGGACCCATCACTACCTCTGTCTGAAATCACATCTCATAGCCTGCACCCTTGCTCAGATATGCTCCTTCCCTTTTCGATTCTCGGCTTTTTCTTTCTATATAAGTATATTCGACAACTCTTACCAGATATATAAGGTCCGAAGGTTCTTTGGGTTTGTAAAGCCATAAGCGTTTAACTTAAAGATCCCGGTGCCCAGCTCTTGGTCGATCCCCCCTGTTGCAAATAAAGGAGAAAGAAGGGGTGGCGGGCATGAGCACGGGCGGCGAGCGCTGGCTCGCTCAGTTGTTCCTTTGACCATCGATGCAGCCAGACGATCGGATCCGCGTCCCCTTCTTCGTTTCCCACACTTCGTTCTGGTTCCGACATTCACCCGGGCGTCTGGGCCTCCACTTCAACAATGGACCAACTCAGAGTACAGCGCGGCTTCTACCAGACAGCCATCACAAACGACATTTCGATGCTCAACGCCCTTCGGGCCTACTCAATGACTCCCGCTTTCAGGCTCCAGGAGCTCCTTGCTATTATCTTCACGAAACACGCTCACCTAATGAACTTAGACAGAAAGAGCCAGGCTTACCTTCACTACGAGGACTTGAAGCGGAGCTGATCACAGCGAGCCACTTTGAGGACAAGGTCTTTTGAGCTCAAGGGAGAGCTCGCTGCGCTACCGAGTCGTGGCCGCCAACCCCACCAGCATCAGCTGCCGTGACTGCCACTGCACTCCGTAAGCCTCTTGCATTCACTTCACAGCCCGCCGTGACGTCGTCTTCAATCAAACTTTCGAACCCTTTCGCCTCGACATCGAAGCAGGCAGCTACTTTGTCGTCGTCCGGTGTGTCGACTTCTCTCGCTTCGACGTCCGAGCAGGCCGCAACTTCACAATGAACCGGCATTTCGACCCCCTTATTTCGACATTGGAGCAGGTCGCAACTTCGTCTTCCAAAAGCCTGTTGACTCCTCCTACATCGTTGTGGCAGCAGGCGGTGACTTTGCCTTCAACTAGATTCTCGACCCCTTTCGCCTCGACGTCGCAGCAGGCTGCACCTTCGCTTTCGACCTGCCTTTTGGCCCCTCTGGCCTCGATATCACAGCGGGCCGCGAATTCACCATCCACCACCCTCACAATTCCTTTCGACCTTTCGTCGACCCGGGCGGTTACTTCACTTTCGAAGGGCGTTACAACTACAACGCCAACTATCAATGAGTGTTGGGTACACGCTGAAAAGCCCGTCACTTTCCACGCGAACTACAGCTCTTCAGTGCGAGGATTCGCCTGCAAGGAACACCGTGGAGAGTCGATGGTCAATTGAAAACCTGAGTTCACCATGCGCAGCGACTACAAGAACCCGGTGTCCCGTGGTCTGAACAGCTGCTTGCCAAAGCAGTCTCCTGTCCCAGGCGAAGGGGGCAAACGCACATACTGCTCATCGCGCGGCCCCATGCGCCTGCAGGACTGGCCTAGCGATCACAACGAGTGGAACCCTACTACTCGCCCTCAAGCCTGATTCTGGCGGTAACGTCTCTACCCAGCCCAGGCAAGTCAATGATTGGTACGGCGAGCAGCAGCACTGCTAAGCGCTTCAATCAACCGAGAACATGAACCCCACGACCTTCTACGATGCCGTTAAATGCCACAAGGAGATCGCGCCTGACACCAGAGAGCTGCGCTCGATGTACGAGCGCCACCCCGCACAGCTCCAGCTCTACGCCATGTGCATCATGCCAGAATTCGGCACAAAGGAATGCTTTAGCCAAGTGGGGTACACCGTGATTTACCAGTCTTCTGAAGGCTCCTGCAGCGACGTCTCCAAAAACGCCGCCATAAGTCAGATTAATGCACCAGAAAACGTCAGCTGTACGTGTGCCATTGATAGCGATGCCGAGACGGATGCCGATAGTTGGCTACCGGCCACAGAGCACGTAGACGAATCTTAACTGCCTCCGAACACGGCAGAGACTCCCGCTTTCGGCAACGTCCCTGCCCGACGGGAGCAGGATGCTTCGGCGTCATCGTCATTCTTGTCAAACAAGAAAGATTCAAATTCGTCATTCACCTCAGAGTCTTCATCCAGCTTGGATGCACCTGCGAGCGAAGCATCCGCTCAGGAGTACCTGACAACCGAGGTGGTCAAGCAGCGCATGATTGCACAGCTACTACAAAGGCCACCGAAGTGAAGCGATATGCAACAGCATGTGTACATGACTCTGAAGAAGTACGCGAATTATCAAGAAGCCTCGTGAGTCCATAAAAGCATACCCAAAGCAGATTCTTCTTAATACAAGCGACGCAAGAAGAGCAAAAGCCCCCACTATCACACGAAGATGACAAACAACGTGACGGCACACTACAGTTTGAATGGACGGCTTCCCCCACAAGACAAACCACCGCCTCGGTTAGCTTCGTCATCTTTCTCAAAGCCCTTGTGTCGCTGGTTAACACCTCCCGGCAGACTCGCTCAAAGCTTTCTTGACATCTCTTGGCATTTATTTACACGCAGTGAAACAGACTAACACACAACAATTCAGGATTGCTTACGAAAAAAGTAAACAGGAAAATGAAAGAAACCCAGTTTTTACGTACATGTGATACAGTTGCAAACGCAGCTTACGCAGATTTTTTATCATTGTTGCAGTCACGATGCTTAAAAAACAAGTGCAAATCTCGTAGATCAGCATACTTGTCTACACCAATTTGCCCTTGGAATAATAAAGAAATACTCAAAGTTGTTAGACTAAGGAAACACTGGCTAACGAAAAAGAAACAAAATAAGAACAACCTGGTATTATAAAGAATTTTACAGAAACACGCTCAATTTGTCGTTACCTATGGTGAGAAAACGAAAAAAGGAATAGTACAGTAGCCATATCGCAAAAGAGAACGATGATACAAAGGAAATTTGGTGTGTAATGAAGGCGGTAGGAAATCGGGAGCCACGACAACCTGTTTTACAAATTTAGATATCGTGGCTTGAAATGAATTAGAGTTAGAAGAACTTTTTATTGATTATTTTGTAACTATAGGAAAGCAGTAGGCAACAAGTACAAACGAAAAAACATAACTCGCCATTCCCTGCTGTTTACGAGGATACCTTCTTTTCTCGTGAAATTACTGAAGAGGAATTAATGAGTTGTACGCCAGATGTCATCACACAAGAACATCGGACATGATGGAGTACCAATTAAAATATTGAAGGAAAATACCAAAACCTTAAGCACACTTGTAGCTGTTATCTTCAACCTGTCCTTCACAACAGGCGTGTACACCAAGCAGATTAAGATGGGGAGGGTGACACCAGTCCACAAAGGTGAATGCTCTGACAACATAGCGAATGACCACCTTTGAACAATTCTAACATGTGTGAACACTCTTTTGAGACGCTTGTAGCCAAAAGAATGATGGACTTCATTACAAAATACAATATCCTAACTTCGAATCAACATGGGTTTAAGGAAAGTACAGAGTACGGCTACTGCGGTAAGCTTTGTGGCAGAAACAGTAAACCAAGCCTTCATTAAACAATAACCAATTCGTCCTCGGCATCTTCCTTGACATAAAAACAAAAGCTTCGCATTTAGTAGATCACATTATAATGCTAAACAAACTTGGATGCTATGGATTTAGAGGTATATCTTCAAAGATTTTTCGTAGTTATTTGCCCGAACGGACTCAGTATGTACAGATACTTGGTAACAAATCAAACCAGAAGTTCGTCGAAACTGGTGTGACACAAAGTTCAGTACTTGGACCAATTTTGCTTTTCCCTCTTCGGTAATGATTATTCTCTTTCCTTAACTCATATGCAAGAAGCTCTGTATGCAGACTGACACTGCCTAAATAAGAGCCGTGTTACTGTCTTCAGAAAGCAGAATCACTAGCCAATAGAGCTTACAAATGACTTCTCAATGGCTTTAACAAAACTTATTACTAAATACGTAAAAAAGTAAGTGCATAGCATTCGCCTTCTAACCAAAAGTGATACCTCAAACACACGGTATATTCATCGGCGAAACTCCCATCGATAAAGTGAATGTAATGCTTACCTTGGTGTGACATTGGACCATTAATTTCACTGGAGATCGCATATAAACAATATTGCGCCGAAAACTAAGTTTTGCATATTTACATTATTTGTGGCTAGAAAATATTTTACAGCACACATACTCCTTACTCTATACTTCAACGTGCTCCACTCTCACCAACCTCCTTGCATTGAATAATAGAGCTACACATATGCCTCATATTACTTAGTCATGACCATCTTAATAAAAGGGCTGTGCAATTGCGTCAGCACCCAAGAACGCACTATCAGCAGATCTTTCCTGAACTCTCAACATAACGCCTTTTAATATAGTCAGGCCATCTGAAGCGCAGTATCTCTACACAAAATAATGTATAAGAATATACCCTTTCACGCATCAAATTTGTTAAAACCCAGAGGTCACACTTGGCACGCCAAAGAACAAAATATTAACCTGCCACTAGTACACGATGTCTACGGCTCTAGAACAATGCCTTTTGTTGTTGCCTAAATTTGGAACAGTATCCCTACCTTAATTAAACGTCTGCCGAATATGATGTAGGCACTCAGCAAACTCTTTCTATCGGAGAGTTACCAGCTGCCATGCTAATATTGTGTAAATATATGTACTTGCCGCATTACTTCTATTTGTTGCTAAATGTCCGCACAGTATTATGTAATGTGTGATAGAATTCTCTGTGTGAACATTTTACTCGCTAATAAAATAAAATGCCTTGTCTATAACAGATCTCTAGCCTGTCATGTCAGCTGCGGATCCAAACGTTTTCGCACAAAGGTTTGTAAGCGATTTCATTGATAAAATCATAGCATATCCGCGTAGTGAATGATGATGAGTAGGGCGAAGCATCTGTCTGCCAGTCCGTGCTTCCGTCCGCCCGCACGACCATCCATGCGTCCGTACATCTATCCCTGCATCCGTCCGTGTGTCTGTCCATCCATCTGTCTCTCTGTCTGTTCTTGCGTCCAACCGTCCATTCGTCCGCGTGTCTATCCATCCGTCCGTCTGTCTGCTAGTCTGTCTGTCCGTTCGTTCATGCGTCCATCTAAAGAACACTCCAAGTACCACCATCTCTCAGATTGCATCCCCTACAGCACATACCCGCTCTAGAGCGGGCATGTGCCATCGGTAGCTAAATACTATTCATTATTTATTTATTTATTTATTTATTTATTTATTTATTCATTCATAATACCTTAAAGGCTCCTTATCGGAGCATTGTGTAGGGGGGGCGATACATGGTAAATCATGACATGTGACATATATACAAAAATATGAAATCAAGACGGGTCAATATGGAAAGTGCACTGTGATGTAAACGACTGCCAGAAAAGCAAGAATAACACCCCAGTAGAAAAAATAACCAAAGGAAGAGCGTGCACGAAACACGAACCTAATTAAAGTTAAGAGTCAGCGATTGTAAAATAAAGAAAATTTTGGCAGCGTTTACAGTACTACAATGTGACATAATACAACGTTAAACAATTTAAAACATAAGATAATACATCTAGAGAGAATGAATTATAGATAACTACGCAAGCATGAAATATTCGAGTAGGTGGTAGTGAAAGGCTTTGCGATTTGTGATCGAAGTGATATCACCAGGGAGATGATTCCAAAGCTGGATGGCGTGTGGCAGCGCAGAACAAATTAAACGCCCTTGGGTTGCCAAAAATGTGCTCGAAACTGCCACGATTATGGAGCCGCCTAGACATGCGCAATAGGTTTTTTAAAGGGAGAGATTGAGGCCTGGTGTTTTGAACATATCCATGAAGCAGGCATAAAATGGAAACACACCAGCGAACCTGAAGATTGTGCAGCGAAAGTCCGAGTTTTATTTGAGTGACACGGGATTTTCGTTCGTAATTTCCGGTAATAAAACAAGCAGCACGGTTTTGAACAAGCTCTAAGTTAGTAATTAGTTTTGATAAAGGGGACCAAATAGATGACGCGAATTCTAACTGCGGGCGAATGAAGGTAAAGTACGCTAACTTGCGAATGTTACGTGGCGATTTACAGAGGTTACGACGAGTGTATCCAAGCGTTAGTGATGCTTTAGCACAGAGAGCGGTAACGTGGGGGCGCCATGAACGATTGTGAGTCAAGTTTATCCCTAGGTACTTCAATGACTGAACACGAGATATGACAGAGTTGGTAATGACGTAGGAAAACTCAGAGTTTGATTGTTTGCGGGTGAAAGAAATGAGTTCAGAATTTTCGGAGTTCATTACCATGAGCCATTTTCGACACCCCATATTTGTAAGGTTAATGTCACTTGCAGGATGTGGTGATCATTGGGAGATGTTACTTTTCTATAAATGATATAGTCATTGGCGAATAATCTAATACTTCAGGAAATACTATTCGGTAGGTCATTAACGCAAATAAGGAACTACATACATACATACATGCATACATACATACATACATACATACATACATACATACATACATACATACATACATACATACATACATACATACATACATACATACATACATACAAGGGATGGACAGACCCACGCCTTAAGGAGCTTCGACCTTAAAATAAAGCATTTCCTTCTTGTATTATGTATTATTGAGATTGACTTGCACATAGTGTCATAGATGTCGTTTACGTGAGGTGTCCAGCTCATATTTACTTCAAAAACAACACCTAGAAAATCATAACTGAAAATCCGTTCAATAGCACTTTGTTGAATTATTATGCAGGTAGTTACGGTTTTTGAAAAAAAAAATATATGTAGTTCTTCACACTTCAGGTTGAAGTTTGTTAAGATGAAGTCAGGGTGACAGTTGGACAAATCATCTATGAACTGCGTCTTGAAGTTCATTTTAGAAGTGTGGCAGCTTGGGCTAGTTGGTATGGCATGACGATAGTCAGGGCGCGAGAACAAAACGACGACACAGAGACACAGATACTCGTGTCTTTCGTGTCCTTCTTGTCTCTGTGTCGTCGTTTTGTTCTCACGCTATAACTATCGTCTTGAAGTTCAAGTAGATGTTTACCTGAAAAAAAATGTACTCGCGTCGTCTGCATAAAGAGTAATGTTGCGGGTTTGCGGTAAGTTAATAATGTCATTCATGTAAAAATTGAAGTATAAAGGTCTTGAAATAGAACCTCACGAAACGCTATATTGAATGGGTTGAGATTGAGAACAGTAACCATTTACATAGTGAATTGTACCCTGTCGGATAAATGAATGCGTATCAAATTTAGTACGATACCTCTAATACCGTAGCAAGAAAGTTTTCGAAACAAAATGAAACGCTTTATTGAATCAAACAGCTCTTAAAAGTTTCAAAATATTGCAAGCGTATATTGCTTTTTATCAATTTTACTAAGTAATTTTTCGTTATTACCGCGGAGTGCCATTTCGGTTCATTTTTTTTACGGAAACCAAACTCTTGCCTGGCAAGCATTTCATGGTCACCTAGAAATTTCATTAGCCGTGATTTAAATGTGTACTCTAGAACTTAAAAAAGGTACCATGAACACAGGCCGGTAGTTTTTTCAAATCATCGTGAGAACCACCTCTGTGGATGACTAAGATCTTAGCTATAACATCGGGAAAAGTCCCAGTGGCGCAAGCTTGACTGCAGATATGCTGCAGTGGGCCACGCTGTAACTCGGCGACATCTTTTTTTGGTTTTACCTTAGTGTCATCTTAACCAGTGGTAGTATTTTTATTTAGTGACTATAGGTAGGTAAGCGTTTCTAATTGACTACATGGAGTTTCTTCTTCATGCATATTCACTACTCAGCCTCTCAAGGTTTCTGCCAGCCGATTTCGGTTGCACAACTTGCTTGGTCAGCCTCACCGGCGGTAGTACGAACTCCAGTGACTTGATTAGGTACAAGATTGTTGATGACGTTACTTCATCTGATCGTTATTGACTGCAAGTCTTCAGACCTAAACTTGCAAAAGGAATTGATGTTTCAGCGTCTTGTTTTTTTTTCAGGAGACACAACGACCGACTAGGTGATGGCAACGTTTTCTCAAGAAATCTGCTACGACTTTCTCTGGTTTCGCGGATACCTTCCTCATAGCCATTTCAGAAACTAAGTGTCTGTGGGGAAAGTGTTCACGTAACCGGAGACTCTCCAGCAACTGGCAGCTGCATTCTCACAATATATATGGTGCAACTATATTCTCACAATATATATGGTGGAGCATTGAAATGGGAGACACTGATGGTAAGTAGGCAGAAACTGAGGCGTAAATTTTTTCATTGTATATATTATAGTGGAAATACCATTAACCCTCTTGATTATCTGTTCACACCAACGTACGTCTCCAATCGTCAAGACCATTCACAAAAAATATTAGAATACCGCTACAAAACCCCCCGTTTGGTAATTATTTTTTTGTAAAAACAATACAGGAATGGAACCGTCTACCGGATGATCTCGTCAACAAAACTGATAATGAATCCTTTTTTTCTTCTGTGTAACAACGCTTACAATATCACTGCCACTAATTATGGTTTGTTGTCTCGAAGCTTGTGGGTGTTTACAAATGCATGGCTGTGACGTTCTTTTCGCTCACCAATATTCAAGTGTTTTTTTTTCTTCTCTTAATATTTCTTGAGTGCTGTTGTAATTGTTGTATCTATTGTTTCGATTGAAATTATGTACTCAAATTATTACGTGTACCTCCCCTACGTAATGCCTTATGGCTATGTACATGAAATGTAAATAGAAAAATAAAAAACTACACGCTCATGTACGGGGACGCCTTGCAGTACTCTTAATCCGAGTCTCCTACGACACTTCGCCCATCTCTTACAGCATAGCGATGAAGAACAAGTTGAGCACCTCTGAGAGATGTAGTTGCCATGTATACAAAAAAACAATGACGGCAACGTGGAGCAGCGCCACTATCGAAAAATGGGCACTCGGCCGACGCGCTTCACAAGAAAGCTGATCACCATGGAGCTGGTGGCGTTGGTGGGCCCGTACTTGATGACCATGTTGGCAAACTTAACTCCCTAAGCGCAGCTAATGTATGCTTGAGTGAAGTAGCCCGAAAAGAAGGCCTGCTGCATAGCGCTATAAATTGTGAGTGGCACGATGGACTGCTGGTAGCCGCACCGCATATGGTAGAAGGTGTCAAGGAGTAGCTGCGGTGTGAGAAATAAAAAAGAAACGCAGACCTGAGCGTCTTGCCCCGTGCAGGGTCAACGGAACAAATGAGAGAGCCCACGCCAGTGGCTCTCACTCATGCCTGCCGTCCTTTTTCCTGTTTCATTTGTAACACATTCCCGAGGGCGCCAAATTCATGGCAGTGTTCGCGTGCACTGCGGCAGATGTTCAGGCGGACATTTGCAAACAAGATGCGAAAGAGTGAAAGGGAGATGTGAAACGAGTGAAGGGGGAAGTGTTGCCCAGAGAAGATGGAGTGCTCCGCCTTGACGATAAAGCTTGAGTAGGCGGTGGCTTGTCTTGCGGAGGAGGTTGTTCATGCTCACAGTAGTGTCCCGATGAGTTCGTGATCACATTGCCATCTTCAAACCATACTGAGAGCTTTCACGCTTCTTGTGTCGCTTGTAGTCAGAAAAGTCTGATCTTGGCCTGCTTTCATAGACTCACGAGGTTTTCTCGAAATTTGCACGATTCTTGGGAGTGATCTCCTCTATCGGCTCCTGGTGTTGCATCTGAAGCTTCTGTACGTGCTGCTCGGTCAATTGCTGCTCGTGCACTTGAGTGGTCACGTAGGTCTTCGCGTGTGCTTGTCTCGGAGGTGCATCGGATATGTTTGAAGACTCCGAAGTCACCAACAATTCTTCCTCGTTATTCGAAGAAGACGGTGATGTAGAAACATTCTGTTTCTCCCGTGCAGTTAACCTACCAAACAGAGGCGTGTCAGCCGCTCTGGAAAGCGTCGGGGACTCGTCCACGTGCATTGCTACCGGCAGAGGAGTGTCTCAGTTTTCCTGGGTGACGAGAACGATTACATACGCCGAGATTATGTCTTTACAATATTCTGAGCCGTGTCAGTGTACTTGGAGCTATCGCCGCCCAGGTGCATCTGATTGAAGCTCGCGGGATGCTTCTGATCTTCATGAAGACTCCGAAGTCAATGTCAAAAAACCTAAGGAAGGGAAAAGTCGTCCATCCTCGCTGTGATAGTCACAGGACTTCAGGGTCACGTTGTGTGCCGTCTTGAGGATTTCGTCCTGTGACCAGATGAGTTCGCATCCCTGCTTGGCGCTACTGGTTGCTTTATCAATCCTGCTCATTGGTTTTGCCCTATTTGCGTCGATTTTCGTAGTCGGAGGTGTCTCACTTTGGCCTGCTGTCGTAGACTAGGAAGGTTTTTTTTATAAGTCGCATAATTCTTCGGATTCATGCTCGACAGCCGTTTATGCATGGCATTGCTTCTGAAGTCTATATAGTTGCTGAACTATCATTACGTGCTCGACCCCTCATAGAGCAAAGTAGACCTTAGCGTGAGCTTCCTCTGCTTGTAAATCCGAGCTTGAATAATAATCTTAGGTCGACAACAATTCTACTTCCTCGTTCGACGATGCCGGGAATGTGGAAGCATATTTGTTTCGTCGAGTGGTGGTCTCCCCAAGGACGGGAGTTTCAGCCAAGTTCGAAGGCAGTGGAGGTTGGTCGATATGCGCTGTTGCTGGTAGCGGAGTGTCGGTGTCTTTATGGGTGTCGCGAACGATGGCACAAATAGAGCTGACGTTTTCGGATGCATGACTCTGAGTCATGGTTGTGTTCGAGGAGACATCGCTGGAGAATTGTTCTGATCACTTTTCTATCATAGTATGTCCCCTTTCGCGAGAGCCCTCATTTATTGCGATGACTTTCTGCATGTTGTACATTGCCTAGCGCTCAGGTTGTGTGATGTAGCGACGTTACATTCAGCGCAGTCCTCTCACTAGGTGCCATCTTCTTTTGGTATTCGGCGGGGTCGTAGGCGTACGTGGTGTTATATACTCGGTTGAGTGCGGCTCATATCGGGGCTGCTGCTCGCCTTACCGATCAACGACTTGACTTAGCTGGGAAGAGACGCCACCGCCGTGATCGGGCTTGAGGAGCTCGTAGGGTGAGTGTGGTACCGCGCGCTGTTGCTCACTAGTCGAGATCTGCTGATTGATGCATGGGGCCGCGTGACGGGCAGTAATTACGCTTGCCCTCTTCGTCTAGGACGAGGGAATGCTTTGGCAAGCTGTAGCCGAGGTCGAATACATCTTGACGGTTCCCCACAGAGGTTCACGAGTCTTCCAGCAAGGCATCTAGCGATGTGTTGCGTGATCGCATTTCGGACGATGCTGCGTTTGGTGATGAGTTTATTCTTGAGCAAAAGTCGAGAGCCAGACGACCGGGTGGCTTTGAACACCAAAATGAACGTGAGAAACGATGGGGAGACCTGTACCCTAGCGTCTGGCTACATCCAAAGTCAACAGAACTACTGGGCGAGGCTGCGCCCGTGGTTCTAGCTCGTTCCCGCCACCCCTTCTTTCTCTTTTATTTCTAACAGGTGTGCTATGATCGAGCACCTCCTTGCCAACAGGGTCACGGAAGGCAATGAGCAACACATATGAGGACAGAGCGCACCACGTGTAGACGCCGCTCAGCGTGTGCGCCTGCACGCGCCTCACGATGCCCAGGTCAGTCTAGATCAGCATGACCAAGTTATCGGTGGCGTAAAAGAAGTCACCAGAGCGGTCATTGTCAGTGGTCACCTCGGTCACAATGGGCGGCCGCGGCACGACGAATTAAGGCTGCTCCATACTTGGGCAGTCTGAAACAGCATAATGAAGACGGCTATGAAGCCGGCCCCGAACGGTGGCGAGTCTAGCACGATCACCTGGTCAGCGTAATTTTTCACCAAGCCATGTAGGTGCAATCGACCATCCACAGGACTGCCCCGCCCATGCCCAGTGTGAGAAACGAAGAAAGTAGACCGGGACCCAATTGCCTGGGTACATCGAAGGTGAACGGGAACCATGAACGAGCCAGTGCCAGTGGGTCATGCTCGTGCCCACCGCCTCTTCTTCCTCCTTTATTGGCCACACACTCCCGCGGCCGTCAAACTCGCGGCAATGTTCGGGTGCACATTGGCAGTAGTCCACGCAGACATTTGCGAACAAGATGCGAACGAGTGAAAGGGGGAGGCGTTACTCGGAGATGGTAGAGTGCTTGCCGATGACGAGGCTTGGGGAGGCGGAGGCTTGTCTTGAGGGGAAGTCGTCCAATAGCGCTGTGATGTCCAGAAGGGTTCATGTTAAAGTTCTTTCCAATCTTCAGGTCATACTGGGGGTCTTTGTTCTTCTTGTGTCGTTTGTAGTAGGAAGACTCCGATTATGGCCTGTGTTCAGAGACTCGGCAGGTTTCTTGATAATTCACGAAATTCTTCTGAGTCATGTTCATCAGTAGTTGTTTGTATTGCTTCTGAAGCCTCGCAGTAGCTGCGCGATCATGTGCTTTGTGATCACGTTTGGTGTAAGGCAGTCCTCAAAGGATGCCTGGCTCGCAGGTGCTTCCGATATGAATGAAGAATCCAATGTCAACGACCATTCTTCTTAGTTCGACGAGAACGGTGATGATGCGAAAGCATTTTGGTTCCGTCGGGCAGTGACCTTGCCAAGGACTTGAATCTCAGCAGCATTCGAAAGCAGCGAAAAATCATCCACATGCTTTGTTGCCGTTAGCGGCATGTCGGCGTCTGTACCAGCATCGCGAACGATGGCACATACCAAGCTGACATTTTCATGTTCTTGAGTCTGACGCATGGCGGTGTTTCTGAAGAGATCACTGTAGGAGTCTCCAGACGACTGGTTGATTGCGATGGATCCCGCTGGGCGAAAGCCTTCGTTTTCGCCGGATCCCTGCATGATGCGCATGACGTAGTGCTGAAGGTGTGCAGTGTGGCGCTCGTACATGCAGCGCAGGTCTCTAGCGTCAGGTGCTATCTCCTTGTGGTATTTGGCAGCAATGTAGATGGTCGTGTGTTCAGTGTTCTTGGTTGAGTGCAGCTTGTAGCAACGCTGCTTCTCGCTGAGCTGCGGCGGCACGGGGCCACGCGACGGGCAGTGCGTGTGTTCGCCCTTTTCGTCTGGGACGAGAGACTCGCTTGGGGAGCTGCAGCTCAGACAGCAGAAAACCTGGTCCTTGTGGTCGATGTGCATGATGTACTCATGGTTTTTCTTGGGCATTGAGATCTCTAGGGCGCACTTTGTGGACGAGCTTTTGTACTGAAGTGCCGCGAATCGCGTGGAACTCGGCAGGTCTTTCGGCGTGGGCGAAAAATTCGTTCGAGTACATAATTATTATGGAATGAAATAAGCTACCACCGGTATTTCGTGTTTCCCTCATCCTTTCAATGCTTCTAGTTTGGCCTTGAACTTTATATATCATTCCAGTTCTAATGCTTTAGCAATATCTTAGTTCTATTTCATGAAAATGAAACTTTTTTAATGTTTGCAAAACTTTGTTATTCCTGACAGGTTGAAGAAGACATTATTTTCCATGTTCGGTCCAAGTATTACGTCGTATGGTTTTCGTACCAGGTAAGTTACTTGCACTCCTATCTTTCAATAACGTACATATGGTTACTACAGTCCACTACTCTGAAACGGAACTCGAAGGGGTTCCATAAAACTCTTTTCTTCATCAGAAGTTTCATCTAAGCAAAGTAAACCTATTTAGTGAATCAAAATATTTATTTAAATTGCATAAACTTCACCGTGCTCATGAAGATGAATAGGAGAAAAAAAAGGATTGAATGGTGGTTTTTTTGGCAAGCCTGAATTGTTTTTTCACAAGATAAACACCCATGCCAGAAAAACAAGCTCGAAATTCTGGTCAAGCCTTATGGTCGAAATAGCGCTGCAAAAGTTCAACAGCCTCTTTAGCTGATCCGTCTGCTGGCACCACTACACTGGCATTATTGTTACCACATTCATCGCTGGAAGGTTGATCCTCATCTTGCACTTCGGCAATCATTTCCTCGACATTCTCATCACGACAGGTACAAACGTTTCCATCAATTGATTTGTAGTCCGGCAGCGTGAAAGGGGCACAGGGCATGACCTCAGGGATTACGGCCTCAATGACGGCATCAGCAGGGCTCTCTTCTTCATCAGGTACTCCTCCTTGTACTTGAAAGCCAGCATGATGAAATCATCTGTATATTGTTGTTGCCTTCACTTGCTCCCAAGCACGGGCCAAATTGTAGATGGCTGCCAATAAATCTATGCTGTAGCATTTCCCGTTGTCTGGACAAAGCAGCAATCGATGAAGCAATATGCTCCGGTAATGAGCTTCAATGTTCTGAATAACTCCTTGATCCCTTGACTGGATCACTACTGTTGCATTGGGAGGCAAGAATTCCAGAGTGGTGGCTCGGAGTCTTTCAACCTGACCGTGGGCTGGGCAATTATCCACGATGGAGACAGCCTTTCTGCCTTGCCTCGTAAATCTTGCGTCTTCTTCCCCTAGCCAGTTTTCGAAAGTGGCCATGGTCATCCACGCTTTTCCGTTCTCATTTTACTCAGCATGAACGTGTCAAACAGCTTTGAAACAACGTGGGTGCCTTAGTTTTTCTGTTACCAACAGCTTGAATGTCTCATCTCCTGCTTTGTTTGCACCCACTAGCACAGTGATGCGATCTTTACTGCGTTTTCCTCTACAACAGGCTTCGTTTTTGAAGGTGAGAGACTTTGATGTGAGAGCCTTATAAAAAAGACCCATCTAGTTAACGTTGAAGATGTCTCGTGGCTCAAAGCTCATCAAACTTTTCTTAAGCCGCCCCTTTTGCCAGTAAGTGTAAATGCTCTGTTGACTGCAGCACTCTCACCTGAGATCGCTTTGAAAATTAGGCCATCGCTTTGAAGATTGCTTTAGATTAGAGCTTTCTGCTCGAGAACTCGTCTTGATGGGCAAATCGGAACTCCGTGCACACTTGAACCACAGAAAAATAACTTTTTATAGTTGTTTATAAGACGTCATCCGCAGTTGTTTAGATGTAAATGTCCCGTTATTCACAGCGGCTTCAATCTTTTCTCTGCCTTTGCAAATCCATGGCAGCGTCGATTTCAGGATGTTGTATTTTTTCTCTACTTCCGTATTAGGCAGGCCGCTCGGATCGAGCTCTTGAAGAATTTTCAGCTTTTTTTCAAGCGAGAGTGCATGGTACGGCCGCTTCCTTTCCATCAGGCTGAAATCACACCGTGATTCACCGCACTTAGCTGCACGAAGAGGCCTAACACACAACTCACTTGCCAACTCGGCTGCCACAGCAATTGCAAGCTATGATGGCTACTGGATTGGCTTGTCTCGAAGTGCTGTCATGGTTGTGAGGCTACCTTTGGCCTTAGCGAGTCTATGCTGTGTTTAGAGTTGGTGCCGTTTAACCGTAGGTGACCAATAAGCACCGTTTCAATTAACCGATGAATTTTACTGCTCAACACATAAAAATCCAGCCATATGAGCCCGTTTAGTTCTGTTGATGAGGCATTCTTGTTTAGGCGATTTTCCTTTATAGGAAGTTCAGTGTATGTGGCAAACGTTTTGAAATTATTAATTTTGTACACGAATAAAATGGTATCATTTAACTAGATGGCATGTATGTGGTTGATATAAAAGAAGTGATTGGCATGTATGTGGTTGATATGAAAGGTTTTTAATATTATAAAAACAGCCATTATGGGTTCAGTCAACAATTTTAGGTGTTTCATGAACATCTTGATTTATTATTTCACAAAAAATTTATGTCCCCACCCAGTCTTTTCAGACTGAGGTGCAGACGTGTCCACGTCAGTACCTTTAGCCCTAGTCTCGTGGCGTTATTGTGTACCTTCTGGAATGCTCTTAGCTGATCTTGATAAGAAGAGCTTTGCACCATCTTCTGCCAGCAAAGCATTTCTTTATCGGGATGGGATAGCCTCCAAAATAATTCGATTTGTTCCTTGGTGTACTGGTGCATAATAACATAACAATACAATAAAATTTCTGTCCGAGTTGACCATATGCATGTACATACTGAACTATGTTTTGTTCTCAACGTAAACCTCAAATTACAGCCTGTGTCAAACTAGTGTTGCCCCTTCAACAGGCCTCAATTTTGTTGTGTGTGAAGTTGTACCTTTAAAGTGTACACATCTTGCATCAGAAACTTTTCCCTACGTAAAGCAATGAAAACCATAGGCCCGTGTACATGGACGCGACGAGGGCAGGCTGAGTTGAGTGGCGGGTTCAGCTTACCTCGACGCGCCCGAGTTTATACGAACTCGCACGGACGAGTTGAGGTGAGCGGTGATCGCAGCGACGCTTTGCGTCGAGCCGTAAGGCCGTCTTCCGGTACCGGTTTCCGCTCCTCCAAGCCTGCGCTCTCGCCTCTCGCCGCTGTGGGCTGCGGTTGTTTACGCAGTTGTCGCTCCGCCACCGCGATGGCTGCCTTGGTATTTTTTCTCAGTTTGCACCAGCTGTACTTTATGGTTGTGTTGGTGTCTTGGCTAACACTGCACAACGCGATGGCAGCAGTGGTTCTGTTGCGGCACAGCGCTCGCCGCAGGCGTATCCGCAGCCTGACGCACCGTCTCCTGTTCACCCCTGGCTGGTCTCTCCAGGAACTCGCCGTGGTGCTGTGGAAAATCCTTTGAAGCCCTACACGCGAGTCATTTTTTGCAATAGTTGTGGCTTGTCGCTAATACGAATTAAGCGGCGCCCGTGAACCTCGTTGAAAATTTTAATGAAAAACAATAAGCAGTTTTTAAATGAAAATGACTAAAGACCCTCATCAATTGCTGGAACAAAGTGTACAGTTCCACCACAATTAAGTGCACCGTGTTCCTCTTGCCTCATACGCCCAACCTGTTTGGCTAATCTGATTTCTGTGGCTTTTGGACTGGACAGTGAGATCCTTACACGATGAATTTTTAATCTGAGGGCTTGCAATTTGAACTGGAATGCAATATACATTTTTTAGTAAAACTTCTATCGGCTTACGTAAAATTTATACGGCCGCATACCATTTTGCCGTAATTTTACACCTCTATTTCTATTGTGCCTCGTTTATGCTTAAAAATGAAAGTAATTTGCTATTTTTTATATTTCCTTGCAGGACTGGAGCAAATCACTCAGTTTTTTCTCGTTGACTAAAGCTAGCAACGTCGTTATTTCATCATCTGTCAACGTGGTGCGTGGAGCCCGCGAGGATGTCATCGTGCCTAGCGCGCGCGTACCGGCCGACAGAGAAAGAGCAACGTCGGAGTGATGGGGACAGGGGAAGCGGAGACCGCGACGGGCGGGAGAGGTCACGAGCCGTCAACTCAGCGCGACCAGTTATACATGCCCTTTCTGAGCGCGGCGAGTTCGGTGAACCTACCCTCTGTCTCCGGGTCGACTGGACTTGCCGCGACGACTCTCCGACCTGACGCGTCCACTTATACATGGGGAGGGCGAGTCCAGAAAACCTGTTTATTTCGACTCAACGCGCCCTCATCGGGTCAATGTAAACGGGCCTCATGTGGTAGCATGTGGGGAGACCAGCTGCTGTACACGTAATAAAATACAGCTGTTCATATTTTTTTTCTCAAAGGGGTACTGACACAATAACTTCGGCCTGGCGTTTTTCTTATGAAAGGCGTTGCTGGGGGCATGTTAGTCCTGAAACGACACATCATTTGCTGCAGCGCATGACAGATAATTATTCCATCATATTCAATGTAAGATCTGGCGTCGCAGGCCATGGGAGCGAGTCTTCTCGGTCTCAAAAGGGCGCGCTTCTCAAAAAGCCGATTCTCGGGAGACGATAATCTCGGCGTAAGAGCGCCCCTTCTGGCAAGAATACAGCGGTCAGTCGCCGCTTTTAGCAACCAGCTAAATGGTCCCAGGACTGCGGACTGCCGGCGGCTGACGTGAGGACAGTGCATAGCCACCCGTCCGTCAGGATTAGAGTCCGCGGTACGGCTGTCGTGCTGGACAGCGTAGTCATCTCGCGGTAATGCAGGAGGACCGCAGCCGAACGACGCCACCATTGTGTGCGTTCGCACAGTTCGTGGAACGTTGTGTGCAGGCCGGTCCTTTCGTCCCTCTCTTTCCGACCGAGCAGTCGAGTGCGGGAAGAAGAGAGCGAGAGGAGGGGCCGGCAAGAAGTGTTTTGTCTGTCGAATAAATGGACTAAATTGCTTTGGTCGGCCGTGAGGGAATCTGGAGGGGCAACCGAGGTACTAAAACCTGGCTTCCGAGTGCTCGCGTGGGTTCTGGTCGCAGCAAAGAGTGCTGTGCACTATCGGCTCTGCCGAGGCAACATGCGACGGTTCCGACGGTGAAGTCTTGTAAATATGTACATAAGTTTCTGTATATAAAGTCGAGTTGGCGTAACGTTCGAAACGTGCTGGCTTCTTTCCCCGAAGAAGCAGCAGCAACCACGACAAGACAAGACGGACACCGAGAAGCAACCAACCTTCCACTCCCTTCTGTAGCAACAGCCGCTACGCAGCTGGGAGAGCTCTGCTCAAGGGAACAGATGGTGTGGGTAGAAGGTTGAGTTTTACTGGCACAGTCGACAAGATAAGGCAGTATGCTAGTAATCGACGGGTTACTTTATCATAAAGATAAGGTGTTGGGGCAATCGGTAACGCAGCTGGTGCTGTCGGAATGCCGCAGAGGGGAAAGTTTTGCAACTGGCGCACGAGTCAAGCTGGGCCGGGCATTTTGGTTGCCGTAAAACGTGCTCTAGGATCAAGTACAGTTTATAATGGCCAGGCGTAGGAGACGACGTACGACGGCACTGCAACAGTTGTGATGGCTGCCAGGCGAGGGCAGACTAGCGTCGCGGGGAAGCGTCCCGATCGAACCCCTTACGAGACCAAGATATCCGTTTCAGCAGGTGAACGTGGACGTTATTGGGCCGCTGGAGTCAGTATAAGGCCGGGGCCATAAGTACTGTTTATGCGTCATCGACTTATGCACACGCTGGCCCGAGGTGGTGTGTTTGCATTCATTAAGCGCTAGGGCAACCTGCGATGCACTACTGGCAGTATTTAGCAGAACAGGCATACCCGAGTTTATAGCGTCCGACTGCGGCACTAACTTTACAGCGGCATTGACAGGAGAGTTTCTGTCGAAACTTGGTTGCTCCCCTCAATTTTCCATGCCGGGGAACTCTGAAAGCAATAGGGCGGTCGAGCGATGGAACAGGACCTTTACGAACATGCTATACCTCATAATAGAGAAGAAGGGTAGGAATTGGGATCAATTTGTGCCTTTCTTGCTGTGGGGGTACAGGGAAGTCCCACACGATACGACCGGAGTAGCGCCTTTTGAGATGCTGTATTGGAGGCAACCAACGGCTCCGTTAAGTATACTTAAGAGAGCTTGGGCGGGGGAAACTGCAGTGGCGGGAGAGTTGGGGGCGTCGCCAGCGGCGTACATGGAAGAATGACGAGGGCGGCTGAGGCGCGCGGCGCAGGTTGCGGAAATGGTCAGCTCGAAATCGCAAAACACCCACGCTGCGATATTCAACAAAAGGGCGAAGGCAAAAGAGTTTAACGTCAGTGATTTGGTACTGGTGTTTGATGATGAACAACCAGGGAAAATGTTTCCGAAATGGGAAGGGCCAGGCACTGTCACCGAGAGATACCGCGAGCATTCATACTTCGTGCAGATGCCAGCAGGTAACAGGAAACTGGTGCACGCGAATAAGCTGCGCCCATATCAGTCCAGGGTTATGTTCGTAGGGGTAATTTTCGAAGAGGACGGTGATTTCGGTGAAATAGAGTGCGCCCCACAGCCAGGGGCAATGCGTAGTGAAGAAGTTTTTCCATCACGCGATATGGTAGCCCATTTGGTAGAACGGGAACGTGGGGTGATCTGTGAAGTGTTCAAGAGGCATGTGGAGCAGTTTGGCGGGGGGCCGACGGTAGCGGCAGTAAGGCCACACGAAATGAGGTTGCAAGACGGGTTTGTACGCAGAAGCCTGCATCCGTACAGGGTACCCAAAAGCTTACAGCCGAGGTGGGGAGGCAGGTAGATGAGCTGCTCGAATTGGGGTTGATCTTTCCGTGCGAGAGCACGTATGCCCATCCAATGGCAGGCGTTCCGAAGAAAGACGGTAGCATGCAACTCTGTGTCGATTTTCGGGCATTAAACGCGGGGACGGTGCGGACGCATACCCAATGGCCCTTCAGCAAGAACTCATAATGAGCGTAGAAAAGCGAAGTACATAACGCTGCTCGACCTGCGAAGAGGTCATTGGCAGGTACCACTCGAGTCTTCTTCGTGCCTGCTGACAGCGTTTGCGTGTCATCGCGGACAGTTTGCCTAGACGGTAATGCCCTTCGGGCATAAAAACGCTGCTCAAACATTCCACAGGGCAATGAACGAACTGATAAGGCCACACAGCGGGTACTGCTGTGCATACCTGGATGATATAGCTGTTTTTATCGAAAAGCTCGAAGAGCACGCGGAACACCTGGGGCAGGTGTTTGAGACCCTAAAGCGGGTTAAACTGAAGGTCAAGAGGGAAAAGTGCCCTGATAGCTCGTCCTTCGATCCGGTATTTGGGACATGTGGTAGGCTCGGGACACCATGCACCTGACCCTGAGAAGCTTGCAGCAATCAAAGGTTTAAAGGCGCCGGAGACTTAAAGAGAACTACGCAGCGTACTGGGCCTGTGTGGCTACTACCGAAGCTATGTGAAAGATTACGCAGAGGTAGCGAGGCCCCTGACAGAGCTAACAGGGAAGCGAATCCCGAACCAAATTCCGTGGTCCGCGGAAGCTGAGAGCGCGTTTCAGCAGCTTAAGATCACACTGTGTGAGGCAGCAGCATTATCGACCCCAGATCCCGTGAGGCCGTATTGGCTGTTTACAGACGCGTCCGAGGTGTCGGCTGGAGTCTGCCTGTCGCAACGTGCAGACGATGGTACCGAGATGCCAATCGCATTTGCGAGCCACAAGTTCTCCCTAACTCAAACGCGCTAGTCGACTGTTGAGTGAGAGGCCTTTGCAGTCATCTGGGGTCTGAAAAGGTTTGATTTATGGCTCTTCGGCGCACAGGTTACCGTGGTGTCAGACCACAACCCACTAGCTTTTCTCACCCAGATCACTCTTCCTGGGGCTAAGCTTACCCGTTGGGCCTTCGCACTTCAGCGGTATCATGTAGTGGTGCAGCACAGGAAAGGCGTCGACCATGGCAACGCAGATGTGCTTTCGAGGGTGCCTAATGAGTGCTGGGGAATCGGCAGCGGTGCTCCGGGGTCGAGACACTAGAGGACTGGGCGCGTGGTGAACACTCAAGAGTGACGTGCGCGAACCTGTGGACAATTGAACAGCACCACGCGTTGAAAGGTCTATGAGCCTCAGTGAAGTGTATTGTTTTTCTTGTGCATGTGGGTAGCATGCAGGAGTTATTGGTATTTTGACTGAATTTGAACAGCACCATGTGCGGAAGGGTGTGTGTGTGTTTCAGTGAAGTGTTTTTTGTGTATATGTACGACTGTAAGCATGCAGAAGTTTGTTGTTGTTTGACTTGCCTGCTTTATAGATTGTACTTGTGCACACAGTGACCTCGTGTCAGTATTTTCTTTTTTTTTGCTATGTGGTGACGTGCGTTTGGTGGGGCCCAAAGGCTTAAGCAGAAGAAGTAGGGAGTTTTAGCGCTGGGTACCCAAGCGGCTTGCGTATGCAAGACGTTGGGGAGGCGGTATTGCGCATGCGCGAAGCCACAAACAGATGCATCGCAAGATCGCTGGGGCGACGGGGCGATGCGTCTGTGCACCCATAAACAACGCTGCCACCACTGGCCTCCAAGCGAAGATAAGCTGCCCCGGCGCACATGCTGGCGCATCATGTTACCTTCACGGCAAGCAAAGCCTCTGGCGTTCAAGGAACTGCAAAGTGTGGCCACAGGGTTGGGGACGTGCGGCGCCATACCTTTATGTTGTTATTCGCGTAGCTGCATTTGAGCGCTTGCGCGAATCTTGGAAAAGGCGTGTAAGGTCTGGCGTCGCAGGCCATGGGAGCGAGTCTTCTCGGTCTCAAAAGGGCTCGCTTCCCAAAAAGCCGATTCTCGGGAGACGATAATCTCGACGTAAGCGCCCCCCTGCTGGCAAGAATACCGCGGTCAGTAGCCGAACTAAGCAACCAGATAAATGGTTCCCAGACTGCGGATTGCCGGCGGGTGACGTGAGGACAGTGCATAGCCACCCATTCGTCAGGATTAGAGTCCGCGGGATGGCTGTCGTGCTGGACAGCATAGTCATCTCGCGGTAATGCAGGAGGCCCGCAGCCGAACGGCGCCACCATTGTGTGCGTTCGCACAGTTCGCAGAACGTTGTGTGCAGGCCGGTCCTTTCGTCCCTCTCTTACCGACCGAGCAGTCGAGTGCGGGAAGAAGAGAGCGAAAGAGGGGACGGCATCAAGTGTTTAGTCTTTCTAATAAATGAACTAAATTGCTTTGGTTGGCCGTGAGGAGAATAGGGAGGGCAACCGAGGTATCAAAACCTGGCTTCCGAGTCCTCGCGGGGGTTCTGGTCGCAGCAAAGAGTGCTCTGCCCTTTCGGCTCTGCCGAGGCAACATGCGACGGTTCCGACGGTGAAGTCTTGTAAATATGTACATAAGTTTCTGTACATAAAGTCGAGTTGGTGTAACGTTCGAAATGTGCTGGCTCCCATCCCCGAACAAGCAGCAGCAGCCACAACAAGGCAAGACGGACACCGAGAAGCAACCAACCTTCCACTCCCTTCTGTAGCAACAGCCGCTACGCAGCTGGGAGAGCTCTGCTCAAGGGAACAGAGGGTGTGGGTAGAAGGTTGAGTTTTACTATCAATATAATTGCCCCTCATTATCAATTAGTTTCAGGTTGAGAGATTTTCAAACACTGGGTGCAATTGTCGCCACCTAGCATGTGCAGCTCTTGTCTACGTTAGCACACAGAACTATGATGCACTTCCTCACGGTTCAGCATCAAGAATTACTTTCGAGTAGGAAACAGAACTGGAATGTCGCCAAACACAAAATTTGCTAAGCTTGTGCCACGCATCGCACTCGCAACCAGCCACCTAGAAACATGGACTTAGATAACTAACGCGGCAAAAGAAAAATGGTGGCTAAGACGTCATCATAACTTGTTTTGTTGACCGCAGCGTGGTGACGTGAGGGAAGTTGGGGGTCACCTCGGCGTCCTCTCTGGTAATGTCTATAGCGCTATGGAGTCAGTCGCTCACGCAAACTTCAAAACTAATTTAAAATACCTTCCAAGCTATATTAGTGGTTCATATCTTGTAGATGATTACGAATGTTTACGAGAATCGACCAAGCAGAATATGTCGGCGCCAAAATTTTGCGTCATTACCCCTTTGATGCGTTTAAGTGTAGCTTGTGGCTTGTTCTGTGTCTGATAAAGCCTTGTTATGCCTTGCTTTTGGTTTTATAATCCTACCCACGTTACATTATGTGACAAATCATGTGGGCATGACGGTGGTACATTACAGATCATTTCAAAGGGCATCATTATGCTGTCTGGTCAAGAAAAATGACTTCAAGCATCAAGGCCTTTGCAGTAACCCTATCTCCTGAGATGGCACCTACAGCTACCGTTGTCATCTAAGACTTGGCGAGAGGCAGCGAAGTTGTTGCTGAAAGCCTGACTTTTCCTGTTGATGGCATATGCAGAGCCAGGGTAATCTTGCAACTAAATCAAACTGCTTTGCTGCTATTGGCCTGGTCTGATTTGTGTGCATCAGCCCTGGAAGTCATACAACCATGATTATAGGAGGCGTTGCCATGGATCAGCACACCTTTTCAATTCTGAACTTTATAAAAAATAGATGTTTATTTGAAAAAAGTTTATTTTATATTACACAAGGCTACTGGTAATCAGCTTTTTGGGGAGTGTTACAGTCTGGTCATAGTGTAGTGGCAAAGCAAAGGCTTTTGAATAGATCTGAAGTGTTAACAAAATACTGTATTACAGTTCAACACGACCCTGAACAACCAACTGAAAGGACAAAACGGGACACACTATTGAAGTAGCCATCTATGGAGACCCAGGAACATACGTGGCACTGTCTGCTGTTGACCGCACTCTCTACCACATGCAAGCAGGCACCAAGATCAGTTATTCTGAGGTAACTTTATTGCATACACCCTTTCATTTGCTCATAAAAGGACACATCATTTGAGGTCTGAACATGTCGCGCCCTCTAGCCAATGCATGGAGCTTGAAAAAAGGAGAAGTATATGTGGGTCAGAGGGCTACTGGGAGGCAAGGTCTTTCATCCTCCATCTGAGCTGTCTAGTCCAGACCAGCAACTGGCTGGATCTCGCAATAAAGTTGTTTCATTCGTTCCTTGTGTTTTGAATGCATTTCAATAAAAATTCAATTTTTTATTATAATAAGGCCACCAGTTTTCGTTTTGCATCAGAATGAGACTTGGTAAATGAGGCACTTAAGAAAATAATTGAGAGCAGCTCAAACTTTGTACACATTTTCGGGAAATCTATTTACTTTGTCATTTGGAGACCTTGCTTTATTTGTCTTCTTATGCCCAGAAACACCTAGGCTTCGTTGCATTGTTTCCAAAGCCAGTTCGATAGCTTATATCAGATAATATATTATTGTCACAATGAGTCACAAGTACTGGGTGGATTTATTCAACCACGGGGTAGCTAGCTCTAGGACGATGCCTCAGTCGTGGCTGGCTCTCGAGCAGAGAAGACGCACGCGATCTTCTTTTTCCTCCAGATTGAGAGCCACTCTTGCTATCGACCCACTACGTGCTAGTGGCATTATCCCCCTTCCGAAAAGAAAAAAGAACGAGTCCCAAAAAAAGGAAACAAAAGCACATAGCAGCACCGCGATGCTACTACATAGGCACGTGAAAAAAAAGAAAATTCGGATAAAGTGAAAGCAGAAATTAAAGAGTGTGCCATTATAAGAAACGTCAATGAACGAGAAAGCAAGTTCACAAAATAAACAAAAACACAAAGAAGGCTGTACGGTAAAGGAAAAGTTACGAGCAACGTGCAATAAATGGTTTTATGTGCAACACATGAACGACGTCAGGCCTCAGTCATGTCCTGCTCCGTGCATGGAGTGTTGAGTCCGGAACCAATTCTTAGTTCACGTCACTGACGCGGCGTAACACTTTATATGGACCAAAGTTCCGGCTCAGTAACTTTTCACTAAGGCCAAGGCGGTGGACGGGCGTCCACACCCAAACTTGATCTTCGGGGTTCTAGAACACTTCTCTGTGGCGGGTGTAATAGCGTCGTGCGTCTACCTGCTGTTGCTGACCGATGTGCAGTCGCGCGAGCTGCCGGGCTTCCTCAGCACGCTCTGCGAATTCTTCGGCGTCAGTTGCCAACTCGTCTTCGTCTTGACACGGTAGCATAGAGTCTAGCATGGTCTGCACATCACGGGCCAATGTTACTAGCGTCGGTATGGACCTCCGTGTCAACATCATCGTCGAAATGAGCGAGAACGGGCACTGATTGCTTGCGCTGTCGCCGCTCATCAAAGGCTGCTTGTTGCTCGTTTTCCCAGACAAACGGCGTGTCGTCCCTTGTAAGACGAGTCAGAGGTTCTGCTATCTGTGAAAAGGCCATGAATGAACCGGCGATAGTAGGCGCACAAACCAAGGTAGCGCCGGACGGCTTTCTTATCGACAGGAGCTGGTAATTCGGCAACAGCGGCAAGCAGCTTGTCCGGATCAGGCCGAATTCCTTTGGCGCTAACTACATGTCCAAGAAATTTAAGTTCTCTATAGCCGAAGTGGCACTTATGTGGCTTTAGTGTGAGGTCCGCTGATCGGATAGCCTCCAGCACGCTGCGCAGGCGGTGAAGGTGCTGCTCGAACGTTGTAGAGAGGACCACCACATCATCAAGGTAGACAAGACAAGTCTGCCACTTGAGCCCTGTGAGGACAGTGTCCATCATCTGCTGGAAAGTTGGCGGCGCTAAACACAAGCGAAAAGGGAGCACTCAAAATTGGTATAGGCCGTCTGGAGTCACGAAGGCTGTTTTCTCACGGTCTCGCTGATCTACCTCGAGTTGCCAGTACCCGCTTTTCAGATCGAGAGAAGTGAAATAATGGGCACGACGAAGTCTATCCAGTCAATCGTCGATAGCGTGGCAGCGGATACACATCCTTTTTGGTCAAGTTGTTAAGCTTTCGGTAGTCGACGCAGAAGCGTAGTGACCCGTCCTTCTTTTTGACAAGTACGACTGGAGATGACCACGGGCTGTTAGATGGTTCAATAACCCCATCACCAAGCATCTCGCTGACTTGCGTACGTATCGCTTCACGTTCTTTAGCCGACACGCGGTAGGGGTTCTGCTGTATCGGGCGTGCGTCCTCGTACGTGATGATCCTGTGTTGAGTGATAGACGTCTGGCAGATCTTTGAGCCACTTGGGAAGCAAGACCTGAACTCCAACAAGAGCGCTCGTAGCGCAGTCTGGTTACCGTTGGACAGATCAAGATTGATGTCAATATTACTCATTGACGTGTAGGCGGTATCCAGTAGTTCTGACATGAGACAGTTGGTGACGTTTGCTACTTCGTGGGCAAACGCTATCGAAGTGCCACGGAACAGATGTCGATGCTCGTTGCTAAAGTTGGTTACGAGCAATTCGGATCGGCCATCACGAAGGTGTATTACACTTCTAGCTACACAAATGCCTTGTGGAAGGAGGTGTTCTAAATTTGTTTCGGCCACCACATCGCCATCGCCCAAACCACAGCATGTTACATCGACTAGAACACTTGCTCGTGGAGGAAGCGTCACGCTATGTTCCGAAATACGGAGTACGTCGACACGCCTTCCGTCATCCTGCACTTTGATTGCTCGCTGGGCTGAGAACGTGACGCGGCGCTCTTGGAGATCAATAATAGCTCCATTTTCCTGTAGAAAGTCAACTCCCAGAATGACGTCACGGGAGGAGTCGCGTAGAACAAGGCAGCTTGCTACGAATGTATACCTTTGAATCAGTACTCTAGTTGTGCAGGCACCCAGTGGAGTAACGACGTGGCCACCAGCTGTCAAAATCTGCGAGTTATGCCACGGCGTGAAGACTTTCTTCAGCTGCGTTGTCAGTTTCCCGCTCAGTATTGAATAGTCGGCGCCGGTGTCCACTAACGCATTAACTGCACAACCATCTATTGTCACTGATATGTCGAGTGAAAGTCGGCCATCCTTTCCAGAAGTATGTGATGTCAGACCGGTTTCTGTACGGTTCTGCGTCAATAGGAGGTCTTCAGCGCTTCGACGTTCAGCGACCCCGCCCCCAGAGGTCGCTTGAGCTAGTTTTCCCGGTGGGGGCTGGGAGAGCGTGCGATAGAATACCGCTGGAGCGTTGATGAAAATCGCCTCGGTGATGGAGAGCGCGACTGGCGCCCGGCAGGCGGTAGTGTATGCTGCTGGGAGAGGTAGTTTTTGATTTCGCGCGGTCTCTGGCCGCAACGGGGTGGCGGTGAGTACGCAGAGAAGCCGCGAAGCCCAAGATGGTGATATGGACACTGGCGGTACAAGTGATCAGCTTCTACACAGTGAAAGCGCAGAGGCCGGCGATCAGGTGTGCGCCAAACATCAGACTTCCGAGGAGACGTGGGCCGATCTTTGACGTATTGATCTGGTGGCACCGAACGATGGGCGACAGAAGCGCCAGGGACCAAGGGCAAGGGCGGTGGCGTGTACGTGCCTTCGTAGTACGGTATGTGCTGCGCTGACTGGAGTGAAACAGCAGGAACAGGATGGACCAATACTGGCGGCGATGCAGCAGGGCGTTTCAAGGCTTCCGCGTAGGTTGTCGCACGGCGGTATTCGGCAGGAGCTGTCGCAGCTGTATCAGGAGACAAGGTTTTCCGGAGGGCCTGGTGCAGTTCATCCTTGATCACAGTTGCAATAGAGCTAACCCTAGGATTAGGTGTTACACCAGCTTTTTGCAACTCTTCACGTACTATATCACGGATGAGTTCACGGAGACAGTCGTTGCTGGTTCTAGTGGCGGTGAAAATGTCGGCAGTAGACATTCCACTGACTTGCCTGCCGTATTGGTTGAATCGCTGCTGCAGCATTTTTTCCAAAGTCACGACCTCGGACAAGAACTCCGCAACCGTCTTCGGAGGGCTGCGCATGAGGCCGGTAAAAAGCTGGTCCTTGACAACACGCATCAATTGACGCAACTTCTTGTCCTCCGTCATCCTTGAATCGGCCCGTCGGAAGAGGCGCGTCATGTCTTCGACGTACGTGGTGACAGTTTCGTTTGGCAACTGGACGCGGGCCAGGATAGGTCGTTCAGCTCGTTCTTGGCGATCAGCACTGGCATAGGTCTGCAGAAGTCTACGAGAGAATTCGGGCCACGTCATCAGCTGCTACTCTCGGTTTCAATACCACGTACGTGCCCCGTCTTCGAGACAGAAATAGACACGACCCAGTTTCGCCGCGTCGTCCCACTGATTCAAGGTGGCTACACGCTCGAAGTCCGCCAACCATTCCTCAACGTCCTCGTGCTTTGTGCCATGGAACGTCACCGGTGCCCGTGGGCTTTCCAACGTATAGCGGTTCAACGTCGTGCTTCCCGAGCCGGTTGACGAGGTTTGAACCGAAGCGCAGGTAATGTTTGTCGACTTGGTGGGAGCAGTATCGTTGACTTCCGGAGGTAATCTCCTGATTCGGCGGCTGGTCCGATGCAGGCGAGTATTGACTGTCACTGTACTCGTATCACGGCTTTCTGGGGGGGGGGGGGGGATTGCAGCATCCGTGACACTACCAAGCACTTCCACCAGTTTGTCACGATGAGTCACAAGTACGGGGGGAATTTATTCAACCACCGGGTAGCTAGCTCCAGGACGATTCGTCAGTCGTGGCTGGCTCTCGAGCAGAGAAGACGCACGCGATCTTCTTTTTCCTCCAGATTCAGGGCCGCTCTTGCTGTCGACCCACTACGTGCTGGTGGCAATATTTCTGTCCAAACTGTTTTCTCACAATTTTGATGAATATTTTGTAAGTAGGCCATTTTTATCTGCCTTTTCGAAATTTGCGTCGCAAGCACGCGTGAACCTTTTAGGTGCCCAATACTTCTGAGAGAGTTATAATAAAGAATCGCATTTCCACACAGTGAGTAATGTGTACAAAAGGAGCGGTCTGCCGCTGTGCGAGGTATTTGGTCGAACAGCTTAAGGAATGAACTTTTGTTTCCTTGTGCGGCCTCCAACACTTGAGCACTTCGAACTGAAATGTGCTCGCCTGTAATTCACTGCAGTATTTTACAAAACAACGTGACTAGAATATCAGAATACACGCTGATGCTCGAGTGACGGTAATAATGGAGGCAGTCTCAATTCCCGACTACTTCGCGTTCGAGAATTTTCCGTGCATATGTCATGGGTAGTGTTCTATTGAACTACTGAAAGCGGTGACGCCCCTTTCAACCTTCGTGATTTTCTCTGGTTTCCGGAAAAACATTCCCAGATAACCCCAAATACAAAAAGACTCGAAAGTGAAACCCTATGACATCTCTTGCACGTCTCAATCCGCATTATTCATGGTTACTTGTCTTAATCTACTATAATGCATCCAAATAATGGGTTGACTTCAATCGGGGTTTCTGGTTCGAGTAGTAGAAGACGACACATGAATATATGAAATTCGAATCCTAGAAACTTTTGGGTCAAGGCTCGGCTCCTACCATCAATAGGTGCGGGCTCTTGACATGACAGATCCACGATATATATAAAGAGAAATAAATTTTATTATTTAGATATGACATAGAGCTCCACCCAAGTAACGTCTTGGGAATGTTTTCTTTTTCGGAGTTCTTTAACGTCCACTCAGTATACTAGTTTCAAGTATCTCTCCTCTATCGAAATACGGCATGCCCGACTTGACTTGAAGATGCGTCTTTCGGGTCAGCAGCCGAGCATCGAAACCACTGCACCACCGCAGCGGCATTATTAAAGGATTCATTCCTAGTAAACCGAGTTTGTTTTCACCTTTCTTCCTCGGTCCTTTTCTACAGCTGTTGGACGTTTGTTGGTTTCATGCATGTTCATAGACACATGACATTTGGACCGAATATTACTACGTAAGTTAGTTCGGCAAATGATAGCGCAAAAGGAACACTGCTGGCTGAGCTCATTGATTGCCTAATTCGACATTCAAAATGTGATCACGGCCGTGGATCGCCTAGAAGTAACGTGCACTATGCGCAGCACGCCGAAACCCGCAAATGATGTGCTGTCGTCACATTAGCGCTCGGCTTTTTTCATTGTCTTCACAGCGACTACAGAAGTGACACCTTGCACTGTCCGCATCGTTTCGAGATGCGCGCCGTTGAAACGAGCGAAAGGGCAGGCTGCCGGGTGATATGGAACGAGCGTGCACAGTACACGCTCCCGGACAGAGCCGTGCAGCCGCCAGAAGGCGCAGCGACGGGCCTCGGCACGCTCTCCCGTGGTCTCTAAAACTATGCACTTTACTGCACCATATTTTTCAATTCAATAAATTGTTTCTTTAGTTCAAGCACTTCATTGTGAATTTTCGCTTGGCCGTTGAGCCCTTCTTCATATCGTTTTTTCTGGGTGGGGCCAGGGTTTCTTTCCACGTCACCGCATAAAATCAACCGATAAGCACGAAAACACTCATATGCTATATTCCGACAACACCGAGGGCAGGGCAAGACCAGGATACTGCGATAATCACTACGAAACGAACCCACGTTGGAACTAACCTGCATGAGGCACAACATAAACGTAGGTGCCATGGTCGCGCCAAATCCACCGTGCCCACGAGGGTCGAAGGCTTGCGGTGATCCTTTTATAGCAATGTACAGCGATGACCCGGCTCTGCGCTGTGCACCGGTAGCTACCCATAGGTGGCCTCCTGTGCTGTGCGCAGTAAATTGCGCTGTCGTGCTTGGCGTTTAATTCAGTGATAATGGCTCCATGCGATGACGCATTGGCATCCGTTGGTTCGCATCGCTGATACACAGTTTGCTGATTCGCAGACGGTCGGCTGTACGGAATACGGCGAATCCGAGAATTCCCTGCATGATGCAGAACATAGACGTGAATGCCATGGTCGTGCCAGGTCCACCGTGCCCTCGAGGATGGAAGCCTTGCGGTGATCCTTCTATAGCGATGTCCAGCGATGAAGTCCAGCGATGAATGAAAAAATGGTTTCTGCTAATTTTCGTGTCAGTACTCCTTTTATGCTATAACTGTGAGCTTATGCGGGCTGTCTACCAACCAGGAAAACCAGAAATTTTGTTGGGGATTTAGAATAGTATGTATGTTCCTCATTTTCAACAAAGCAGCAGTGAAATATTTTGACAGGAGCACAGATTGGCTCAGCCGTTTAGGCAGGTATCCGTGGTTCAACTAAGGAACTACTACACTGACATTTTTGAATGATTTTCTGTTTGCATGAAAGTGCGTCTGCTTTGTGAGATTTTGTGTTAACAGAGACTGCCTTGTCATGAATCAACAGTCTAGTTGCCCAACAAATCTTTGATGCATTTCTTGAACTGGAGAAGTTGCCACTGTACAGCTGACATAGAGGATACTTTAGATGGTGTGTGGCGCAAACCTACAGTGAGAGGAGGAGCTGGATTCAATGAGAACACAAGGGGCTGACACTTTCAGGAAGGCACGTGAGAGGAAGCATGTTGCCGCTTTTTACAGGAGCTTGACTTCAAAAAAATTGCCCGCAGCTTCCCTCGGGGGAACACTGAGGAGGATGCGGAGCATATAATTGGTTAACGGGGTGTTAAAGTGCGACTTACTTGGGTCGATGGCTAAATTGGTTAACGTGGTTGTGAAATGGGGTGTTAAATTGCGACTTACTTGGGTCGATGGCTAAATTGGTTAACGTGGTTGTAGGAGGGGGTGTTAAATGAGTGAACACGTACACACGTATGCGAAAGGACGGCGCTGGTCGAAGGGACGTCGATCATTGTGTTTGTGGATTCGTTGGAATTCATTTCACCGCGACCTTGGACGTCGACGCGCCGTACAAACCAACCGACGAGCGGCAACTGAGCGAGCGAGCGCCGACCTTGAGTATATATACAGCGCGACGGCGCATGCACTGTCAGCTGTTGAATGTTCTCGAAGGAGAAGCGCGCGCGCGGCACAGATGGTGACGGCGCGACGGCGCATGCGCTGTCAGCTGTCGAATGTTCTCGTAGGAGAAGCGCGCGCGGCACAGATGGTGGGCGACGGTGCGACGGCGCATGCGCGCGCGTCAGCTGTCGAATGTTCGAGAAGCGGTGCGGACGGCGCGGACGGCGCACTACAAGGCGCGAGTATAAGATGCTTCCGCATGTAAAACAGTCTTGACTATGCCAAAAAACAGTCTTGGCTATGTCAAAAAACAGTCTTGGCTGATGCTAAGATGCAGTTGTCTTTCACCCAAACCAAAATAAACTCTTTAACGCTGTAAAACACAACACTGAGATAGTGTTTGTCATAATGGCTGAGGTTGACTATTCAACTCTTGGAAAAGAATTTCAATTGTGGCAGTGCCCAGGATTCATACCATTGAGGCTGATAGAAATAGCTCACATTCAAAAGTGTTTTCGTTCGTGCACGGCCTGATGATTTTTTGTATTTTTAAATGCACTACTGAATTTTATTGGGCAATGCTATTTTTTGTGAAATTAGAAAAATATCTTAATTTTTGCTGTGTAACTTACTAACTCCTCCACTCTCATTTTGTTTTGAATGGACAAAGGAATACTCCTTACTGTTCAAGAAAAGAAGTGAAAATTTAAGAACTTGTTTTCTATTGTTGGACACATTATTATGTGAACTAACAGACAATGATGTCAAGGAAACTACAGGGGTTGAGATTAGTAGTATCGTAAACGTCAAAAAAGAAATGTTCACGTTTACATTACAATTAACTGCAGTCGGATGTACAGACATCCACCTGCTTACGCTATGTAGAGACTGCAGGAGCCCAGCAACAAAATGTGGAAACAGAGAGGGGGCTTTTTTAGTATGCATTGTGCACAATGTGGCTTATTCAGTTAATTGAGAAGATAAGTATATTAGCAAAGAATCGTAATGATAATGCAAGACTTATCACAGAAACTGTAGCAATTGCTGAATTTGGCTCTGTCAGTAAGCCTTCAGTAGTTTTAATTGATAAGGAACTTGCTTTCTTGCACCCACACATGCAGTGTTCTTCTTGACCGGGCCACCTTCTGCTTTGATTTAGAGTGCTTGCTCATGTTGGCTTCACGTTTCGGTAAGGCCGATTTTTTTATCGTATGCTGTCGTTATTTATCACATGCTGTCGTTTTTTATAAATTGGTTGTTCTTCACACTCAAACTTTAGTTGGAAGTCTGGAATTGTATTTGTTAGTCTCTTTTCAGTGTCTTTTGCGCTGTCGTCACATTCGGTATGCAGAAGCACTCGGAGATGACCTGCAAAAAACAGAAAGTTTATAAATTTTAATTGTAGACACCATGTTAAACTTTAAATATTCTCCCTTAGTTTTTTTGTTTTTCTTCCTTCCAGGTGCTTATCACGCAGGCTAGCTCGCCAGACTACAGATTCGTCGTGGTTGTACCCTTGAGGTGAGTCAACTCCTGTGCACCAGAAACCTCTTCAGGGGAACACCAGCCCTTGATATTCATGAGTGTGATTCAGTGCACATGGATCGCTCGAGGTATTAATATCATTGACAGCCAGAGAAACGTCTTATTAATTCATCTGTAATAGACGAAGGAGGAGATCCTGTACAATCTAAATGGAGTGCAGAGAATTTCATTGTTACACTCGCTTTCGTTTGTGGTAAAAAAATGCAAAAATATAGATGGAGCTTCCGTACAATGCTGTGCACCTCATTTTGTCAGCGCGGCTCATCTCAGGCCAATAGCCTAGGCACGTAATGAGACACTGTACGGTGATTGTGTTATTTTTTTAGTGGAAGCCAATTGAAAAAGTATGTTAATTGGGTGGTGACACAGAAACAGGTTTAACTTTATGTTTTGAATTTCTTTTTTCATTTTTGCCCACATCAAAACTGAAGCCTTTCGTGTGATTTTGTTAGTTCATAAGTGCAATCTAACAGAGCGATGTGCAAGCTCTTGCATATGCAGCGTATATTTCGAGCATTAAAATTTGATCCTCTTTCAGATCAAGCCTGGAAAATCTGCTGTTGTATACATGCCTATAGTACCCGTGCGCACTGGTACGATTGAAGTCACTATTCTTGCTAAGACTCAGATTCCAAAAGACATGATGACACCTTGTCTTGTTGTGGAGGTCAGCACTTCATCTCTTTGCCTTCGCACAGTTGGATATTTGCGTTATCTAGAAGTGCTTCCAAGTTTTGGTTTCTCTGTCTTTCAGCCTGATTGAATTCCTCAACATCGGCACACTTTCTGGATTTAACTCAGGGAGCGTATTTAATCAAGTACCTGGACACAAACATCACTGAAACGCCTATATTGCCCTTTTGACAGGATCGCTTGTATAGTGTTCGGCAGTAACAGAGCCACCTTGTCTGTAATCGGTAGGTGCAGTAAATTGTTGTAAACCCAATAGGGGCAACTTTATGATTAACTAACCAATGGTTTAGTTATTTGCGTGCTGTTTTTCAAAAGAATGGGAAGCTCTCTGGTAATGTAGGCAAGCACTTATAAATATGACAAATATCATAAATGTTTTATTGAAAACCGAAACTTCAGCAATGACATTGAATCAGTAACATTTACCTGTTAGATATGCTTGAGGGAACGTTGAAATTGGATGTTTGAAGAATGTGCTACCTTTCTAGACTTCTAGATGTTTCTGGAAATGATGCCTTGGGACTTATGTATACTCCGCCATGTACACTCATATTCTCACAGTTAAAACTCAACAAATTTTTCAAAGTGGGGGTTTAGGTGATTCTCTAAACACCTGATAATACTAACGGAAACCAGCTTAGTATATACTGACTGCATATTGTAGCACCAGCAGCATTACAATGTCAGCTTTTTGTACTATACGAAATGTACTCTGTGAACTTACAATATACATACTACTTTACAAGTGATGTTGTTTGACCTGCATTTCCCACATTGCCTGTCAATGCCAGCACCTTGCTGTCAAAATCTTTCTACTGTGGCGAACAGAACACGTTCAGCTTTGCTGCAAATCTGCATACGTTGCTGTACCTTCGATTAACAAACCAACGTGATATTCATCTGGAGAGGCATACATTCAATTATTTGAATCCCGGTAAGTCATCGTGTGACAAGTTGATAATTTCTGCAATATACAGCGAAACCGGGAAAAACTTTGAATGCTGGATAATAGAGGCAGCTAACCTATCACAATGATGATGGAAGCTTTCAGGTTTTTTGTTGGCATAGTCAACCAAGTGTTTCGTGCGTATTATTTTTTGTTATCACTTAACTAGTCAATACTTCGACTTTCCATGGTTAAGCACAAAGACTACTAACTCCTACAAAGCACACAGGACCACTGCTGAACACTTTACAGAGGTGTGTTTGTGTGTGTGCGTGCATGCATGCTTGTGTGTGTTCTCCAGTGTTCGTATTTGTGTCTCCTGGAAATGTGGCACCAACGTACCAAAACCTAAGTACTCCCGATTTTTGCTTACTCATTACGCCTCACTCCCATATCATCATTGCTTGGACTGAAATTGTTGTGCACAGAAGTGCAGGTTGGTACTGCAATCTCCACTTTCTCTGACAGGCTGACAGCGTTTTGTGCTCGAGTATTCCACAAGGCAACATTTCATGAATGAGAACAGTTTTTGTACATCAACCCCTCCTTCATTTCAAAGGCCATTGCCTGGCTACTGGACTGGCAGTCACGTGAGGATTCCTTCCATGAGACATCGTTCTATGCATATGATCGCAAAATGTCTCTCCTGGTATGATGTTCGTTTTTCTTTTAGCTTCATGACTTTGTTCAAACCAGTAGAATCATGTTTTTTGTACACAGAGTTTTTACTCTCAGTCCGAGAGGCTAGAAGACACTGTACGGTTTTGCAACGTGTCTCTAACCACCCACGTGCTCATCACATTGGCCGAAGTTAGGGATATCAGTGGCGTAAGTTGTTCCCCAATCAAACTTTTCATAATCTGTTAGGGCTAAATGAGAATCATGAAATTGGTTTCAACTAATGAACTCGTTTGAAGTCCTATTTTGGGAATTACCGTGACAAATCTCATGTGACATTTGAAAATATTGTTCCAAATTTTTAATGATAGTGCATCACTGAGACATCAATTTCTCAAAAAAATATCTTGTTTGAACTACAGCTATTGTATTAGAGCAAAATTTTCAGCAATTTTTAAATTCAGTTTCTTACTGATTTAAACTACAGTGTAGGTCATGTTTAATGTAAACAAGAGGTAAAAGAAGATACCTGTAACTCTACTTATATTTGACAGATTTGGAAAATTTTCCTGCAAGAGAATTGTGAGGTGGTCAACTGCTTGAGTGTTTGCATTTAATGATTACTTGAAAGGGTGTTGCAGGGCCTCTTTTGGCCAACTCCGGCGATTTTTCGAGGTTGGTGGATATCAATGAAGTTCACTGGGTACGTTCATTTCCACGTTTGTACCATCCATACCAAATTGCAGGCTTGAGAATTTCACAGATTCTTTTCAAATGCATTTCATGGGTTGCCTGGAAACGCACACCTCGTTTGCCAGAATTAGTGGCAACATTGTGTGTGCGACGTTGAGTTTTGGTTGGCAGAAGCGACGAACCGATGTGCTACCACAGCTTCTGCTTGTCTGCTATGCATTGTATCGGTTTGGCTGGCGCTTCCTTGGTTGAGCATGCGATTTCCTTTTTTGTGTTGGTGGGCGTGCGATAGGTGCCAAGGGGTGTTGCGTTGTGAGCCACACACGATTCGTCATATATTCACCATAACAGCCGAAGCGTTTTAGCCGATCACCGCGCAGGCGTGGACAGGTAGTCCAATCTGGCGGGCATTATGTGCAATCAGACAGGTTCTGGCAGCATCAGGTAAGTTTTAGGTCACACGTAATAGCGCACTCAGTTGGTTTTCGGTTTATGTATTGCTGTTTTTCAGTAATTAGAAATTATTTTCACAATTTTTGAGAATTTCAGTTATCGGGTGCGTGAGAAAAGTGTGTAAGGAACATAAAAGCACCTTTATCTTGACATGGATAAAAATTCGCCGGAGTTGGGCTTTAGGGCAGGTTAGCCACTCATATTTCATTTTAGAATTTCTAAGTTATTGAACCTGTTGGGATTAGGCTTCAAAAAGATGATTTCATTATGCAGGTCAACTTAATTTTCACTTTAGGTTGATTTGATTGATATGTGGGGTTTAACGTCCCAAAACCACTATATGATTATGAGAGACGCCGTAGTGGAGGGCTCCAGAAATTTAGACCACCTGGGGTTCTTTAACGTGCACCCAAATCTGAGCACTTCACTTTAGGTTGTATCAAAGGGGTCATGTATATTGAGTGTGGCTTATGTTTGCAAAATATTTAGTAAAACACACACAGTTTACGTCTTTATGACAAAGAACTCACAACAATGGCGCTGCGTGACCGATGCCATGCAGGAGTTCGGAGCGCGTGCATCCACAGATCGGGGCGCTGCAGCCCGGTACCTAGAGCGCATGCTGCACCTCCTCCACAAGTTGGAGGACCCCTCCGAATTGGCCATTGTAGCATATGCGCTCACTTTGGTCAACAGTACTGATGGGGAAATGGCCTTCAACCTCCTCGATGAAAAGATGAGAGAGACAAGTATGTGCATGTTACTGGTGCTGTTCAAGCAAGCTGCCTATTTCTGCCTATATAGCCTTTAGTTGAACACCAGAAAGAAATTGAATACAGATGGCACCCATTAGACAAGAAAAAAGATAAATCAGTATTATTGTGCTCTTACTGGCAGCTATGTACTTAATTACCACGCTTAAGAAGTGCTTTTATATATAGCAGACTCACGATAATTCAAACTCCAATAATTAATACTTTTTGGTCGATTCAAACAAAATTCAATTGTTTGGTTGGCCCTCTATTCTTTCAACGTATTTGAAAACCTCTTAATTCAAACTCCATGAATCGGTAGTTTTTTGCAGGTCCATACTAAAAAATATCAGCTGCTTTCCCACTTCTATTTCAAATTTGTGTGCTTATAAAATCGTAACACTCTAAAAATGAAAAATAAACACCTCACGCCTTCAAGGAACAAGGCTTTGCAAGTGAACAGCTGTTTGAAACGAAGCACAGACACGCAAGGTATATCTTCTCAACTGGTATAGAGAACTTTGCACTGAAGGCTCGTAGCTATAGCAACAAAGCGATTGGCGAATAACGATTTCTTTAAAAGGTCTGATCAGCAGTAAATGGCCAATAAGGTTGTGAATTTTACACCTCTAACGGCACGCAGTGAACAGAAGTTCACTGCGTGCCGTTAGGGCTTAAAACACCTAATAATTTTAATGTGTTAAAATAATGCGTAATCATACTGTTTATCTCTTATCCAGAGTCATCTATTCGAGAACTTCTGATAATGCACACTTCTTGATAGCTCAAACAAAATTCAGAGGTCCCTTCAAGTTTCAATTAACGAGAGTCAACTGCATTATTACACAATCTTGCATTCACAGGCCAAATGTGTATGTGATAACAAATTCTGCCTTCCAATGGAAGGTGCTCCAACCAACTTATTTCTCTCAAGTTTATCCAGCCGATGAGAATACACCCTCGTGTTTTTCTTGCTTAAAAAAAGTTGTGACAGGGTCTAGGTATTCTTGCATTTAAAATATGAATATAAAAAATAAGTACGAAAAACAAAGAGTGTTGCTGCATAAAATGTTTGTATCCAGTTGTTTTTTTCTGTGTTAGTTATGCTCCAGGGGGAATGCAGAAGTGATGATATGCACATGTGGAACAAACATAAGATTTGATGAATCGTGGGTTTCAGTTCTACACAATGATGTGATTACGCTCTGAGACAGTGTGCAACAAGCCCTCAATGAGGTCGAACTTGGAAGTGTCAATCTTTAAGTGAGAGATGTTGGTCAATTAAGCAGCGTTTACTCTGATATCAACGGTGACACTTCAGAGCCGAATAGATCTAAGAAATTTGAAGTTACTCGAGTGCCAATAATTAGGAAAGGGCAGATTTGCAGATGGGAAAGACTGAGAGAGCCCCTTTGCTGCCCACATATGTGTCCTTTCTTTTTATTGGTGCTCATATACCTTCAGAAATCATACCAACTCTCCAAGGGTTTATGGGGTCATATAACTGACCTTTGCCTTACCCACAATAGTGTTCATTTCGGATGTCTGAGCACTCACAGTCCCATGTGAAGTCCCAGTTGGCTACATCCATACAAGTGAGGTCATCACTTTTATGGCATCCATCACACAAGTAATGAAGCACTCTGCACTCATTCCACAACCCATTTTTTACCCCAGGTTGTCAGCTCAGAAGCTCTGTGTGTGCATGATATCGAGCGTGCACAGTTGCTCCTTTACGTGCACTTGGTTTACTATTGTCTGGGATTTTGATAGCATTAGGCAATCAAACAGTCTGAAACAAAAAAAACTCAGTTGGGCCTACTATGAATTTTGGTGGTAAATTAGGGTTTTCTTTTTGCAGCTGTGTGTACATGCACGAGAAAGATACAGTTTGAGTTTCCAATTAGTAATTTTGCCAATTTCAGCAAAGCCAATAGAGAGTAGTAATCCCTAAGCCTGACCCAATCATCATAAAAACATTTTCTGATGTCGGTGGTACAATAGTGTTAATGCTGAAATGTACTTGCGCTTCTGTGAAAAAAACATGTTAGTTTATTGGTGATACTCAGTCATTAGTAGCGCCTCCTTCATTTTTTTCAGTGCCCGGGCGAAGGAGCAGATTTCAATGGGAAGCGGCCATCGGTGCTCGTGCAGCGTTTCGCCGCCAGACGCCGCAACTAGAGTACAGATGCCGCTGCGTCGTCTCTCGCATAGACGAATGTCGTGGCTGCATTAGAAGCTGCTATACGACTGATTTTTCGGATCTGATCGCATTGTTTAAGGTGTAATGAAAACTTTGAAGCGAGATTCGGGAAGCGTTCTAGGCACTCAGCTCATTTCAAAGGCTTGAGTCGTTCGCGAATACTTGATTGAGGCGCTCGGGCACCGTCTGCTAGCTAAGCCGATTCCAGATAGCTCATGCAAGTAATCAACTGAAGATTGTTTTGTCACCATGGCATTCGCTAGACGAAGAGTTGCTTTTTTGACTAACTGAATGTCGATTTTTGAGAAAAGGTTTTGCCAGGAGCTAATACTAAAAGCTTGGGGGCCTAATGTTCCCCGATGCTTCCTACTCTCTAGTGGCGTAGCACATCATGCACAAGCTTAGATTTCATGCACTAAATAGCACAAAATGTCACCAGACTGCTTCCAGGGATAGACGTTATCATCCGTTTCCTTCGAAAAGCCTGACTTGTTGCCACCAAGAAAAAACAAGTGTTAGAAAATGAGCAACTATAGCAGGGGATTTCACCGTTTGAGAGCTTAAATAATCAAGTCATCATGAAATGGACAAGAACTGCTCTATATGCGGCGGGATTTCTGCAATCGTTGCCTGTGTTTCGAATAGGCACTGTTAAAATCTGAAGTCTAATGCCGACTCTCAACTGGAGCCAAGATGACGGGCATGAACAATGCGGCGTGCAGTTTCTTGAGCTTGTCGGTGTATTCGTGGACGGATTGTTGTAGCCTTATTAAACGGCTGCTCAGCTCTGTTTCTTTCTGCTTCCCTCTAGCATCTGAATTTGGTAGGGAGCACAGTAGAGGCCAAATGACTGTGTGGTGCCCCATGGGATACCATTCAGCTTCAAGGCGTAATGTTAGCGTTGTACACAACAGTGATCGTGAGCCAGCGTTGCTAGTGATAAAATAATTTGTTCACTGTTTGGATGCAGCGTGCTCCCGGTTAGTGATTCCAATTGCCATGTTGCCAATTGTGACGGGTAGTCTTCAGCCGTCCCTACTCATAATCTCTAAAATATACGGGTTGTAAATAAAGGCTACATATCAGAGTGTAGTACGAAGATTTATCGTGAGACCGATTTTTCTGCCTGATTACTGCAAGCGTGCACGCTCCCCCGAACCCCAGCAGAAGCTGCAATTTCACGGAGCTATAACCGTACAGTGCATTAATGTGATAGCTTTAAGCGTCTCACGAAAAGTGAAAACCGATCGCCGGCGGCGTCCTGCGTCTTCTCGCGTCAGCAGCGTGAACACGAGTGATGCAAGCAATCATCATTACGTGAAAACGTCAGCATATGATATCACATTTCACAAATGTTTGTGAACTATCAGAAGGTCACATAACTTGATGGCATCCTATAACATCTTCGCTTGGTTGAAATGGGCCGATCATGAGGGCAGTGCATAACAAGCTGAGGGGCAGAAAGCTAGTTTTGTCTCCAATCCTTGAGGAAGTAAGAAAACCATGTTGGGTGCAGACATATCCTGGAGGGAAGTAAGAAACATTTAGTGCATTGAATCAGAAGGAAACGAGGATAGTTTTTGCCTTTCAGTTGTCTCAAACTTCCTTGGCAATCTTAGTGAAGTATATTGAAAAAACTTGAAGTTATGATCTCCAGATTCCGCTTCCGTGTGCTCTTAATAAACTTTCATTTACACAGAGCTGGTCTGACACTTTCCCTTCTTTGTCCGTTCTGCGAAGAATCGGAAACTATTGAACACTATTTTGTCTCATGTCGTAACTATGCAGTAATTAGGAAAAGACTTCTAGCTATTCCGTTTGCAAAGCTAGGTTTAAGTTTAACCACAGAAACTGTTCTAAATCTTGGAGCCTCCATTTTGGGAAATAGCCGCAGAGATGTATGTGATGCGGTTTGCAATTTCGTTCGAGACACTAAACGTATTTTAACATAGGGTCTCCTTTAACAAATACTCAAAAAAACAAGAGTCGGGAAGTAATTTTAAATTGTCAGTAAATATGAGACATACATCCCAAAATAATCTGGTTTGGCACACTCAGCTGTCTGGTCGGCTCCCAAAATGAAGGTATGCGTATTAGATTAGTGATTATTTTATTTTTACTCTCTGAATCTGTTTTTTTCTTTTGATACTGTCTTTCATCTAAATCTTTACTTTTCTTTTTTGTAAGGAATAGTGCGGTTATCGCTTATAGGATATGTGATGACGTTTATTCGAGCAGAGAAGTCGCAACGAGGTCGCGATGGAAAATGGGCGTACGGCAAGTCTGGCAAAAGGCGGCACAAGCTGTCGCGCAAGCAGAGCACGGGGCTTTTCGTTATCTTCCGAACGCGCATACACGTTGGTGCGTATGCTCCACTACAATACCCTCGGGGTGAAGGGTAGCCATCCAGGCGACTCAAAGAGTAGGCACAATGAGGGGGTCGTAGTAGGGCTTGAAACGGTCGACGTGTACGGTCTCGCGTCCTCGACGGCGCAAATCTGGTGATTGTGTTAGTGGCTAAATGATGTAATTCACCGGGCATGTCGCGTCAATGACACGGTACCTTGGTACCATGGCATGGTACCGTGTCATTGTCTTCTGGCCAGGTCTTCAGGCCCGGTACCGTGTCACTGTTTTGTGGCCCGGTACCATGGTACCATACCATGGTACCAGGCCAGAAGTTTCGAAAACAGGCCAAGAACGTGCGGGGGCACCCAAATCCACACAAAGGAGCCAGCACAAAACGTAGGAGCTATGTGGTGAGCGTCGTTGTGTCGAGTCTTTTGTGGACCTTGAGCCTCACTTGTCAGAGACCGAGCCAACTAACGGCAGTCTTCAGCGTATCTGGCGACTTCCGAAAGCGGGGGGCACTCAGATGCATCAGGGTGGTACGGGAGTATACTGTCGAGTGGGTGGGAAGGTTCGCGGCCATACAATTGAAAGAACGGGGAAAAACCGGTAGTCGCTTGCGTCGCGGTGTTATAAGCGAAGGTAACATAAGGCATCACAGCGTCCCAGTTAGTGTGGTCGGAGGAGGTGCACATCCTCAGCATGTCACCAAGTGTGCGGGTGAACCGCTCAGTGAGACCATTCGTCTGTGGATGGTATGCGGTAGATTTCCGGTGGATGATGTTGCATTCAGCGAGGATAGCTTGGATGACCTCCGACAGGAACACTCGGCCCCTATCTTTGAGTAATTCCCGCGGAGAACCATGGCGTAGAATGAAGCTGCGGAGAATGAAGAGTGCAACTTCGTGAGTGGTTGCTACCGGTAGCGCTAGAGTCTCAGCGTAGCGTTTCAGATGATCGACGCCGACAATAATCCACCGGTTTTCAGAGCTATTATATTGTCACGATGAGTCACAAGTACTGGGGGATTTATTGAACGACCGGGTAGCTAGCTCTAAGACAATGCGTCAGTCGTGGCTGGCTCTCGAGCCGAGAAGAGGCACGCAATCTTCTTTCTTTCCTCCAGATGGTAGAGCCGCTCTTGCAGTTGACCCACTACGTGTGGGTGGCATTATCCCCCTTTCGAAAAGAAAAAAAAGTCCCAAAAGCGGGAAAGAAAAGTACATAGCAACACCACGATGTTACGACATAGGCACGTAGAAAAAAAGAAATTGGAAATTCGGATGAAGTAAAAGTAGAAATTAACGAGCGTGCCAACATCGAGAAAGTCAATGAACGAAGAAGCAAGTTCACAAAACTAAATAAATAACACAAAGAACAGTGTACGGCAAGAAAAAAGTTATGAACAACGCGCAATAAATGGTTTCATGCGCAACACATGAACGACATCCGACCTGGGGGGTGTCCTACTCAGTGCCTGCGATGTTGAGTCCGGAACAACTTCGTAGTTCACGTCACTGACGCGACGTAGCACTTTATATGGGCCAAAGTACCGGCTCAGTAACTTTTCACTAAGGCCACGGCAGCGGACGGGCGTCCACACCCAAACTCGGTCTCCGGAGTTGTAAAATAATTCACTGTGGCGGATGTTATAGCGCCGTGCGTCTGCCTGCTGTTGCTGGCCGATGTGTAGTCGCGTGAGCTGCCGGGCTTCCTCAGCACGCTCTGCGAATTCATCGGCGTCAGTTGCCAACTCGTCTTCGTCTTGGCACGGTAGCATAGAAGCCAGCATGTCGAATAGTCGCATGTCGAATAGTCGGTCGCGACGATCACCCATTTGTTGCTCTCCGCAGACAGGGGAAATGGCCCGAGAATGTCCATGCCGACTTGGTCGAATGGCGTGCAAGGTGCTTCAATGGGCTGAAGCAAACCAGCTGGCTTAACAGATGGTTGCTTTTGGCGCTGACATTCCCGACAGCTCTTGACGTACTTCTTGACGCTTGCCGAAAGTCCTGGCCAATGGTACCTCTCGCTCACTCTGGAAAGTGTCCGTGAGTAGCCCAGATGACCGGATGTGGTTCGTCATGGTAAGCGAAGAGGACGTCGTCTCGCATGTCTCGAGGAACCACCAGGAGGTAGGCACGGTTGTTCGAACAAGCGTTCTTCTTGTACAGCACACCATCTCGAAGGCAGAACGACGGCAACGAGCGGAATAAATCACGTGGTATGAGTGTGCCCTGGCCCTCTAAATGATCGATGATTGGACAAATCTCTGCGTCATGCCGTCGCCGTTTACACAAGTCTGATGAGCGAATAGCGCCCAGGAAGTCTTCGTCTTCCTCTGCTTCCGAACTGATGACATGAAGGGGTGCGCGTGACAGTGTGTCAGCATCTTCAAGCTTACGGCCGGACTTACGGACGATAGGGACGTCAAATTCCTGCAGCCGCAAACTCCACCATGCTAGCCGTCCGTAAGGGTCGCGCAGGCTTGCGAACCAGCAGAGGGCATGGTGGTCCGTCACCTTGAAGGGACGACCATATAGGTACGGGCGAAACTTGGTGATTGCCCAAGCGACTGCGAAGCACTCTTTCTCCGTAGTGGAATACTTCGCCTCGGTACAGTATAGAGAGCGGCTGGCGTAGGCTATCACCCTTTTGATGTCCTCTTGACGCTGAACGAGCACTGCACAAAGCCCAACGTTACTAGCGTCAGTATAAACCTCCGTGTCAGCATCATCGTCAAAATGAGCGAGAACGGGCACTGATTGCTTGCGCTGTCGCAGCTCATCAAAGGCTGCTTGTTGCTCGTTTTCCCAGACAAACGGCGTGTCGTCCCTTGTAAGACGAGTCAGAGGTTCTGCTATCTATGAAAAGCCATGAATGAACCGGCGATAGTAGGCGCACAAACCAAGGAAGCGCCGGACGGCTTTCTTATCGACAGGAGCTGGTAATTCGGCAACAGCGGCAAGCAGTTTGTCCGAATCGGACCGAATTCCTTTGGCGCTAACTACATGTCAAAGAAATTTTAGTTCTCTATAGCCGAAGTGGCACTTCTGTGGCTTTAGTGTGAGGTCCGCCGATCGGATAGCCTCCAGCACGCTGCGCAGGCGGTGAAGGTGCTGCTCGAACGTGGTAGAGAAGACCACCACATCATCAAGGTAGACAAGACAAGTCTGCCACTTCAGCCCTGTGAGGACAGTGTCCATCATTCGCTGAAAAGTTACCGGCGCTGAAAACAAACCGAAAGGGAGTACTCGAAATTGGTATAGGCCGTCTGGAGTCACGAAGGCTGTCTTTTCGCGATCTCGCTGATCTACCTCGATTTGCCAGTACCCGCTTTTGAGATCTAGAGAAGTGAAATAAAGGGCACGACGAAGTCTATCCAGCGAATCATCGATACGCGGTAGCGGGTACACATCCTTTTTGGTCACGTTGTTAAGCTTTCGGTAATCGACGCAGAAGCGTAGCGACCCGTCCTTCTTTTTGACAAGCACGACTGAAGATGACCACGGGCTGTTGGATGGTTCGATAACGCCATCGTCAAGCATCTCGCGAACTTGCGTACGTATCGCTTCACGTTCTTTAGCCGACACGCGGTAGAGGTGCTGGTGTATTGGGCGTGCGTCCTCGTACGTGATGATCCTGTGTTGAGTGATGGACGTCTGGCGGATGTTTGAGCAACTTGCGAAGCAAGACCTGTACTAGAACAAGAGCACTCGCAGCGAAGTCTGGTTATCGGTGGACAGATCAGGATTGATGTCAATGTTGCTCATTGATGTGTCTGCGTTATCCACTATTTCTAACGTGAGACAGTTGGTTGCATTTGATACTTCGTGGGCAAACGCTATCGAAGTGCCACGGAAAAGGTGTCGATGCTCGTTGCTAATGTTGGGGACGAGCAATTCAGATCAGCCGTCGTGAACGTGTATTACACTTCTAGCTACACATATGCCTTTCTGCAGGAGGTGTTCTAAATTTGTCTCGGCCACCACATCGCCATCGCTCGAACCCCAGCATGTTACGTCGACTAGAACACTGGCTCGGGGAGGAAGTGTCACGCTTTGTTCAGAAATACGGAGTACGTCGACACGCATTCCGTCATCCTGCACTTTGATTGCTCGCTGGGCTGAGAACGTGACGCGGCGCTCTTGCAGATCAATGATAGCTCCATTTTCTTGTAGAAAATCAACTCCCAGATTGACGTCACGGGAGCATTCACGTAAAACAAGGCAGCTTGCTACGAATGTGTACCCTTGAAACTGTACTCTAGTTGTGCAGGCGCGCAGTGGAGTAACGACATGGCCACCAGCTGTACGAATCTACGAGTTATGCCACGGCGTGATTACTTTCTTCAGCTGCGTTGTCAGTTTCCCGCTCAGTATGGAATAGTCTGTGCCGGTGTCCACTAACGCATTAACTACACAACCAACTTGTGACTCATCGTTTGTCACGATGAGTCACAAGTACTGGGGGATTAATTGAATGACCGGGTAGCTAGCTCTAGGACGATGCGTCAGTCGTGGCTGGCTCTCAAGCCGAGAAAAGGCACGAAATCTTCTTTCTTTCCTCCAGATGGTAGAGCCGCTCTTGCAGTCGACCGACTACGTGTGGGTGGCAATGTGGGAGGGGGCCATAGAGGTTAATACCCACGTGGTCGGATGGGCGAGCCGGGCACGGGAGCGGCTGTAACATGCCAGTAAGGTGCCGCAGAGGTGTGTTGTTCTCTTGGCAAGTGATGCAATACTGAACGTATTTCTGCACTAAGCTATACATTCCTTGCCAGTAGTATCGTTGGCGCAGCCTTTCGTAGGTTTTCAGGACACCTGCGTGAGAACTTTGAAGATCTGCATGGAAATTCATGCAGATGTCAGAGCGCATATGAGTTGGGACAGCAAGGAGTCACTTCCGACCACCAGAGATGTAGTTGCGGCGGTACAGAATGTTGTCTCATAAGGAAAAGTGGGCTGCTTGCCGGCGTAGCGCTCTCGTGGAAGGGACAGCAGACGGATCGGTAAGGTAGTCGACTAACAAGGCAAGGTATGGGTCTTTACGCTGCTCCGAAAGCATGTCAGTGGTGGCGAGTGGTGACAAGGTGGTAAAAAGGGGGGACAGAGAAGCCACATATGGTGGTAATGGCGATCGGGAAAATGCATCGGTGTCCGCATGCTTGTGACCGGAACGATATACGACACGGATGTCGTATTCCTGCAATCGAAGTGCCCGACGCCCCAGACGACCGGACGGGTCTTTCAAGGTGGACAGCCAACTTAGAGCATGGCGGTCTGTGATCACGTCGAAAGAACGGCCGTAAAGGTACGGGCCGAACTTTGCAAGCGCCCATATTATGGCCAAACACTCCTTCTCTGTCATGGAGTAATTCAATTCAGCCTTCGTGAGAGCGCGACTTGTATAAGCGACTACGTATTTGGTTTGGGTGCCTTTTCGTTGTGCCAAAACTGCGCCAAAGCCAACGCCACTTGCATTAGTGTGAATTTCTGTGGCAGCAGTGGGGTCGTAGCGGCGAAGAATAGGTGGTGAGGTCAGCAGGCGGCGCAGCTGGTGAAATGCGTCGTCACATGCAGGTGACCATGCAGATATACCTTTGCTGTTGGAAAAGAGACTAGTCAGAGGTGCGATGATGGACGCGAAGTCGCGCACGAAGCGACGAAAGTAAGAGCAAATACCAATGAAACTTCTTAGGGCTTACAGTGATGTGGGCATTGGGAAGTCAGCGACAGCTCGAAGATTATCGGGATCCGGAAGAACACCGTCTCTTGTGATGACGTGTCCCAAGATGGTTAGTTTTCGGGCTGCGAATTGGCACTTCTTGGTGTTAAAATGTAGGCCTGCAGAAGTTAGACACGTCAGAATCTCGTGGAGACGACGAAGATGTGTCGGGAAATCAGCTGGAAAGACTACGATGCCATCTAGGTAACAGAAGCAAGTTTTCCACTTGTGGGCACGCAATATGGCGTTGGCGAGTAGCGCAGGGGCAGGTAGACGGGGCAGCCGATGGTGCTGGCTGGGCTGAGACGGGCTGGTTGGCGACTGCGTCAGTCATGTTTCACGGTAGTCTCTCAGTCAACTTGCGAGAATGGAGCTCAAGGTCTGCTTTTGGATCTCACCAGCCTCCACCAAATGTGAAGACATTTATTCGAGCAGAAAAGTCGCAAAGAGGTCGCGACGGAAAATGGGCGTACGGCAAGTCTGGCAAAATCGGCACAAACTCTCGCGCAAGCAGAGCACGAGACTCTTCGTTATCTTCCGAAAGCACATACGCGTTGGTGCGTATGCTCCACTACGGATACTATATATTTTCTTGGCCGAACGAACAAAGAAAGAAACAAACAAACAAACAAAAAACAAGTCGTCTTAAGTGAATACATAAAAGGACCGGCAAGATTTTCTTAACTAATAAGAATTGAAAAAAAGAAGACAATGTCTTTTTGTCAATTATGCAGAGTGGTATACAGCAGTATCAGTATATACTGAGGCATACAAATAATAGGCTTTCAATAGCTTGAAAAATAAAATAAAATGCGAATGCTATAAAACTCGAACACATATATTGAACCGGTAGCACAGCTTGACATAGCCCGGTTTTTCATCCTCCCTGCTTCCGTGAAGCCGTCAAAAAGCACGACTGCAAATTAACTCGCATGAAAAGACGAATTTGCAAGCTTCCTAATACGCGTGGCAGTTCAGCGCCAGCATCCTGCATGGATGGATGGATGAATGGATAGTTGCTGTACCCTTTAGATCGAGCGGTGCCTAGCGCCACCAAGCCGTAATACCTAATGAACCAAAAACTATATTTATTTTTTTCCTTAAAAAGTGAGTTTGAGGATTCGTACTTTGCAGTGAAGAGTTTAATTTTCACTCGTGCCTTGACTTTAGCCACAAATCAGATAACCTCCTTCTAGTTAAGTCTACCCGCTTAAAGTTTATTTTGCCCTCCCGGTCCCTAAACCCCAGTGCTTTGAAAAACTCCGCGCCATCATCCTGAACTATAGGGTGAAGCCCTTTACAGAACATTATCTAGTGTTCGGCAGTTTCTTCTTCCTCTCCACACGCACTGCATACTGTGTCGACGCCTTCGTAATTGGACCGATATGTGTTGGTTCGCAGTACTCCCGTCCTGGCCTCAAACAGTAGAGAACTACCCCGAAAATTATCAAAGATCCTTTCCTTGGCAATTTCCTGCTTTAACGTTCAATAGATCTCTAGTGCGGACTTCTTAATCATGCCCATTCTCCACATGTCAGTCTCTGTTTCCTTCACTTTCTTCTTAACCGATAGTTCTTTTTGGTTAGGCCACCTGCTGTTTTCTAAGTATTTACCAGTAAACTTCCTGGTTCGCTTCCTTCATTTTGTATCGATATTCTTCATGTACAAATAGCTGAAAACCTTCCTAGCCCATCGCTCTTCCCCCATTTCTCTCAATCCCTTCTCAAATTTTATCTTGCGGCTAGCTTCCCTGCCCTCAAATGATGTCCATCCCATATCACCTTGTACTCCTTGATTTTTTTGTATTCCCTTGAGCTCCTAAAGCAAGCCTACCTATTCCACGTTGCTTAATTTCTAATCTTGCTTGAACTTCTGATCTCATGCACAAGACCGCATTGCCGAACGTCAGCCCAGGAACTATGACCGCTTTCCATATTCCTCTCACAACAACATACCTATGGTAATTCCACAGTGCCCTATTTTTCATGACTGCTGCATTCCTGTTATCTTTAGTCGTCACGTATATTTCCTGTTCCCTCAGATACTCGGTCCCATTGCTTATCCATACGACCAGATATTTGTATTTATCTGTTATCTCTAGCGTGATCTCCTGTATTCTAAGCTCTCTACATTCGTTGTCATTGAAAATCATGACTTCTGATTTTTCCTTACTGAATCTAAAATCTAACCTATCTCCCTCATTACCGCAGATGTCCATCAATCTCTGCAAATCTTCCTTGTTGTTGGCCATTAGCACTATATCATCTGCGTACATTAATGCTGGTAGTGCCTGATCAATAAGTTTTCCTTGTTTGACTAAAGAGCGGTTGAAGCCCAGTCCACTTCCCTCTAATTTTGCCTCTAATCCTTGTAAGTACATCATGAATAATAAGGGCGACAGGGGGCAACCCTGTCTAAGCCCCCGTTTTACCTCTGCAGGCTTGGATACCTGTTTTTCCCACTTGATAACTACCTTGTTAACTTTATAGATACCCTTTAAAAGATTAGTGACTACATGTTCCACGCCTAGTGTGTCCAGTATTCCCCACAATTCCTCTTGAACCACGCTATCGCACGCTCCCTTGATATCCAAAAATGCTAGCCACAGGGGTCTGCGTTCCTTTTCTTCTATTTTGATGCACTGCGTCAGTCAGAACAGATTGTCTTCCAACCTCCTGTGTTTCCGAAACCCATTCTGCAGTTTCCCCAGCACCCCCTCATCCTCTATCCACGCCTGCAGTCGTTCCTTTATAATCTGCATCGCCAGCCTGTAGACCACTGATGTCACTGTTATAGGACGGTAGTTGTTTATGTCAGCTTTGTCCCCTTTTCCTTTATAGATCATGCTCATCCTGCTAAGTTTCCATCCATCGGGAACTTCACCATCGAATATTATTGTGCTCACTGCCTCTTTCAAAGCCTGCTTAGACCGGACCTAATGTCTTTATCAGCCTAATTGGAATGCCGTCTGGGCCTGTTGATGTACTACTAGGAACCCTTTTCTCAGCCCTTTCCCACTCTTTTTGTGAAAATGGAGCCATTGCACCACTTGATTCGTCCTTGTCTATTGAGGTGCATAAAGTACTTTGTCGAAATTTTTCTGTCACCCTTGTTCTTATATATTCAATAGGTACGTCCCCTTCTAGCCTAGCACCTTGGGCTGTAGTTATAAAACTCTGCTCTATGCTCGTCTCATTTCTTAGGGAGTTTAGATTGTTCCAAAATTTCGCAGCTGACTTTCTATCTTTTTATGTACTTCTGCCAGCCACTGCGCTCCCTTCCTTCTAATCTTTTCATTGATCAGAAGGGATGCATCCCTTCTACAGCTTAGAAAGGTTGCCCATTTTCTTTCAACATCATCTGTCGGTTCACCCCGCTGCTTAGCATGTATGTGTTCCCTAGAGGCTTCCTGACGTTTTGCTATGGCTCTCTTAACTTCCTCATCCCACCAACTTTTGGGTTTGTGTCTTCTTTTCCGGGGTAATTTGTCACACGTCTTAGCAAGCTCTAGCTCAAAGAGTCTGATTAGATTCGTGTATGTCCACACTATCTTATTATCCTCCGTGTATACTTTCTCAATTTGTTTAGTGGCTATTTCTATTTGCCTTTCTGGATAAAAATTTTCCTGTAGTTGCTCATCTTGTCTCCTTCCCACTTTCATTGCTCTTCCAAAACTTAGCTTGACACGTTTGTGATCGCTACCCAGACTTCTGGAGCCACCTTCATTTATGTGCCTTCCCCAGAGCTTATCATACACCCTATGTGACATCAGTGCATAATCTATCGTCGACTGAAGCCTTCCTACCTCCCATGTTATTTGCCCTTCACACTTCTCAGTACTGTTGCAAATGATCAAATTAAGCCTTTCACACATATCCATGATCATTTTGCCTGTAGGGTCGGTATACCCATCTATATCTTCTATGTGCGCATTCATGTCTCCTAGTATAATTATCTCGCACTCTCTTCCTAACTCCTGAATGTCCTTCTATATACACTCTACCATTGTCTGGTTTTCCTCTCTGGCCTTTGCTCCCGTCCACAAGTACACGAAACCAAGAAGTGTCATTTGACCTGCCACTTTCCCTTTTAGCCATAAATGTTCCTTGCACTCCTGCTTGACCCTTTGCCAGTCTGTACTTTTATGAATGAATGCCCCAATACCACCCCCCTTTCTGCTGCCTTCTGTTCTATTACAATATTCCTACGCGTAGTCCGGATTGTTCGGAGGTTGTACCATGTCCCTGAGATGTGTTTCTACAAAACCGTATACCATCGGCCTCTCTTCCCTTAGCTGTTCTTCTATCTCGTCCCACTTCAGCCTGATCCTACCACCCTGCATGTTAATATACCTTATGTCTGAATTGGCTCGGTGCTCGTGGCTACGTCTATTTATGCCCCGGACTCTACCTATCTTAGATATTGGTGCCACTTTGGAATCGTATCTGTCCATGCCACCTGTCGAAGAGTCTCCCTGGTTGTTTTCCTCGTTACTAGCTATCCTGCACCCCGAAGGGCTCGCTTTCACCCCAAAAAAGCTACTGCGCGTCCTGCAAGTCGCCAACCGACCTCATGACCTAGCCGCCCATCAAAGTGAATTCTGTCTCGTTTAAAACCCCCCCACCTATGCACCTCTCTCTTTATTTCCACCACCTCAAAGCCTTTCTCTCGACTCATCCGCCATATCTCTTGGTTTGCGTTGACCACCGCTCTTTGCAGGTTGCTATCACGCACCGTTACCTCCGGTAGCGTGCATATCACTACCTGTACGTTAGGAGAAGTGGCGCGCATGTCATCGACGCCTTTCGCCAGTGTGGCTGCTAGTCCTGCTACATCTTCATTTAGGACATCGTTTAAACCACCTGAAATTATCACGAGGTTTCGTCTATCAGCTGTCGTTTTGAGCTTTGCGCTCGTTTGCCTCATGACTGCTTCCAGCTTGCGTCCTGGGATTGCCCCTACTGCAACCCTCTTGTCACCTCTTACCATCTCTTTGATGGCTTCTGTGCATTGATTTAAATTCGAGTCCCCGGCGATTATCACATTCTGTGACTTTTCAGCTGGAGCGTTCGGCACCTGGGGGCTACTTGCACCTGTGACGCCGGCTGCTTTGTTCCCTCCCTGCCCCACCACTACCTCGCTGAAGCTGGGCCTTGCGACAGTTGAACCGGCTAAACCTGTTTTTTCCAAACTTGCTTGCTTTTCCTTCTCCACCGTTCTGGTTGCCGGCTCCCTACTGTTCTCTCGGTATGTCGCTTCTTTGTTCAGCTTCGCTAGCGCTTCCTCGGCGGACTTCAGTCTTTCTTCCATTGCCCTCGTTTTCTCTTGCTCTGTCGCCTACGCAGTCTCGAGCTCGGCGATTCTCATCAGCAGTTCACTCTGGGCAACCATCATTTTCTCCATTTTTTCCTCGACCTCACATTGCCTACACTTCGCGTCAGCCTCTTCTCCATCCGCTTCTACGCTTGGGTCCACTTTCAAACCCACTCCACATCCTGAACACTTTACAGTCTTTTTAACTAAGCCTTTCTGACACCAATTGTCCCTATACTCGATAACTACTAAACTCGAGCCCTGCACTACGAAAAAAAGACAGTCTAAGCTCTACTACAAAAATTTGCATGCTCAATGTACGCGCACCTTCCCCACGGGTTGGCAAAAGAAAAAAACAACAAAAAAATTCAAACACACATATCCGCACTAACTAATAAATACCTGGTGACTGGCCCCCGAAAAAGCCGTACCATAAAACAAGTGCTACGAAGATTTCAACCGCTGCCTTATATTTATAAAGACAAGCTGAAAACATGCAAAAACACTTATCTGCGCAGTGGATCCGGAGCGCTCGAAGAACTCGTCCATCCACTTTGACAGCCCGAATTGAACTGTAGTGTACTCACGCAGCGCCATCATGCGGCAGTGGTGAATGGAAGAGGAGCGCGCGCTTGACTGCCTGAAAAGAGCGTTCGTTCGGGCACTGATAAAAAATAGAGTAGGCACTGGTCATAAGTTTTCGTACTGAAGCACATAAATGTTGGAATAGCTATGTATTCCTTTCATATTTCTGTGTTTGAAGTACATATATTGCCATTTTCAGGTGGTATGAGGTACTGGTCTCACACCGAACTGCCTGCACCTTCAGTACTTCAGTAATGATTGAAAACAATAAACCATACCTGGTCTCGCACCGAACTGCCTGCACCTTTAGTGGTGATTGAAAACAATAAACCATACCTGCACCTTCGACTTCCCTACATTTATGATGCATTTAATGTCGAGACCACAGCTTATGGTCTGCTGGTACATGTGGCACGCAAGCAGTTGTTCAAGAAGAGATTGTATAGTGACTGAACACACAGCGTCTCTCATAATGTGGTTGGGCCTCGACTCAGGTAAAAATTTCCCTATTCCTATTTTACATGTTACAGGTGAAAGTAGCATTTTCACTAGCCTACCATTGAAGCTGGCAGAACGAATATACAGAGACTAAAGTGTGTTGATGAAACAAAAAGAAAGCGTAGCATAAATCAACAGGTATAATCAAGGTTTCTTTTCACAATTGACACATTATTTGCAAACTTTTTTAATGTAGGAGAAGCAAACATTCAGAATTTCAACATATGAGTCAGTGTCTGCTATTTCACCGTAATTCAGATTGAGAACATCTTATAATCCCTCTAGTTTATTGTTCAATTCGTTTGAATATTCAATGGTAACCAACATGATTTAGATGACGAAAATTAGAGACAGTGATAGATGATAGACGAAGTCAAAAGAGCCTTGGAGAGCATGCAAAGAGGTAAAACTGCTGGTGAGGACCAGGTAACATCTGATCTGCTGAAAAATGGAGGACAGATTGTGTTAGAAAAACTAGCCACCCTGTTTACGAGGTGCCTACTGACGGGAAGAATATTAGAGTCTTGGAAAAATGCTAACATTATCTTAATACATAAGAAAGAAGATGACGAGGGCTTCAAAAATTACAGGCTGATCAGCTTGCTCTCTGTAGTATACAAGCGAATTCACAAAGGTAATTGCTAACACAGTTAACAAAACATTAGAATTCAATCAACCAAAGAAAAAAGCAGGATTTCGAACAGGCTACTCAACAATCTACCACATTCATACTATCGATCAGGTAATATAGAAATGCTCAAAATATTGCCGACCACTATACATAGCCTTCATAGATTACGAGAAGTCGTTTGATTCAGCAGAAATATCAGCCGTCATGCAGACACTGCGGAATCAGGGCATATATGAAGTATATATAAGCATCCTGGAAGAAATATACAGGGGATCAACTGCTACCATATTGCTTAATAAATAAAGCAACAGAATACCAATCAAGAAGGATGTAAGGCCGGGGGATACAATCTCCCCAATGCTATTCACCGCGTGCTTACAGGAGGTTTTCAGAGGCCTAGACTGTGAACAGTTAGGGAAAAGATTTAATGGAAAGTACCTTAGTAACCTGCGCTTCGCCGCTGACATTGCATTGCTGAGTAACTCGGGGGACGCATTGCAACTCAAGATTACGGAGTTATACAAAGAGAGCAGAAAGGTGTGTCTTAAAATTTATCTGCAGAAAACGAAAGTAACCTTCAACAACCTCATAAGAGAGCGGCGCTTCAAGATAGGCAATGGTGCACTTGAAGTTGTAAAAGACTATGTCTACTAAGGGCAGGTAATAACCGCGGAGCCGAACCACGAGATTGAAGTAACTGGAAAAATAAGAATGGGGTGAAGCACATTTGGCAAGCACTCTCAAATTATGACAGTTAGATTGCCACTATCTCTCAAGAGGAACGTATAAAACAGCTGCATATTGCCGGTATTTAGCTAGGAAGCAGAAACCTGGATAATTACAAAAAGGGTTCAGCTTAAGCTGAGGACGATGCAGCGAGCAATGGAAAGAAAAATGGTAGGTGTAACCTTAAAAGACAAGAAGGGAGCAGAGTGGAGTAGGGAACAAACGGAGATTAAGGATGTCATAGTCGTAATCAAGAAGAAGAAATGGACATAGGCTGGGCATGTAGCGCATAAACAGGATAACCGCTGGTCATTAGGGGAACTAACTGGATTCCCAGAGAAGGCAAGCGGGTTAGGGGGAGACAGAAGGTTAGGTGGGCAGATGAGACTAAAACGTTTGCGGGTATATATTGGCAGCAGCAAGCACAGGACTGAGTTGACTGGCGGAACATGGGAGAGGCCTTTGTCCTGCAGTGGGCGTAGTCAGGCTGATAATGATGATAGAAGTCGGATTTCTTCGAAATAGTTTTTGTGAAAGAGGTATATAATCTTCTCGAGCAGTTCCTGAGCGAAGGCATAGGTCAATACCTATATAGTCGAACACCGCTACAACAAAACTGACGGGGTGCGGAAAAAATTTCGTTGTAGTGAAGTCGATAAAATATAGCTCATCTGAGCTAGCAAAACAAAGGAACGTTTATTCTCAAAATTCAAAAAGTGTCCACTGCTTCCTATTCTTTCCCAGCAGTGCCACTACGAGATTCTCACCCATGCATAGTGAGGACATGGTGAAAAGCACACCTAAACAAGGCCTACAACCGCTTGTGAACGAACCAAACAGCTGCATTAACGCGTTAACACCAGCAGCTGTCTGCCTTCAAAGTGCATCCAACAACGTTGAGATGGAGGCAGGGTATCGTGGAGCGGTGACGTTTTCCTTATTCTATGCCATTTTTTTATCCACCACTCTCGGCTAACTGATTTTGTCGATAATGCGGACGAACAGCTGCTCTAATTAGTTACCACAGTGGCCTAGCACAAACGAAATGATACGCATTGGCATCGAAAAAGGCATCGTTCCACACAGCTGCGCGAAATAAAACCATGAACTGAGCGAATAAGCTTCAGCTTCAGATCGTCTGCGGCTCCAAAGCAAGCTACACAGTAAAAATTTTTGCACCCAAAAGGGTGTAAATGAGCTTGTCCCATGGACGACACCCTAAGGGTGCTAATTGAGCACCTTACAAAAAGGTTGCTTTGACATGCACCCTAAGAACAGGGTGTACATGTAAAAAACTGTAGGGTGTTACAGAAACACCCTTCAAAAAGGGTGCCTTCAACGTCCGTCACTTTTTAACACCCATTCAGGAGGGTGCCGGAAGGGTGCACAAGGGTGTTGAGTGCCCATGGCCGGGGTGCCAGTACTTATTTAGAGTGCACTAATATAGATGTCAGTATGCACGGATAACACAGTTCTTGAAGGAACTGGTCCTGATTGGCGATGGTGTGCCAACTGTCGAACTCTATATCGAATCGGTGTGCACAGATATATATAATGCCTGAAATCGTGCAAGAACTCCTGCCCATACATTATATTTCGCAGTATATTGTCACGTTACAACGTAACTGTAAGCGGCAGAGAATGGCACAAAGGACGTCAAACTGATTCGAACAACGGCAGTATGACTATTGTTTTTCTCTGCACGCGCATCTTTGTTCTCTTCTGAACAGCGGCACATACAAGCATGCCAGCATCTGTGATAATAATACTTGTAGAACTTGTACTAGTGGCATTACCCCCTTCCCAAAGGACATCGTCCCGATGTCATAACATAATGGCCAGATGAAAAGACGTACGATAAGCAGTACACAAGGGGGTGTTCACAATCACTGTAAGTCTACTCAAGGAAGTGTGACGAAAAGTCAGCGTTGGTAAAATGGTTTCATCCTCGAAACATGGTCGACGTGTCACTGTTGTGAACAGTGGGATTTACGAGCCATGTCCTAGTCAAGAACCTCGTAGTTCACTTCGCTGAGACGACGGAGAACTCTATAGGGACCAAAATAGCGGCGTAACAACTTTTCCGACCGGCCCCGTTGTCGAATAGGACTCCACAACCATACTCGTTTTCCGGGTTGGTAAGAGACATCGCGATGACGAGCGTTGTACTGCAGCGAGTCGATGCATTGTTGCTTTCGGATTCGTTCGACTGCAAGCTTACGAGCCGCGTCTGCCAGTCTGATAAATTCGTTCGTCTTGACACTAATCTGGTGTCTGTCTGGTAGAAGCATGGCATCCAGCATTGTAATGACCTCCCTGCCGTGAAGCAACCGGAATGGTGTGAATCCAGTTGTTTCTTGCACAGCGGTCTTGTAAGCGAACGTGACGTAAGGGAGGATGTCATCCCAGTTTTTGTGGTCTTGGTCAACGTACATGGATAGCATGTCGGCGATCATCTTGTTTAGTCGCTCTGTAAGGCCGTTGCTTTGTGGGTGGTATGCAGTAGTTTTTCGATGTACTGTGCCGCTAAGCTGCATGACGTCTTGTATCATCCAGGCGGTAAAAGCTGTGCCACGATCAGTTATGACAACTGCTGGTGCTCCATGTCGGAGGACGATGTTGTTCATAAAAAAGTGGGCAGTCTCAATGGCGGTGCCACGTTGTAATGCCTTCGTTTCGCAGTAGCACGTCATGTAATCAGTAGCGACTGCAATCCAGCGGTTGCCGTCACGAGACTTGGGAAAAGGTCCGAGTAGATCCATGCCAATTTGTTGGAACGGTCATGTCGGAGGAGCGACGGGCTTCAAAAAGCCGGCTGGGCGCTGATGTGGTGCTCTACGGCACTGGCACTCGTGACACGTCTTCACGTAATGCTTCACGTCTCGACTGAGCTTAGGCTAGTAGTAGTGTTGGCGAATCCGGGCCAAGGTACGTGTGAATACCAAGTGGCCTGAGGAAGGCTCATCGTGACAGGCGGACAAGACATCGGCTCGTAACGCTGGCGGGACAACAAGCAGGTACTCAGTCGCGTAAGGGTCGAAGTTTCTTTTATAGAGGATATTTTTGCGGACGCAGAACAATTATGACGAGCGGGCGAATGCTGGTGGTGAATGCGGCGTACGGCCTTTGAGATATTCGATGAATTGTCGAAGCTTGGAATCGTTCTTCTGCTGTTCAGCTAAGTCGGATACACTAACGGCGCAGAGAAAACGGCCGTCGAGATCGTGATCACCTGACGCTGTCTTAAAAGGAGCTCGGGAAAGGCAGTCCGCGTCAGTATGCTTCCGGCCAGACTTGTACACGACTGTCAAATCGAACTCCTGAAGGCGTAAGCTCCACTTGGCCAGACGTCCGGAAGGGTCTTTAAGGTTCGCCAACCAGCAAAGCACATGATGATCGGTAACAACTCTGAACGGGCGACCATACAGGTACGGTTTGAATTTAGCTATTGCCCAGACAACAGCTAGGCACTCCTTTTCACTTGTTGTGTAATTCGCCTCCGCAGATGATAAAATCCGACTCGCATAAGCAATAGGGCGTTTGACGCCACCTCGCCACTGGACGAGGACTGCACCAAGGCCGATGTTACTGGCGTCTGTGTGTAGTTCATTGTCGGCATATTCGTCGTAGTGTCCGAGTAAGGGCTCAGACAGGAGACGCTGCTGGAGCTCGGAGAAACCGCGTGTTTACTCAAGGCCCCACACGAAGGGAACGTCGTCTTTTGTCAGACGAGTGAGGGGTTCGGCAATGTTTGCGAAATTTTGCACAAAGCGTCTGCAGTATGCGCAGAGGCCTAAAAATTGACGCACATCACGTTTGTTGGTAGGTGGTGGAAAATCTGCGACAGCCAATGTTTTATCTGCGTCAGGCCGAATACCATCAGGGCTAACAAGGTGACCGAGGAACTTTAATTTGTTGTAACCAAAATGACATTTTTCTGGTTTCAGTGATAGGCCAGCCGTGCGAATTGCAGCAAACACAGATCTAAGTCGCTGCAAATGCTGCTCAAACGTTTAAGAGAAGACAACGACGTCGTCTAAGAAAACAAGGAATGCTTCCCATTTGAGTCCGGAGAGCACTGTATCCATCATCCTCTGGAGTGTCGCAGGGGCTGAATACAGACCGAAGGGCAGCACCTTGAATTCGTACAGACCATCAGGCGTTATAAATGCTGTTTTTTCTCGGTCGCGTTCATCAACTTCGATCTGCCAGTAGCCACTCCGTAAATCCATAGAAGAGATGTATCGGGCGCGTCGGAGGCGGTCTAGTGAGTCGTCGATGCACGGAAGCGGATAAACGTCTTTCTTTGTGACTTTGTTGAGTTTGCGGTAATCGACGCAAAATCGGAGAGTGCCGTCCTTCTTTTTTACTAGTTCGATGGGGGACGACCATGGACTGTTCGAGGGTTGGATTACGCCATCTTTGAGCATCTGCTTCACTTGAGAACGTATAGCCTCTTGTTCCTTTTGTGATACTCGGTAGGCGTGCTGACGTATGGGTCGCTCAGCATGGTCAAGGACAATGCGGTGCTTTACGGTTGACGTTTGTTTTATCTTGAATGTAGACACGAAACAGTCGCTAAACATGCGGAGGATACAGCGGATTTGCCCTTTCTGCGCACATGACAGGTTCGGATTGACATCGACTGCATCGGCTACCGCGGTGTCACTTTCAACGACTGCAGAAATTGAGGCTATCGTCGCACACGCTTCATCGTCAATGGATTCGAAATGAGCGATAGTTGTTCGCTTGGCCAAATGCTGGCATGCTCCACTAAAATTGTTTACCAACAACTCAGTCATCCCACGATTAAATTAAATTATTCCGCGGGCAACGCATATTTGCTGAGACAAGAGTACCGAAAGGTTGGCTTCAGCGATACCACTACTGTCATGGTCTATGTCGCCTTGTACTGTAACGAACATACTGCTGCGTGGCGGAAGTGTGACGGTGTCGTCGACAATGCGAAGCGCAGTCTTCTGCGGATTGGTATCTCTAGACTTCGGGCCATAAGCGTCAGCAAACGTTACGAGGCAGTCTCGAAGATTTATAACAGCGCCGTGCTCACGAAGGAAATCCATGCCAAGGATAACTTTCCGGGAGCATTCGGGAAGCACAATGAAAGAAGTAATGAACGTCGACTCACAGATTTGCAGCCTTGCGGTGCATCTCTCGATTGGTGTCAAGAGATGACCACCGGCTGTCCGAAGGCTTGGTCTATGCCCCCAAGGAGTCGTGACTTTCCTGAGTTCAGCCACAAGTTCAGCGCTGATAACTGAGTAGTTGGCGCCGGTGTCGAACAGAGCAGTCACTGGATGGTTGTCGACACGAAGGGCAATGTCAGCAGAAACGGGTTCGTCAGCGATGTGAGGTGTCCGCTGAAAGGAATCGTCGAAGGTCGGTGGATGGGTCGGAGGAGGCTGTTTTGATGATAGCTTAACAGCGGTCCCACCCCGGATGCCGCTGATTCTAGTTTCCCCGGCGTGGACTTGGGGTCCTAGCGGATCGTCCCGCAACAACACCGGCGAAAGTGGAGTATTGATTCGCGGACGTAGAGCGTCGAGGAGACGGAGAGCGTGATTGGCATCGCTGAAGATTCGAAAACGGTAGACTTGCCAAGTACTCCGCGATGGCGCGGGGTCGTTCGCCGTCCCCGGGCCGACGAGCGTCTGGCTGAAATCCAGGTAGGCCCATCTGTCTGTACGAGCACTCCCGGTACAAGTGACCTGGCTCACTACAGTGGTAGCATAGTGGCCGATTGTCGGAAGCGCGCCACACGATAGATTTCCGCAAATTAGGTCGCAGATTCTCATAGTGTGGTGGGCCCGAGAAGTACTGCGGCATCTGCAGGCAAGTCGGTCGTTGGTTTTCATAGCGTGGCCCGCCCGAGAAGTGCTGTGGTGTCTGCAGGCTAGTCGGTCGGGGGAAATAGCTGGCTGCTGGTGCAGGAGTACGTACAGCTTCCGCATACGTTAGCAGAGGAGCTTCGGTTGGAGGTGGCGCTAATGGTCGTACCAGCTGCCGCACCTCTTCAAGGACAACGTCTGTCAGAGCAGCCACTTGAGGCTGTGAAGGCACTGCGTGAAGCTTTTGCAGCTCGTCGCGTACAATGCTACGGATTAGCTCTGCAGGGTCTCACGCTCGTGACATCGGGTGTTACCAAGGGTGCTGACAGACATGCAAGCTTGTCGGACCGTTCATACTGCGAAGACTGCTGTCATAGCATTCGCTCCATGGTCGTAGCTTCACGGAGGAATTCTGCCACGGTAGCTGGTGGGTTTCGCACAAGTCCTGCAAACAGCTGCTCCTTGACACCCCGCATCAGAATGCGTACCTTTTTGTCTTCCGTCTTTGCAGAATCTGCTCGACGGAACAGACGAGACATTTCCTCAACCAACATGGCCACGTTTTCATTGGGTCTTTGATTGCGAGAATTGAGGAGACGTTCGGCTTGTTCTTTTCGGTCGGCGCTACCATACGTGTTCCGCAGCTGAGTGCAAAACACCGGACAGGTTGTCAGGGCGGCCTCGTGATTCTCGAACCAAATACGCGCCGAATCCTCCAGGTAAAAATAGACATACCGCAGTTTCCGGTGTTCGTCCCACTCGTTGGCGACGGCGACTCGATCGTATTGGTCCAGCCAGTCTTCAACGTCTTCGTAGGGCTCCACTTGGAAGGGCTTTGGCGTTCGAGAGGCTGGTAGCAATGGGGCTGGCGGAGTCGCGGTCGGTTCAGTCTGGCTTGCAGTTGTCGCATATGCCATGGTTCTGGAGCGTTCCGGAAGAGGGCTGAATCGGGGTGGTAGGCCTAGTTGCCACCGACTGCGTCGAAGGTTGGCTGTTTCTACTAAGGCGTCGATGTCGGGACCGAGATCTTCCTCGTGGGAACAGTGCATACACTATTACCCAGCACCTCCAACAGTGTCACGTTACAACGTAACTGTAAGCTGCAGATAATGGCACACAAGTACGTCAAACTGATTCGAACAACAGCAGTATGACGATTGTTTTTCTCTGCACGCGCATCTTTGTCCTCTTCTGAACAGCGGCACATACAAGCATGCCAGCATCTGTGTAAATAATACTTGTATAACTTGTACTAGTGGCAATATATATGCATATAGCACCCTACAGAAAACTAAGCCTTGTTGCCCTTGCTAATTCTATTCATTCTATAGGCTAGTGTAACCCATGCAGCCGCCCGCGCCAATCCTGTACACTTTTTCCTGCCACACATTTTATTCACCAGACGTGTAACGTGCATACATATATGTGTATACATATACGTACATCTGAGACGCAACACCTAAATGTTTAATTATATTTTTCAGTTTCACTTTATTGAGAATTCTTGGAAACATACAATTACAATGTTTTCAGTTTAGTACTGCTTCAAGTACACAATCGGTGACTAGAAAAAATACGCGCCATTATATACTGATAATTCTTTCAAATATGTACAGTCACAGTTGTTTCTGTTTAGCATACTCTTTCATGTACACAATCACTGACTTGAAATCAAATACACGCAAATATATGCAGAGAATTTTTTTCAAATATATGCCGTAAGGGTGGTTTCTTAATATGCGCCTTCATATATACATAAGTCATAAAAAATGATGTACACGCTAGTATATACGGATGATTCTTTCAAATGTATACATTAAGAGTGGTTTTTGTTTCGTATTTCTCGATGTACAAGAATCAGTCACGAGAAATCATGTACACACAAACGTATGCAGGTTTTCACATACAACTTTAGTAAATATACCTGCATGATAAAACCAATGCAAAATGGGAAGCATAATAAGCTAAAAATGAACACAAAACTCAGCCAGGACACACACAAAAAAAGAAAGAGGCAGTGCACAATTATAGCCAATGAAACAGCTGGGTGATTCCCCGCCGAAGGTCTCAGCTATATTGGCAGCCATCTGAAATATATGTGAAAAAATCTGAAACTTTCTGGAATGTCGTCTGGGTGTAGTGTGTAAAAAAAGCAAATAGAAAAATGCAAATTTACGCTTAATTCTTGGAAGCATAAGTGGTAGAAAAGTTGCACTTATAATACTGAGCTCTAAATACCTTCACATAAGCACATTTACATAACATGTAAGCTAAATTTGGTACAGAAGGAGTGGTACTTTTAAAATAACTTTTTCTAAAAACACCCAAATGATTTTCTAAGAATTTAAGAAGGCAGACAAGTGACCAAAAAAATTGTTCTCTTTGAATTATTATATCAGTCTACTGTTTTCAATGCATTAAATCAGCGCAATTATTTTCATGTACATTTCAGATGGTCATCGAAAAAATGGGACATTTGGCCAAGCTAGAAGTCAGCAAAATAAGAATACCTTACACAAATAACATTACTTGATCATTTCAAAAAAGCAGTTCAGGAAATATGACACTAAATGTTTCGGCACCCTAGTGCCTGAAAAACTTTGTTGACAAACTTTGTAGCAACAGCTCTCGGTGAGGTCTTATTCATGCCGAGAAAAAGTCGCTCGAGCACAGTGGTCGTAATGAAGGCCTTGCGGCCATAGACAATATTGAAAACAAAAAATGCACTCATCAGCGCAGTCGCTCCATCTTCCGCATTGCTGACACGGAAGACTTTTTGGTCGTCCACGTGGAGGTGGAGGACCTGAGCTTGTGCTAGGCTTGGGCCGGAGTATACTACACAGGGCGTCAGCGGCACTGTCTTGTCCTGTGATGAGAGAAAATATCATTTCTCATGAAAGGATGTTCGTCCTGTTTTTGCAGCACCATATATGAAGAATGTGTAGTGCTTATCCTATTAAACGGCATATATATGACATTATACAGAACTTGAGCCATACAATCCATACTTTCCAATAATTTCATGTGATCTAGATAAGGTAGTTTTCCAGCCAATAGCTACTTCTCGAATTGAGGTGAAGTGTAAGACTACAGGTTAAGAATGGCACTAACAAAAGCCTGAACTGACCTTAGAACCAAATTCCAAATGCACTAAAAGCCCGTGTAAAAAACATTTTTTCAAAATACATTGTCCAGAACATGTATATAGTATTAATCAAAAGCGCAAGACTTACATCTTCACGTACAAAGAGTGAAGATATGGCAGCTTTCTCTTTCACATGAGATGAAATTATCTTGAGGGTGGCCAGAGCGAAGAGGTCTGCAAAAAAATTTAAAATAATTGACTTTGATCACGCCTCGAACGATTCAAGGAACAACTCAGTAATCAGTACTATTCTGACTGCCTCCTTAGAGGCATCAAAAATGAACAATTTTCTTGTTCTTCCTACCCCCAGGAAGCTCCATGGCAAACTATTTAACAATTGACGCTGTGCTTGATATTTGCGTGCTCTCTAAACCCCGAGCTTCAAACGTGTATTTTATGCGCTTGATCTGACAGCAATTCGCATCCACATTTCAATCACCTTAACTCACTTTAATCTGATGAAAGATGTTGTAGGTCGTCCAATTTTCAGAGAGTTTTTGTAAACTTACGTCTGGTTCGAAGTACGTGACCTTTCTGTTCCAGTCGCGTTGCAGCCGTAATTTCTTGCAAGACGTCATCATGACCGACCACACGTTTGCGTACCAAAGAAAAAAGCATATCGATTCCGAGCTTAATTTTTTCTTTTGCATCCATTCCAGTCATCCTTTTAAAGTCTGAAACGAACTGTAAAAAACAATGAAATAGTACTTGAGCAGTTTTTCAGCAAGTACATAATTTGGACTACACTTTGACTCCACAACGACATAAAGCTGTAGTGTGACATGCCCCAGAGTTCTGGCCACAACTTTTTTTTTCGCCTTCACCTTTTTTATGACATAAGTAACAGCGCTAACATAGATCAGACAGCAAAGGCTCGACTAAAAAACTGCGGAAAACTGGTACAATGATTATTTTTGGAACAGTCACCCTTAAAAAAATCACTGAACTGACAACGGTGCTGGAGGAAACGTTTCGCAAGCAGCACTTTGTTGATGTAACCAGTCGCTGGCTTGACAATAACAAGGAAGCCAGTAAATTTGTTTCGGATTAAGAAATACATATAATATTCAGTTAATTGCACGACATGGTGCAAATGACACTTTGGTGTGAATGCAATGACGTGCTCTTAAATTTCTCACCTTCTTTTGTAAGCCTAGTATGACTTACAAACTGGATATGTATATTAGGTAGTTAAAGTTGTTTCTTGGCAAGTTGGTATACTTCGCATGTTGCCTTGCCCTGCCTATTATTTCACTGTTTTTATGTGACGCATATGCAGACAAACATTCCATGAGTAAAAATGCAAAGATAGCATATTTTGTAAAAATTTTTTTGAAGCATGAGTATATAAATGGCCCTATAAGTTTAGTGAATTATAGGTGTTACACATTGTTCTTTGTTAGTATTAAACGTCCTTACTTAATACAGAAAAATAATTCGCAATGAGGAGACAAACGAGCCCCACCGCGGTGTACTAGTGGCTAAGGTACTCGGCTACTGACCCGCCGGTCGCGGGATCGAATCCCAGCTGGGGCGGCTGCATTTCGCAAGGAGGCGGAAATGTTGTAGGCCCGTGTGCTCAGATTTGGATGCACGTTAAAGAACCCCAGGTGGTCAAAATTTCCGGAGCCCTCCACTACGGCGTCTCTCATAATCATATGATGGTTTGGGATGTTAAACCCCACATATCTATCAATCAGGAGACAAATGACATTTTCAGAAGAAATATCCTAACGCCATTAGTAACACAAGAGTTTGCGAAATTTAGACTACTTCCGCTCAGGAAGCCTTTTATAATCAGTGTAAACACACCAATATTACCAGGAGGTGGCTACGAGTCGAAATATTACTTGCCTCTCTCATTATACAGCGCAATGGGTTTGAGGAGTAATACAGGAATGCAGCAAGTAGCATATGTAAGCAGCAAGGACGGGTACAATTAGTGTAAAGAGCACATTTTGCTAGAAAGAGATGAAGCAAAAAATTTCCTCCTTCCAACACTCCCTCTCCAATAAAATTGACAATAAAGCCCAGCTTACTAGTTCATAGTCCATCAAATATGGATATTTGTGTAACACTGGCAATACTCATGTCCGCGATTTCATATAGTCTTCGTTTCGCAGTCAGGTTCATTCTCTCATCAATTAACTTCTCGTCTGGCGCTGCACTGAAAGCCTGAGACCACAGCCATTCCTCGTGCTTTTCAAAGCTGTTCTCATCCTCTCCAGCAAGGTCAGAGATGTCAATGTTCTGTAGGAAAGTGAAAGAAATAATGACACAAAAAACAGATGTTAACTTCATTCTTTTGAAAATTATGATAGGGGACCTCCCCCGAAAATTTGCGATGTCATTAAACCTCGATTAGAAAAAAACAAAAGTAAACTCAGACAGTTCTTTATGCCCAGCAAAATTAGGTTGTGATTTCGGCTGTTTAATAATTTATTTATATATTTATGTTATTTAGTCAATACTGCCGACTTCCATGCGAAGTCGTAGGCAGGAGCGGGTACATATATATTCATTTGGTCTTACATTTTGCAATGGAATAAAACAACAGCAATGACTTGTAACAAAAGCAATGCATCGAAGGAAAAGAAAAATCTAGAATAGTTCTAAATTAGAAACATTGAAAACATGAGTCAATGTCACGCGTTTCGCCCCTTTTGCACAGACTGAGCAACTTTTCCTTTAAAAAAATGAGTTTGAATATGTCGTTGGAGTTGTAACATAGAACGCAGCACCTTTTTTGTATACTCTTTTTTGTGTTTACTCTAAAAGTAAACAGTTCCACTAAAATGTGTGTGTGTGCACCTCTCTACTTTCCTTACATTACTGACGACAGCACTTGTGCTAGGCTTTTTAATTTTGTCGACAACTTCTAACTCCCTGACATCTTCAGCACCTGTGTCCTTCCCATACAACCAACTCTGGTACTTTAACTTACCACCACTTGCCATAGCAGTACTATGCATTGCGCAGCTGGCCAGGCTTCATTTCTTCCATCTATTATTAAAGGGTCTACCGGCGATTCAAATGCGTGTCCCAAATTATCAAAAATTATGGCGAAGTTACTCTGGTTATTCATATAATGACTACATGATCACAATCATCAAACGCGCTTACCCGCCCAGCCCCGCTAGTACCAATTTTGGACTATACCTAGTTAATGTAGCCATCACGAGAGCACACAGATGTAGGCGGCTGTATAGTAGACACGTTCCAAGTAGCTGCTGTTCGCCAAGTAATCCGTTATATTAAAAACCTAGATGCTTTATATCCTTACTTACTACCCGAAATGATGTATTTTTTTTGCAAATGGTCCGCAGCTGCAGAGGTAAGTGAAGGCATAAAACAAATATCACGCTTTTTCAATTGTTTTACTTTGAGACACTTCTTTTTGCAACACCTGCTATACCCTTCTTGTTTTTCTGACCCACTCTGCTATTTTTTTATCTCTAGGATACCGTTATATTATTCTGGCTGCTATTTCCTGTCTCATCGCATTTAGTGTGGCACTAAATTTCATCTTGAGTTTCATCTTCCAATTTTGTCTCATAACGACAAAAAATAGTAATTTTCTTCGACCAGCTACAGGATATTCGCATAATTTCAAATACTATAACGATTACACACGCCGGACAATGTGTTCGTTATTTCACTATCACTCAACATCTTTCGCTTCTTGTGCCGCTTGAGTTCCGATGTACAGATGTCATCTGTATTGCGAGAAGCAGAAAACTTCTTACGGTTCTCCGCAACGCGAGCGTCGTTAGACAAACTTAGCCGCTGGTTCTTGAATTTCATACGAAGCGAGCACCTCCACGAGTCCTGAAAACATGAGTACCTTTGTTAATTTATCTACACGAAAAATATGACACATGTAAAAGTAGTAATATTAACGACGAGGTTTTTGAGGCATATATGGTTACGGAGCCCCGTTAGAGTGGGTGTCTCCAGAACAATTTCGTCTCACTGGGATTCTTTACTATTTGGCTAAATCAAACTGGCAGGCGCACTTTCCCCTGAACGAAAGCGGAATGCTGTGGTAGGAAATCAAACTCACATTCAGTAGCTTAGCAGCATAAAATGGTATGTCTTATAGGCAACAGTGCGGAAATCAGGGCCCAAATAAGCAAATATTTCCTGTGTTTTATTTAAATGCCTTGGCAGGAAATTAAGCTAAGAATATAAATTCGCCCTTTTTGATACAGCTCTATAGCTTTTGACCGCATTTCTTTAATTTCTTTACCCAGACCACACCCACCCCAACTGTTTTCAGCACGATTCTTAAGCCAGACAATCTATAGCTTAGAAACTGATTACTGTTCCTACGTGATTCAATTTTTTCTTGCCATGCCACTCCCCATAGCATCTTGCAACTGCAGGTACTTTTCCTGAAGTTGAATCATTACTTTGTTATAAAAGTGACGCCTTGGGACCCTGCAAGAACGAAACACACAGGCTTGGTCAGGAGGGCCAAGTGAACCACATCATGCTCCATAGTGACTATGGCTACATTTCAGAAAACGCAATGAACTTCACAAAAGCTTCCATTTCAGAAGTTGTCTTTTACAAGAGATTATTATTGTTTCTAATTACATTCAAAGAATACGCAGACATTTGCAGCAGGTTACTCACTCGAGGTTTTAGGTTGCATTGATATAGAGAAGCGTCTCAACACCTTATATATATATATATATATATATATATATATCATCAGCCTGTCTACGTCCACTGCAGGACAAAGGCCTCTCCCATGTTCCGCCAGTTAACCCGGTCCTGTGCTTGCTACTGCCGATTTATACCCGAAAACTTGTTAATTTCATCTGCCCACCTAACCTTCTGTCTCCCCCTAACCCGCTTCCCTTCTCTAGGAATCCAGTTAGTTACCCTTAATGACCAGCGGTTATCCTGTCTACACGCTACATGCCCGGATCATGTCCATTTCCTCTTCTTTATTTCAACTATGATATCCTTAACCCCCGTTTGTCTCCTAATCCGCTTTCTTGTTGTCTCTTAAGGTTATACCTACCATTTTTCTTTCCATTGCTCGCTGCGTCGTCCTCAATTTAAGTTGAACCCTCTTTTTGAGTCTGCAGGTTTCTGATCCGTAGCTAAGTACCGGCAAGATACAGCTGTTATATACCTTCCTCTTGAGGGACAGTGGCAATCTACTTGTCATAATTTGAGAGTGCCTGCCGAATATGCTCCACCCCATTCTTATTCTTCTAGTTACTTCAATCTCGTGGTTAGGCTCTGCGGTTATTACCTGCCCTAAGTAGACATAGTCTTTTACAACTTCAAGTGCACTATTACCTATCGCAAAGCGCTGCTCCTTTCCGAGGTTGTTGTACATTACTTTCGTTTTCTGCAGATTAATTTTAAGACCCACCTTTCTGCTCTCCTTGTCTAACTTCGTAATCATGATTTGCAATTCGTCCCCTGAGTCACTCAGCAATGCAATGTCATCGGCGAAGCGCAGGTTACTGAGGTACTCTCCATTAACTCTTATCCCTAACTGTTCCCATTCTAGGCTTCAGAAAACGTCCTGTAAGCACGCAGTGAATAGCATTAAGGAGATTGTGTCCGCCTGCCTTACACCCTTTTTTATTGGTATTCTGTTGCTTTCTTTATGAAGCACTATGGTAGCAGTTGATCCCCTGTAGATTTCTTCCAGAATGTTTATATATATTTCATCTACGCCCTGATTCCGCAGTGTCTGCATGACGGCTGATATTTCTACTGAATCAAACGCCTTCTCGTAATCTATGAAGGCTATGTATAGTGGTTGGTTATACTCTGAGCATTTCTCTATTACCTGATTGATAGTATGAATGTGGTCAATTGTTGAGTAGGCTGTTCTAAATCCTGTTTGTTCCTTTGGTTTATTGAATTCTAATGTTTTCTTTACTCTGCTAGCAATTACCTTTGTAAATAGCTTGTATACTACAGAGAGCAAGCTGATCGGCCTGTAATTCTTCAAGTCCTTGTCATCTCCTTTCTTATGTATTAAGATGATGTTAGCGTTCTTCCAAGACTCTGGTACTTTTCCCGTCAGGAGACACCTCGTAAATAGAGTGCTAGTTTTTCTAACACAATCTGCCCTCCATCTTTCAGCAGATCTGATGTTACCCGATCCTCACCAGCAGCTTTGCCTCTGTGCATGCTCTCCAAAGCTTTTCTGACTTCTTCTATCATTACCGGTGGGGTGTCGTCTGGGTTACTGCTAGTTCTTATAGTATTAAGGTCGTGGTTGTCTCGGCTACTGTACAGATCTCTGTAAAACTCCTCCGCTATTCTAACTATTCTATCCATATTGGTAGTTATTTTGCCTTCTTTGTCCCTTAGTGCATACATCCGCCTTTTGCCTATCCCAAGTTTCCTCTTCACTGCTTTGACGCTTCCTCCGTTTTTCAGAGCGTGCTCAATTCTCTCCATGTTATACCTTCTTACATCGCATACTTTACGTCTATTAATCAACTTCGAAAGCTCTGCCAGTTCTATTTTGTCCGTTGTACTTGACACTTTCATGATTTGACGCTTCTTAATTAGGTTCTTCGTTTCCTGGGAAAGCTTGCCGGTGTCCTGTCTAGCTGCCCTGCCTCCAACTTCCACTGCACACTCCGTGATGATACTCGTCAGATTATCATTCATTGTATCTACGCTAAGGTTGGTTTCCTCGCTAAGAGCAGAGTACCTGTTCTGCAGTGACACTCTGAATTCCTGTACTTTCCCTCTCAGCGCTAGCTCATTGATTGGCATCTTGCGTATCAGTTTCTGTCGTTCCTTCTTCAAGTCTAGGCGGATTCGAGCCTGTACCATTCTATGGTCACCGCATCTTACCTTGCCAACCACTTCCACATCCTGCACGACTCCTGCGTGTGCAGTCATTATAAAGTCTATTTCGTTCTTATTTTCGCCATTAGGGCTCCTCCATGTCCACTTGCGGTTTTCTCGTTTTCGGTAGAAGGTATTCAAAATACGCAGATTATTGCGTTCTGCGAATTCTACTAGTAGCTCTCCTCTGGCGTTTCTAGTGCCGATGCCATAATCTCCTACTGCCTGGACTTCAGCCTGCTTCTTCCCTACCTTTGCATTAAAGTCGCCCATTACTATAGTATACTGTGTTTTCACCTTACTCATTGCCGATTCCACGTCTTCATCGAAGTTTTCAACTGAAGCGCCATCATGGCTGGATGTAGGCGCGTAAGCCTGTACTACCTTCATTTTGTATCTTTTATTCAGTTTAATTACAATGCCTACCACCCTTTCAATAATGCTATGGTAATCCTCTATGTTGCCAGCTATGTTTCTGTGAATTAGGAACCCTACTCCCAGTTCTCTTCTGTCTGCCAAGCCCCGATAGCAAATGACGTGCCCATTCTGTAGCACAGTATAGGCCTCATCAGTCCTCCTAACCTCACTCAGCCCTAATATATCCCATTTAATGCCTTCTAGCTCCTCGAATAATACAGCTAGACTTCCCTCACTAGATAACGTTCTAACGTTAAATGTTGCTAAGTTCAAGTTCCAATGGTGGCCTGTCTGTATCCAGAGATTCCTAGCACCCTCTGCTGCTTTGCAGATCTGACCGCCGTCGTGGTCAGTTGCTCCGTAGCTGGTGGGGACTGAGGGCCGCGAGTTAATTGACGAATGCCTACGGGAGGGGGTGGCCAGATACTGCACCAGGGTGGCCAATCCTTCTCTGGTGAGATCATCGGTGCGTACCGGCTTTAAGCCGGTACGATCAGACAGTAGTGGGAATGCTCCAGGCATGTCTTCCTTATTGTTGTTCAGCAGCGTTGGCGGCCACCCACCACGCAGCCCAACGAGGGGACGCTACAAGTTTACAAATGCTGAAACCTGCAGATGCCAGCCGTACAACGCCACTATAACCCAATGCGCCTAGACCAAGGTAGGCTATTTGCACAGGGTTAACCCTAGCCACCAGGAAGTTTGGAAGTAAACGGAAGAGAGTAGAAGACAGGACAGATAAATAGTAAGAGATAAAAACGAAGATGTAGGGAGAGAGAGATAGGAAAAGGCGACTGCCGATTCCTCTGGGTGGGTCAGCTCAGGGGTGCCGTCTACGTGAAGCCGGGGCCAAAGGGGTGTGTTGCCTCTGCCGGGGGGCCTTAACGGTCCAATCACCCAGCGTCGGCTCAACCCCCAGGATCCCCTTTTCCTCGGACACGGCAAAGCCACGCACGGCTAGGCGTGGGAGGGAGTCGAAATTCCCCCGTTAGCTCGGGTTCGTGGTGTCGCTACACACCAAACGCCTACTTGCGCAGGCACCCCTGCGGTACGCAGGGGTGCCTGCGCAAGTAGGCACCCCTGGGTGCTTTCTTCCAAAGTGTACGTATGCTTTGCATGTATGGCAGGCACGCTCACAAGGCACCACAACGCCATCGCTGCGCTACAGCGGAACACGGAATCGGTCGACGAATATGGCAAACACGCAATCCGCTGACGGTATACAAGAAAACACTCGTTCGCACAGCCAAACGCCTCCAAGCAGGGCAGGAACTGAAATGGCTCCCTGTTTTCCCGCCTTTTTCGCTCGAGCAGCGAGAGAGCTCGTAAAGGAGGAGGGTCGAAGAGAGGACTCAGAAGAGCACAACGTAGCGCGGCTTCGACGCGTCCTTGAATAAAAAAATAAAATACTAAAAGCCGTGTTACCACGTGGCCGCCACCAGCCACTAGCGGGGCAACGTGCGTCCCCGCCATCGTAGGGGATATCTTTCGCGCCATGGAGGAAGGAAAAATTCCTTCCTCCATGGCCGCGAACGTGCTGCTCTTCCCAGCGGAGTTTATTCTCTTTCTCTCTGGTACGTAGGTAAGCACCTCTGACGGCCACCTCTTGCAAACACAACAGCTCTCAAAGTTGCCTCCGAGCAGCTGCCGAAATCTTGTCACGTGACTGAGTGGTACGGAGGCGAGCGGTCTCATACCGCGGTTGGTTGGAACGCGCGGCAAGAGGCACGCCCTTGAGATCGTGCGCTGGCAGCAGCCTTCCAACGGAAAAGAAAGCTACTTTCCAGGCATATCGAGCATACATGGTATGAAGCTTGCGAAATCTCCAACACTGCTTGTGTAGCACTGGAGCACGCGCTGTATCTGCAAGGACGCTTTCCACGTGAGCTTGTTGAAGATTGCTGAGATGTTTGGAAGCACTGGAAGTAGACGTATTAGGCAGCAGCGAGTTGGCGTGCCTACAGTATTCTTGGGACCGTTGGCGTGCCCCAACGTAAGTACTATTTTGCTTTGCACAGCTGGACAAATCTCGTTGTGTCGGGAGTGATGTCAGGGCTTCGGCGTGTTCGCAATTGTCATCTCTGACGCTCGATAGCAACTGCGGTCAGCCTCGAAGCTTTATGCGGAAAGAGCGGCACTCACGAACTTGATTTTCAGGTGCCGCGGGCGGCAAGGTTCTGTTTAGCGCCGCGGGGCGCGTTCTCTTGCTGTGTGCGGAGCTGTGCAATAGATCATGTCTCAGTATTGGGGACGACACGTATGAATGCTTAAGGAGAAGTGAATATGTGAGCCGCATTTCGACATACGTAGGACTTGTGTCGCCTAAGCATGCTCCAACGTATATTTAAACGTGGCTCACAAATTCACTCCCCTTCAAGCATTCAGATGTGCCATTCCTAATAATAAGACACGATCTATTAATTCCACAGCTGCGCACACAGCAAGAGAACGCGCCCCGACTTGCGCAATGCCCGGTTCATTACGTTAATTAAAATGGCCAACGTCGCACACGCACTCACGAACAAATTCATCGCACACGCGCTCGAGAAATGCACGGTGGAAAGTATGCACCGCGGACGACACAAAGCCCTGACGGTGAAGTTACAACTGCAGGGGTGAATTTCTCTGCCAAATCAGGTGGCAGTGGGACAACAACCACCCCAACGTCTGGCAACTGAAAAATGCAACGCCAAACAAGACCTTGCCGCACGGGCTTCCCGGGCTTCAAGTATCCAAGGGGGGCACGTGATCTGCTCAGGAGGACTGGACGCTCAACTCGCATCGCGGTGGTGGTGGTAGGAAACATTTTTTTAATCAGAAAGTTTACTACTAAGACGTGTATATGGCGTAGCCGAGTCATGTAGCATTGGAGCTTGAATAAAGCAGTTTTACGAGTCAGCTCCTCAACACATCGCTGTAGCACAAATCTCCCGCCGCCGCTGCGTCCGCTTTAACGGTTTCGGCTCGGGCATCTTCCGAAACAACGATTTAAAAAGATGAAAGTCAATTTCTTTTCTGTAAAAAATTTTTCGCACTTGAATGTCGAATTTTCTGTAAATCATGTCTTGTTCTTCTTACAGATGCCTGGGATTCGTTACTATTGCTGCCCACGGTGCGGAAGCCATAGATTTTCACTCAAGTTACTCTTCAGGCATATGAATCTAGCCCATGGTCACGAGACAAATTGGATCTGTGGCCTTGAAGAATGTATGCAGACATTCAAAGTCTTCGCTTCATACAGAAAACATGTGTATCGCATTCATGATGAGGCATTAGGAGTGAACCGGCATCTTCAACAAAATGTTGTTGCGGAAAGAACGCCAAGCAGCGCAGAAACACTTCATGGCTCTGGCTGTTGTCAGGAGGGACAAAAAGAAATTCCCATAGAAGATTCTCATAGAGAGAACATTGATGTTTCAAGTGACTATGTACGACATCTCTCCTTGATGTTTTTGAAGTGGAAGTAGGTAAGACGCCTTCCTGAGTCAACGATTAATGAAATAGCAAATGACATCATCTTATTCATTGCTTCTATCTTAGAGGATAATAAACTTCTGTCAAATGAAGAAAACACTGCAGAGCTAAAAGCAGCGTACAAAACGCAGATGAGCAAGCTCTTGACAGAACGTGGCCGAAAAGCACACTGGAGAAACAACTTTCCACTTGTTGATCCCAAAACCATAGCCCTTGGAGAGATGAATGTAAAGTGTGAAACTATGGAGTATGTGCCACTCCGTGACGTGCTGAAGTGTATTTTAGAACATCCTACCTTCTCAGGAGATATCAACAGTGTTGTCGAGATGCATGATCATATGTGCTCAGTCTTTGATGGTAGTGCTTTTAAGAATCATTCTTTTTGCTGGGGACAAGAGCAAGATTTGCCTGCAGTTGTACACAGATGAATTCGAGGTGTGCAACCCTTTGGGGAGCAAAAGGGGAAAAAACAAGTTGACTGCCATCTACTTTTCTGTGCTCAACTTCAACTCGATGTATCGCTCGGCGCTTTCGGGCATCAACTTGGCCCTTCTAGTGAAAGACAAATATGTTTCCACATATGGTTTTCCAAAGATCCTTGCGCCATTGCTTGAAGACGTGGCCATATTAGAAAACGATGGCATTGTTGCAAATGGAAAAGTTATGAAGGGGTCTGTTTTCATACTTACTGGGGACAACCTTTCTAGTCACAGAATTGGGGGTTTTAAGGCTTCATTCAATCAAGGAAGAATATGCAGATTCTGTATGGCCGTGCGCCACGAGGTGAACTAAAAACATTTAGAAAGTGACTACGTGCAGCGAACGCCGGAAGGGCATCAACATCATTTAAACATGCTGAAAGCAGGGCTGCCAGCTGCATCACTCTATGGTGTCAAGGAGGTTAGCCCATTACTTGCAATGCAAGGATTTGATCCATCGCAAAACTTGCCCCCAGACTTGATGCACGACCTGCACGAAGGCATCATACCGTTCCCACTGAAGTAACTTATTTCATCTTTAATTTCACAAGGTTTCTTCTCCCTAGAAGATCTTAACAAAATGATTGTTGAATGAAAGTATCACCCATGCGATGCAATGAACAAGTCAGAAACGATTTCTAAGCATTTTCTTTATGGAAATGCTACTATTAAGAGTTCTGCAACACAAGTTTTTGCACTTTTTTGCCACTTTTCTCTTTTTGTAGGTAATTGTGTTCCAGTTGGTAACCAAATCTCGCAGCTTTATTTTCTTCTTAGAGAAATCGTTGACATAATTATGAGCCACAGAATCCCAGTCTTGCACATAGCATACTTGCAGAGAAAGATCCACCTTTTTGTCTAGAATTCAAGGCGTTATTTCCATCATGTTCATTTCCTTGCAAGATGCATTACCTCATTCATTACCCATCTTGTATTCAGAAATTTGGACCTTTGGTTGATATCTGGGCAATGCGTTTTGCGGCAAAACATCAATACTTTAAAGACATTACGCGTAAAGTTTATGACTGGAAACGAATTTCGCACACTCTTGCCATGAGACACCAGTACTGTCAGTGTTTTAATTTTATTGCTGGTGAGGACAAGAGCATACCCGTTACAAGTGGCTGCCTGTTTGTGCTATATGAGGATCTTCCTTGTTGTGTTAAAGAGTTAATTTCAAAACATGACCTTGAATGCAATAATTGTTTTAAATTGAACTGTGTCACTGTGGATGGAAGATCGTACCGAGTAGGATGCTGCCTTGTCTTTAACGTTCCAGATGACAGATTGCCTGAGTTTGTGCACGTTTGTGGGCTATTTTATGTGGGCAAAGTTTTTTTATCATGTTGGAGCTACTTGAAACTGTTTTCTTCAAAGAACACATCCATGTGTTTGTTGTTAACAAGACAGATAAGTACAGAATCCTAACCTCTTTCTCGGAGTTCGTGATGGAGCCACTGTACTTATGCAAACACATGGGACGGAGCATTATAAGCACTCGACACGCCTTGTTTTAAATATTCATTTGAATACCTACAACTTTTGATTGCTTCATTGACAATTGATGTGTACTTTTCTTTTCTGGCTCAGTGTGATTTTCTATGGCACGCCTGTAGTGCAGCATTTGTGTTCCTGGGAAAAGCAGAATCTTTGAACTTGACTACAAAAGTTTTCTCATTTTCAGAGCATGTGCTCCTAACGTACCAACTACATGCTAACGTTTTGTTAAGTATGAGAACGTGAATACATATGTGTATGAATTTGTGTCTTCACGCCGTGCATGTATGTGTTCGTTTTATCCTGGCATGATTTGTTCATGTGACTTGTTTTCGCACTGGTATTTTTCACATGCTGGTTCTGCTGAGAGGTAGCAAAGTATTCGTGTGTGTTTATTCTGAAAAGTGTATTTCTTTAGATTGTAGGTTTTTGGTATAAACTTATACCACATAATTCTTTCAGTGTTGGTTCACTTTTGTTATATTACAAAGTCTACACGAAAGCATCGTAAAGAGTATGCAGATGGTCTCAAAATTATCACAGCATCGGGAACCAGTCATGCAATAGTATTGTAGTTCTCAAGAAAGTTTACTTTCGTACAAAAATGTTTAGAGGCGGAAATAGACTTCAAATCTTCCCGAAAAAATTGAATTTGGCAAAATTATGCAAATATTCTGATATTAAACCGCAATTTTCGTACTGATGTGGTCCAAGATAAAATTCTTATAATGCGACGTTTGATAGACCACTCCATGGTTAAGTGATGAAGAAAGGCTAATATATTTTTTGAGACAGAAAAGAATTTTTCAAGTTGGCCCTCAGAACGCAACCTGCATTTATTTGTTGCCACTTCACCGCTACACAAGTGGTCACCCTTTCAACTGACACTCGTTATACAAGCGGCATGGTGCGAGATGTCTGTAGGCTGCTTGTGAGTGTTCGAAAGTCTTGTTGCTTTGATGTCAAGGGCATGAGTATTGATTTCACTAATGTGAGCTTGCTTGGCGTGCCCATTGTGAAGCATAAAAGCTGTGCAACAGCTTGAAATGCCGATATATATATATATATATATAGATATATATATAATAATAATATATATATATATATATATATATATATATATATATATATATATATATATACAGACTGTGCTCATGTCCGCCAGGGTGGATCAGTAGCTATAAGCTGCTCAGCTTCTGATCCGAAGTTTGCAGGTTCGATCCCGGTCGCGGCCGCCACGTTTAGATTAGGGCGAAATGATGGGATCTTGTGTGTGTATATATACTGTGCGATATCAAAGCGTGCACATTAAAGCACACCAGATGGTAAAAATTTCTGGAGCACTGCATTACGAAATTTCTTTTAATTATACCGGCGTTCTGGGACATAAAATCCCCAACATTGTTACTGTGTGCTCGTGTTTTGTCGCATATTTCATGTTCATTCATCTTCACCTACACCCTTCTTAGGCGCAAAAGCACCGTTAGTGCCAATTTATGGTGCTATCAATTGAGGTAAGCACCCAAACAAAAGGGTGCTTTTTCTGAAGTTAACAACTTAAGGGTGTTGAAGGGTGTGACAAGGGGTGCTTTTTTGTAAAAGGATTCTTTTTACGCCCTTTTGGGTGCAAAAATTTTTACTGTGTAGTGGCAAAAGCAGGGCAGTGTCATTCCCATCGCAATCGACCAATGGCAGCACCCATGCTTGCGGAATGGCGACGGTTTTCGTGATACCAACAGGGCCCGGATTCACAAAACTCACTTACGAAAACATTTTTGCGCAAGAGAAATTTTGTTGCGTAAGTCGATTCACGAAATGAAAAAAACGTCGTAAGAGGCCATCGTTGTCACATCGGCCGCTGCAAATAAAGCGCGCTGTGACTGCCCGGGAACATGTCAGCGATGGTGATGCAGTTGCTATATTTGCTTACGTCACCAAAAAGTGCTCGTAAGTGGATTCACGAAGCAAAATTGTGCGTAAAAACAGCGTGGCTGAGAGAAAATTCTAAGAGTGGTCTGGACCACTCTTAGGAACAATGTGGCTACTTGGAACCTGCTGCCGCGGCGGTATACTTTGGTGCCCTGGCTGGTTTTGAGTTAATTCACGCCCATTAAGGGCTGCTTGATGACTGCTGGGGTGTTTTCATTTCTTTCGGCGCTTTAAGCTTCGCGTGTTGTTTCCCTTGTACGCAGTGGATGGTGTTGACAACCACCATCGTCCAATAAGTTCGAAGTCGCAGTAATTGAAGAATTCTATTGGGCGTCAATGGCATAAAACTACGCATGTAAAGAATTGTGGTTGGATGAAAACCAATGTGATACGTGAATGGTCGGTGCATTCGAACGCGGCATGGCATAGGATCAACCTTATTTGTTAAGTTGTTGTGTTGCGCCCTATCTCATCCAATTAAAAGTGCGACTCGAGATCCTTGCCTCATTGGTAGAAATTACCACCAAAGAGGTTAATGGGAGCACATTCTTTGCACGCTATATATAAAAATGAGAGGAAGTTTTCAGTGAGTGGTTCATAAAGTTTGTACTCTACTGTACTTTCATTGGCTCTAACTGTCCAATGGTTGCGATCTCTGAAGTACCGCTGTCGATACACTTTGGGATGATCTGGAAACAAAGCGTACTTTGTAAACCAAAGCGTATTAGGGGTGTGTGTGATTACGCATGGAACTACAAACAATTCATGCATCTTCACCTTCACTGTTCAGACACCGATATGGACCGTGATAATATGGCAAGCAATCGGAAAGAAATGACGCTAGTAACTTTGTATGACACCGAAAATATGCAAACCTTCACAATTCTAGAGCAAACCTTGGCTGAATTTATCCCTGCATCAATTACCAGCCATTTAACTTGGCGCACGAACATCATTCAAAGGTAGAGCGAGCCACTGACATGTATTTTGTGCGACGCGGCGACCACTTGACCTGAGAATGATAGCGTTGCGAAGGCGAATTTCCTGTCGCATGCTCTGATCGAAGCAGACGACAAACGCGAGCAGACGATGACTTGGCCGACATGCGCAGCTTGTGATTGGTTGTAAAGCAATACCCTCTAGATCAGCTCACTCCGTAACGTTGCCAAAACACCTCTTTCATCTGGCAGCCTGTCCTGTTCGTCATATCATCCCCCTCGCACACAAGAAAAAATTTTTTCACGCCCGTGAAAATAGTGCAAGTACTTTCTAAGAGCTCTCTTATGTGCTGCGCAGTTGTCGAAAACAACATGGCGTCGTAAACAGCATATCGTTGGGTGCGACTTGCAGCAAACGCTTCTCGCACGAGTTACTTCAGCGTTTGACCGGATGTGTTGTGATTACAGCAGCTCTTTCGGTGCGTGTAAGCAGTGCGGAAAGCTGTGGCAGTGCAATGGTGTACGGTGAAGCGCAGCAAAGCCTGTGCGCCGGTGTGGTTATCAAGCGGGGATCGGCGTCGATGTATCGACGGCAACTAGCACTCGAGAAGCCTGCAATGTGTGTTTGTGTGCCGCTAACAGTTCGTTCGCTTGACTTTCCAGTCTCTCAGTTGGGTGCTGTGCGACATTTCGGATTGACAGCGTTTTGACACGTTACTTGAGTGACCCCAAGTACGTACGGAAACGTATGAACTACGCGCTCGGTTCTTGCTTCGCCACTAGTTAGCCCGTACGCTTTTATTTACTTGAGAGCAATGTACTGTTCGGGAGTGAAACGATGTTCGTTGTGAACAGTGCTGCTGTGTTGACGTTCCAAGACTTGTGAACAAGGTGTGCTCGTGTGACCGAAAATTGAAAGACAGCGTTGATAACTGTTTTGCCCTGCGAAGTTGTGGTGGGGCAGCTTGGCGCTCTTGTTTGTTAAGTCGTCACTTCTCCTTTTTGTGATAACCATAGTCTTAGCGCTGTGATGTGATCAACCAAAACTGCGAAATGCTACATTCTGTGTTGAATCATGTTACTTTGGAAGCGCGCCTAGACTGTTCTTCGGTAACAACTTGAGAGCTCTATGTGGCAGCGAGAGCCCGTCAACGTCAAGCTTCCCTCCGGCCCCCAGGACCTAGCGCTTGTGATGTGATCAACCAAAGCTGCGAGATGCTACAATCTGTTGTGGATCGTGTTACTTTGGAAGCACGCCTAGACTCTTCTTCGGTAACAACTTGAGAGTTCTATGTGGCAGCGAGAGCCCGTGAACGTCAAGCTTCCCTCCGGCCCCCAGAAAAAGCAAATATTTCACCGGTGCCTTGCTTTGGATGAAGTTGTAGGCCAATGTCGCCTAACTACAGGTTCCGAGTTCGTCTGGCCATCGTTATGCGTGGCACTAGAGACTTGACAACAGCCGGTCATGGCCAGTTCATACAATTTATCAATGGACGTGCACGCCTGGCCAGCCCTTCATTGCTGTCATTGGCAGCTTCCAGTCTGCAGATGCCCTTTGCCTGTTGGCCGTACTTGGTTCCTCATGACACCGACGGCTACTAAATGCTGCCGTCGGTGAGTTCACCTTGCAGAACTAAATTTCACCGGTACTATATTTCACGCAGTTCTATAACGTGTGCAAGTTTTTAATCCATCAGATGTAATGTTTCTCTATTGTAAGTTGAAGCATGAAAAATTTACTACTATTGTTATATACATACATATATTATAGAGCAAATACATAAAAGGTTTTTGTGATTTGATACAAGTGAGCTCTTGTGTGATTATGAGGTCGGGCCTGTCGATTGACCACGTTTGATAGTTGGAAAGTTAATGTGAATTTATTTTTCAGGAGCCAGGTTGCACTTGAAAAATTTATGTTTTTTGGAAAATTAGTTCTATAGACGATTACCACTGTGGTAGTACTATACTTCAGTAGGACAAATATATTGCGGTACGTAAATTTTACATGCGGCTTCAGTTTATTTCAAAGTGATTCTAGCAGGTTTTGGTCACTTTAACGAAGTGATAGCTTCCTCAAATAAGTATTAGAAGTGAGTGCTTTTAATGATTGTTTTTAAATATCTCGTTTTTGGCTCTTCACAGATCGCAGAGATTGGTTTGTTAAGGTCCTGTGAAGCATCGGTTTGCACATTCTGGCACATCAATCCTCATCATTACTTGGAGCACCTGTACAAAAATAGGAAGGACACGTTCCCCTAACTGTGCAAGCCTATGTCACTGCTGGGACTGTTATCATTCAGCGGATGTGGCGTGGAAGCATGCATGGCAGCCTCATCTGGAAGGACTGCGATCTGCTTAGGAGCTTCGAGGGCACAAAACTGCCTAACGGTTGGCTGCAAGGTTAGGTTTTCTTTAATACATACGATTACGTGAACACCACTTACTGTGCACAAATTGAAAACCCAAGCATGGTTGCTTTCAGTGGATATGTGTAATATTCTTACGCATAAATCTTATTCAACATTTATAGAACTAAATTGCAAGATAATTGAGGATGTTGAAAGTTAAAAGCCTGCAGCTTATGAATGAAACTCCAATAATCTGACACTCAAAAGCTTGTGCTTTGAAACTAGCAGAAATACTTTGATTCCATATTGAGCTCTCGAGCTTGTTACTCCCTCTGGGGATCAAGTGCTCTGGAAGAAAATAGCAAGTGGGTGAAAATTGCCTGGCTGTTCACAACTTGCAAGGAGAAAGACCTATCGAAGAAGCCTCAGATGACATATGGCCAGTAACTGCATCTTTACCTAATGTAGCTTTTTCTCTCTCAGTGCTGTTGCTTATATTTCAGCCGAACATGTTCTCCACGATTGCATAGTGATATATATTTTTCTACAAATTGTACCTGACCTGAGTATGCATTGTTGATCTCTAAAGGTGACGTTCAGTGTGTTTCAAAGCCATGGCTTCTCATTTCTCTGTCTGTGGCTAGCCTATTTCAGCAGCAGAGCGATTGCAGCTAGCACACATGCAATCCAAGTCATGGAGCACTCCTTTGGTGTTCTGTGCAGGACGCAGCATATCCATCCGGCAAGACACTTGTATCAACAATAATGGTGAGTGTTTGGTGGCACCTGTAGGAGCCCGTTGTGTTTGTTGCGTATGATTAATTCTCCTGATGAAGTGCATTTTCGAAAGGTTTTTTCATTTAGAATAATAGATGTCAGCAACAAGCACACTCATAATCAGCAAGTTCTTTGTGTCTTCTAGACTGCCCATTTGCTCCTATATGCGGTATGGTGAGCTGGCTATGTTAGACAGCCTTAAAGTTATGAACATTGGCTCTTGTGTTGTAATGCAGTCTAACTTGTGTTTCTTAGTGAACTTATTTGTGGTCTACTTCTCGCACCTAGTGTAAAGTCGAAATAGAAGAAACTCTATTGGCTTTTTATGCCTGTCAGAAGTTTCATGCCTCCATCTATAACATTGTAGTTTTGCTCTTGTATCATATTAAATATATTGCTACGGAGAGGAAGAAAAGGAAGAGGTGCGACTGACAGGCGCGCGACTGGGCCAATCAGCCATTGTGTCTCTTGCCTGTAGTTTTTACTCTGCAAATACATCTTGCTCAGAAGCAACCAACCTCGTAACATATTGGTGAGAGGTGCTGGGTAACCATCAGGCAACGGAGCTCCGCAGCGGACGTCGCATCGCCCTTCCAGCCATGGCCAATGCTCAGCCCTCCGCGTCAACGTCAGCGTCTCCGACGAACATGGCGTCGCAACCGTACGTTTTCACGCCTCTCAAGGATCCCGGTACATTCTGCGGAACCGATGGCGTCGACGTTGATGATTGGCTGGCCATGTTTGAACGAGTGAGTGTGCCGAACAGATGGGATCCCACACTTCAGTTGGCTAATGTGCTGTTCTATTTGAGAGGCACGGCCAAGGTGTGGTATGAGAACAATGAAGAAGAACTCACAAGCTGGGACCAATGCAAAGCAAAGATGCGAGAGGTGTTTGGCAAAACCGCCAGTCGGAAGATCGCCGCCAAAAAGGAATTGGCCTGCCGTGCCCAATCCCCTACGGAGTCATACCTCGCTTACATTCAAGACGTGCTGGCCCTCTGCCGAAAGGCCGAAAGCGACATGACAGAAGGTGACAAGGTGGGACATGTTCTGAAAGGGATTGCCGACGACGCGTTCAATCTCCTGATGTGCAAGGGCTGTTCCACCGTAGACGCGATCATCAAAGAGTGTCGTCAGTTCGAGCAAGTGAAAAGTCGCCGCATTCTACAAACATTCGCTCGACTCCCAAACACCGCTGCAACATCTACTTGCGAGGACCAGTCAACACCACAACGTGCATCGCCGCCGGGAGACCTTACACGCATTGTTCGTCGTGAACTGGAAGCTATGGCGCCCTCGGCGTTCTATTCGCGCAGTACCGATGCCACTCCTGTTACTGTTCCTCTTGTTCAAGCCATCGTGCGCCAGGAGCTTGAAAACATCGGAGTGCATTCCGTGTGCCATGTCACCGCGCCTAGAGTCAGCGAACGCCCCTTTCGTGATGCCCTTCTCCGACCGACGGTCTTCTCCACGTACTCGCAACCCGGCTGAGTGGCGAACTGCAGATGACCGCCCTATATGTTTCAACTGCCACCGCGTTGGACATATTGCCCGTTACTGCCGCAACACATGGTCCTCGGCACATCGCGCAACGACCAATATGACCCGTTTCGACGATACCGCCCGCACCTTTCCACCTGCCGAAGAGCCCAATGCCATTGACCATTCTCGGAACACTTGGTACAGCCGCTCGCCTTCACCACGTGGGCACCAGTCTCGATCGCCGCAAACACGTCGTCCATCGTCCCGTTCGCCGCAGCCACGGCGCTTCTCGTCCCCCGTGGCTTCCGGCCGCGTTGTCTCGGAAAACTGAGAAATGCAGCCCCCGGAGGTGGTGCTGCATTGACGACTTCCGCAGCAAATCCTCTTTCCGTTCCCACCAGACGAAGTGTAATAGACGTTTAAAGTAGACGGCGAACCTGTACAAGCACTTGTCGACACCGGCGCAAGCATTTCGGTCATGAGTTCAAGCCTACGCACACGTTTAAGAAAGTTCTGACACCAGCGGCTGCACAAATGCTCCGTGTGGCCGATGGCGGCACGCCGATGGTTCTCGGTCTGTGCACTGCCCGCTTACGTATAAAGGACCACACTACTTCTGTCATTTTAGCCGTGATTGACCACTGCCCTTATGACATTATCCTAGGCCTGGACTTCTTGTCGAATCATTCTGCTCTGATCGATTGTGCTACAGGCGTTCTTCAGCTAGAGTTGCCTCAGATAGTCGCTGAACCCCACACTGCCCCGCCGCGCCTGTGCTCTCTTCAGGATGTGCGGCTGTCAGCTCAGGCAGCCACCTTCGTCGTTTTGACCGCACAGCCCCAAGTTCCCGATGGTCAATATGTCCTCCTTCCTCTCGCCGACGTCCTCTTGAGCCGCAACATTGCCATTCCCCATACGCTTGTGACTGTTACTGACAATTGTACCTCGCTTCCACTTCTCAATTTCAGCTTGTGCCCTCAAGTGCTTCCTCGTGGCATGTTCTTGGCCAGCGTATCTAATGCTGACGAATTCGAAATAGCAGCGCTCACCACCGAGATTGATTTACTTCAGTCTCCTGTAGCGAACAGCACCTGTTCTCGGCCAGATCGTTTCTCGAAGATGATTGCACCCGACCTCAATCCTGCGCAAGCCAATGACATCCATCGCCTTCTCGCGTCATATACCGACATTTTTTCTTTCGACGACAGACCTCTAGGGCAAACATCCACTGTTCAGCACCGTATAAATACTGGTGACGCCAGTCCTATTCGCCGACGCCCCTATCGTGTCTCCCCCACTGAGCGTAGAGTTATCCAAGCAGAAGTGGACCAAATGCTCAACAAAGGTGTCATAGAACCATCAAGTAGTCCTTGGGCCTCCCCTGTCGTCCTTGTGAAGAAAAAAGATGGTACCTGGCGCTTCTGCGTTGACTATCGCCACCTAAACAAGATCACACGAAAAGACGTGTACCCGCTACCACGCATCGATGACGCGTTGGACTGCCTACACGGGGCTACATACTTCTCGTCTATAGATCTTCGGTCCGGCTACTGGCAGATTTCTGTCGATGAAATGGACCGCGAGAAGACGGCCTTCATTACACCAGATGGTTTATACCAGTTTAAGGTCATGCCTTTTGGACTATGTAACGCCCCTGCCACATTCGAACGAATGATGGACTCTCTCCTGCGTGGTTACAAGTGGTCTACTTGTCTTTGTTACCTAGACGATGTGATAGTCTTTTCATCTACTTTCGATAGCCACCTGACCCGTCTCGCTGCAATTCTCGCAGTCTTCAGAACAGCTGGGCTACAACTCAATTCCAAGAAGTGTCAATTTGGTCACCGTCAGATTGCCATTCTGGGCCATATTGTAAACGCCGATGGTGTCCAACCAGATCCCGAAAAGATCCGCGTCGTCCGTAGCTTTCCAGTGCCCCGTTCTACATCCGATGTCCGTAGCTTCGTCGGCTTATGTTCCTACTTTCGCCGTTTTTGTGAAAAACTTCGCCGACGTTGCCCGGCCACTGACAGTTTTGCTGAAGAAGGATACCACATTCTCATGGGGCCCTGAGCAGAGGCTCAAGCGTTCGCCGCTCTCATCGGCTACCTAACTACGCCCCCCATACTTGCCCACTTTAATCCTTCTGCTGCCACAGAGGTTCGCACCGACGCCAGTGGCCACGGTATCGGCGCAGTTCTCGCTCAGCGGCACCACGGTAGACAGTGCGTGATAGCTTACGCCAGTCGCCTGCTTTCTCCCCAGGAGATGAATTATTCCATCACCGAGAGAGAGTGTCTAGCTTAGTTTGGGCCGTCGCCCTAAGGTTTCGGCCCATATTTATATGGTCGCATTTTCACTGTCGTTACGGACCACCACGCCCTCTGTTGGCTGACTTCTCTGAAGGACCCGACTGGACGTCTGGCTCGCTGGGCTCTGAGGCTTCAGGAATTTTCGTTTAGCGTCAGCTACAAGTCTGGCCGTCTTGCACAAGACGCAGACTGTCTTTTCTCGATATCCGGTAGACCCTCCTGATCCCGTTGCGCCTGACCTGGAGAGCAGAGTATGGCGTCTTCACAGACGGTCAGCGATATGCAGCACTTCGAAACAACGACGGGATGAGTCATTGCGCCACTTATCATCGGACGCCCATCCAGTCTGACGCTGCCATGACGCTGAATCCCGTATGTTCGTGCTGCATTGACGGCATCCTCTACCGCCCGCAACGTCACCACTGAAGGCCCTGAGCTTCTGCTTGTCATCCCTCGTCATCTACGGCCTGCCATACTTCAACAACTTCACGACGCACACCAACAGCGGGACACCTTCGGCGTGTTCCCGCACCATACGACCGCGTGCGACGTCGATTTTTCTGCCTGATTGTACCCGCAGCGTACGTCGATATGTCGCCACTTGCGACCTCTGCCAGCGCCGGAAAGACCTTCTTTTGCTGCCAGCTGGAATATCTTCACCAATTGAAGTCCCCTCTGAACCATTTCATCTGCGTGGGACTCGACCTTCTTGGCCCCTTTTCCGACGACGACACTCGGAAATAAATGGATTGCCGTCGCCACAGATTATGCGACCCGTTACGCGATTAACAAAGGCCATGCCAACCAGTTGCGCCACTGACGTCGCGGATTTTCTTCTTCATGACGTCATCTTAACACCATGGTGCACCCCGACAGCTGCTTACGGACCGCGGCCGCTCTTTCCTGTCCAAAGTTGTCGATGACCTCCTTCGCTCGTGTGCTACAGCGCATAAGCTATCTACCGCCTACCACCCACAAACAATGGCCTAACTGAACGTCTCAACCGCACGCTCACAGAGATGCTTTCGATGTACGTCTCCGATGATCATCGAGACTGGATACCACGTTGGCCTATGTGACCTTCGCATATAACTCCTCTCGACATGACACTGCGGGATTCTCGCCTTTTATCTTTTTATATGGTCCGCGACCCCATATTGCCATTTGAAACCACCTTGCCTCTCGTGCCATCTGCTTCCGATACGCGCGCGAAGCCATTGATCGGGCTCACATGGCTCGTCAGTTGCCCATCTCGCCTCACCAGGTACAGGATATGCAAAAGCCCGCTACGACGACACCGGCATCGAAATATAACGTTTGCCCCAGGTGACCACGTGCTCCCTGGTCACCGTGTCGCCGTGTAGGTCTCTCCGAAAAACTTTTGTCCCGATACGCCGGACCCTACCTAGTCTTACGTCAAGTTAGCGACGTAACCTACGAGATAGCGCCATTGCACTCCAGTACGTCACCAAGTTCGTCACTAGTTGACATTGTCCATGTTTCGCGCATGAACCCTACTTCTGTCGCACTTCTCCCCCTCTCCTCGCCGAGACGGCGCTCCACGCCCGGGGTTCCTGCTACGGAGAGGAAGAAAAGGAAGAGGTGCGACTGACAGGCGCGCGACTGGGCCAATCAGCCATTGTGTCTCTTGCCTGTAGTTTTTACTCTGCAAATACATCTTGCTCAGAAGCAACCAACCTCGTAACAATATCTTT